>CM041732.1:14008714-14413714 GCA_023373845.1 Nibea coibor | reverse complement strand
GACAGATGGAAATTATGACCTGAAAAAATCTGACTCCTCTTTTTTCCCTCTCTGTTAACACTAGTTACAAATAACTTCATGAATCAGTAGCAGAGGTCACAATATGCCAGCAGAGTGAAAATTGTTGCTGTCACATCTTGCATTATAACCCTCGTGTGTCCTCCGGGTCGAGGTGACCCGGTCGCTGAAATGTCCGTTTGTGTGTGTGCGTGCAGTAGGATATGTCGTTGTGCATGACATTTGTGATTCTTGAAGTGGTTATATTTTGTTTCTGAATAATAGGAAGAAAGTCAGAAAAAAAAGAATAAAGGAAAAGATTACACAAACACTTGATATCACGGAGTCACTACTTTATTGTAGTCCTCACATTGTCCTCCGGGTCGACGTGATCCGGTGGCCGAAAACGTCCCTTTTTGTGTGCATGCCTACGTACGTGCGTCCGTGCAGTTTGAGTTCTCGTTGTGCATAACAGTTATGATTCTTGAAGTGCTTATCTTTTGTTGTGTTTTATTTTTTGGAATAATAGGAACAGAGTAAGAAACAGAATAAAGGAAATGATGACACAAACACTTCGTATCACAGAGCCACTACTTTATTTTAGTTATCCCTTTCTTTGTTGGCATCGTAACAAAAGGTCACACACAAAACACGTCGCTTTAGTCAGTTCTGTAAGGGCAGGAATTTCACGAGGGCCATGAGGGCCATGGCCCTTATGATTTGCCCTTGAAAAAAATCTCTGCCCTCAGGCCACGGTGGCCTTGAGGAGCGGACCTAAGAAAAGGAAAGTGGACAGAGAATGTCGAGTGTTCAAAAAGGAGTGGACAACTAAATATTTTCTCACTGAACACTGATCATCTGCTGTATGCCTGACATGCCAAGAAACTGTGGCGGTTTTTAAAGAATAGAATATTTGCCGTCACTTTGCCACAAAGCACGCTAACTATGATAGCAAGCTGTCAACAAAAGAGCGGGAAGCTGCTGCTCAGAAGTTGGCAGCTAATTTACTTGCTCAACAAAACTTTTTTCACCGGCAAACTGCCATTCAAGAGTCAAGTACCAAGGCCAGTTTGATGCTTTCATTCCAGATAGCAAAGGCCAGCAAACCTCTGTGTGAAGGCCAATTTTTAAAAGAATGTATGGTGGAGACCGGACAGTGACTGGCCATGTGGAACTAATAGATGAAGATATCAGCAGCAATTTAAATAAAAAGGCGGAGTTCACATTATATTCGTTAGCACTGGATGAAAGCAACGATGTCAAAGACACTGCTCAGCTCCTCAACGACACTTTTGAAATAACGGAGGAGTTTTTGACAATGGAGTCTCTGAAAGGACAAACGCGGGGAGAGGATTTGTTTGACCGGGTGTCTGCTGTCATCCAAAATATGAAGCTCCCCTGGAGTAAACTCATCAACGTCACCACAGATGGATCTCCGAATTTAACGGGAAAAACGTTGGCCTGCTGAGGAGAATCCAGGATAAAGTGAAAGATGAAAATCCTGACCAGGATGTTATTTTCCTCCACTGCATCATCCATCAGGAATCTCTGTGTAAATCAGTATTACAGCTGAGTCATGTTGTGAATCCTGTCGTGAAACTCGTCAACTTTATACGTGCAAAGGGACTTCAGCAGCGTCAGTTCATTACGTTCCTGGAGGATACTGATGCGGATCACCAGGACCTGCTTTATCATTCCGTGTCCGCTGGTTAAGTTTGGGGAAAAAAAAGGGGCCCATTTTTGTCCATGCAGGTGTAACAGAGTGAAACAGAGCTTTAAAACAGAGCTTGAGTCCAGCCTCTTCATGCCCCGAACACACACCCGTTACACAGGGATGGGAGGGCCTGTGTCCTGGACATGTGTGCAGCCACCACTGCGTGTCTGTGTCTTGGGCTGTTAAGGCTGGATGGTTGAGCTCCGGGAGGGTTAGACTGATTTAAAAAAGTTAACTTAGTTGGTGAGTTATTATTATTATTAGTAGTAGTATTAGTAGTAGTATTGTTGTTGTTTGTAGTAGTAGTCATAGAAGTAGTAGTAGCAGCAGTAGTAGCAGTAGTAGTAGTAGTAGTAGTAGTAGTAGTAATCATTATTAAAAACAGACCTCCTCCTGCCCTTGGTACACCACGCCGTTCTACCAGGGGAACAGACATCCAGACATATCCAGACAGTCAGAGCTCCAGGACGGGGCATCTCTGAAGCTGACCATTGCCCAGGCAGGAGTGCACACTCCTGGCTGTGAGTGAGAGTGAGGGATTGGAGGGCCTGGTTCCTGGAGATGTAGGAGCCAATGTTTTCCCAGGCAGGAGAGCACGCTCTTGTGTGTGAGATGAAGGATGGGGTGCCTGGCACCCAGAGTATGACTTGAAACTCTGCTCCTGAAACTCTGCTTTAAGCTCCAAATCATCATCATCATCGTCATCAATACTATCACTATTATTTCACCATATGTAAATCCTGTGCTCATCTTCTGTATGACTTGTTTACTTGTTTTGAGACCTTTTGGAATTAAGAACCACAATCATAGTTCTGTTGCTTTCATCTTGGTTCTGGCCCCGCCTCCAGGGTTCAGGCCCCGCCCCCAACCTGTGAATGACTGACTGACTGATTTAAAAAAGTTAACTTAGTTGGTGAGTTATTATTATTATTGTTATTGTTGTTAGTAGTAGTAGTAGTAGTAATCATTATTAAAAACAGACCTCCTCCTGCCCTTGGTACACCACGCCGTTCTACCAGGGGAACAGACATCCAGACATATCCAGACAGTCAGAGCTCCAGGACGGGGCATCTCTGAAGCTGACCATTGCCCAGGCAGGAGTGCAAACTAAATCCTGTGCTCATCTTCTGTATGACTTGTTTACTTGTTTTGAGACCTTTTGGAATTAAGAACCACAATCATAGCTCCGTTGCTTTCATCTTGGTTCTGGCCCCGCCTCCTACCTGTGAGTGACTGACTTAAAAAAGTTAACTTAGTTGGTGAGTTAGTAGTAGTAGTAGTAGTAGTTATAGTTGTAATCATTAATACAGACCGAGGGGGAGAAAAAAAGCACAGCTCCTCCACTATTCCCCTGCCCCAGCTTTGTGTCTTGTGCCTCTGGTACAACATGTTGTTCTATCAGCCTCACCAACTAAGTTAACTTTGTAGTCATACAGAAGATGAACACAGGCTGTGCATATGGTAAAACAATAGTGGAGGAGGGAGAGAGATAGAGACAGAGAATGGCAGACAGACACAGTGGTGGCTGCACACATCGCCAACCAATGAGCAATCCTTAGCTGCTTTGGTCAGCAAGTTTCCAGTTGCCGGTGCAGTCTGACCCCCGTGCAGCCGAGAAGCTGGTTGACTGTCCGAAGGAACCATAGCCCCAAGCAGAAGCCCATGGGTAACCACCAATCCCTACATGTTTCAAACAGATTTTCTGCTGCCCACCCAATCTTCTAGTGTACAGTGTCTGTCTCCTGACCACCATTATTTAAAGATAAAATAAACACAAGAGGAGTCAATCAAAAAGATCTCCAACAGTCCAAAATGAGAGAATTAAATGTGGCCACTTGAATATCAGATCTGTCTTCTAAAGCTGTCTTAGTAAATGAACTCATATCTGATTATGATATTGATTTATTCTGTTTTACTGAACCCTGGCTGTGTGATGATGAACATGTCAGCTTAAATGAATCCACTCCTCCCAGTCATTAATACAGTAAACAGTAATACTCATATTCCCCAAAGTACTGGTCGAGAAGGAGTTAAATCCTAAACCTAAACTAAATTATGTCTCCTTTGAAATTCCTGTTGTTGGTCTTACACAGCCAACATGGAAGACATTACAGCCAATTCTATTTGTTACAGTGTATCACGCTCCGGGTCCTTTTTATCTGCGGGAAGTGGGAATTTTTTATCTAACATTTGCATTTGAGTTTTCATCAGGCGTGACAGATAAAGTAAATATTGTCGGTCATATATATAATAATATTCATATGGACGTCCATAATGATAGTTTTAGTACTGCGTTTATCTCTTTGTTAGATTCAATTGGCTTCTGTCAGAGTGTAAATAAACCGACTCATTGTCTGAACCACACCCTTCATGTCGTTCTCTATGGCATTGTAATCCTCTAATAGTCTTTTCATAGAATCCTCTTATTATTATTATTAAGGCCATTATTTAATAACCTTTAAATTTATATTACTGAACTATAAACTTTTTGTAGAAACTCCTACAGCAGATGTTTATCTGGCAGTGCTGTAGCCAAATTCAAGGAAGTGATTCCTTTAGTATTGAATTCAATGCCATGTCTCAATGTAACATAGGACTTGTTTGCTACCTTTAGCCCCTCCCAATAGATCATCTTGTTGATAGTACTACAGGCTCATTATCGACTCTATTGCACCTCTGAAGAAGAAGATAATTAAACAGAGGAGGTTAACACCATGGTATAGCCAGCAGACGTGCCATAGCAAAAGGCACGTAATTCTGAACGCAAATGGCGTGCCACTAAACTGGAAGAATCTCATTTAGGCTGGCAAGATAATCTTAGAATTTACCGGAAGGCTCTCCGTAATGCCAGAACAGCTTATTATTCTTCATTAATAGAGGAAAACAAGAACAACCCCAGGTTTCTCTTCAGCACTGTAGCCAGGCTAACAGAGAACCACAGCTCTATTGACCCATCTACTCCTCTGGGTCTAACTAGTAATGACTTCATGAGCTTCTTTAATGATAAAACTCTAACCATTAGAGACAAGATTAATCGCCTCTTGCCCTCTACAGGCACTGATCTGCCTTCTCAACCTGTCTCTTAGACCCCATCCCAACCAGGCTGCTCAGAGACATTTTACCTCTAGTTAGCCCTTCTTTATTGGATATGATGAATCTGTCTTTGTTATCAGCCCGTGTACCACAGTCCTTTAAAGTAGCTGTAATCAAACCTCTTCTTGTGGTTGGTGGTTAGCTCAGTTGGTAGAGCATCTGCCCCATGTATGAAAGCAATGAATCGAATCAGTGATGGATCCTCCATGCACACAGTGAGTCACAAGATTCTTATATACAGTATGCTTCCTTTAGGGAACAGTCAGTCATACTATTATTATTATTGCAAGCAAATTTTAAAACTAAGTGTCCTTGGGAAAGATACTGAACCCCAAACTGCTCCCGAAGGCTGCGCCATTGGTGTGTGAATGCGTATGAATGGTTAGCTCCTCAAACTGATGGCATAAGCTGCCATGCAAGATGCTCATCAGTGTATGAGTGAATGAGAGATGTAGTGTAAAGAACGCTGTTTGTTTCTCTCTCTGCCTGCTCCAGCACCCTACTGTTAAAGGGAGGAGTGATTAGCTAACAGTGAACGGCGTGCTAATCATCTCCCCTTGCGGCGCTCGCCTGAGCCCTCTCCACACCGCTCTACGGCAGCTGATGCACCACGCCCCCTCCACGAGTCCATTTACCATCCATGTAATATACTAATGAATATTGTATTTCATCTCTGTAAAGTAATGCTGTGCCTGTTTTGATACTCACTCAGATTGTTACGGTAAGATGAGAGATCGTCAGGTGTGCTGTGGGAAATTATCCAATTTCACCTAATTGGTCTAAAAACATTTTTGGAAAATGAATTATCAGCAAATGATATGCCATTGTCGAGCGTGCCATAGTAGTGACTGGCAGCGTAATCATGTGACACTCTTCCTTATCACTAGGCAGCAGGTAGCGAATTGCATTGTGCTTCAAGACAATAAGAGAATTAGTGACGCAAAACTAAAAACACACAGAGCTCTTCATCAACAGCTCTCAGTCTGTGTCCTTCAATTCCTGCCAGGTTATCAGATCTGTGTTCATCCAAACAGGCGCAGGTTTGACACTAAGTGAGTAAAATACACAGATTGAGTATTGTACATATACTGATTGAGGTGAGTGGCCAGGGATACGGTGATGGTGGCTTCGTGCTGTTTGAACACGAGCGGTGTGTGTGTGTGTAACTTGGTGTTTTTTGGTGATTATATGAAAATGTCACAGCTGTACTTTGGAAATAATGTAAATACGTAATTGTTTTAGTTTTGCCTTTTTTTTATGTGAGCTATATGTAAGAATAGCATCTAGCCAATGGAAGTCTGTGGAGCTAACGTCGTGTTTAGGAGAGAATGATTTAATAAGACAGAGCAACAACAGCATTTACTTCATGATGCAATAACGTGCAAGCTTGTCATTCATTGTATATTGTATTGTAATAGTTATTGTTCAAGAGAGTGCAACTGTGTATCAGTTAGTTTCGTTGTAGATTCAGTGTTAAAACAGATTTCTGATGAGTAATGTTCTTGCGTATGATTTTACACTTTTGGTATGAAATCGTGAGTTTGCTGACATGATCAGACGTATTTTCACCAGGACATCTGTGGCGTTACAGTGATCCACATACACGGGGTGGGGCTTATGTGTACGCTGTTCATTGGTTGAGCATAATGTCTCTTTGTTGTTGTTGGGCAGAGGTGGGGTTGAGGGAGTGGCGTATGTAGGTGAATGTGTATAAATATTTATTTCGCTCAAAGACTTCAGCGCTGACCTGCTGCGCCACGACCTGCACCACGACTTCACGCTGCATCTCGTACACAGGGTATGTTATGATTTGAGTCTATTCCCATTGCATGGTGTTTTGTCTCTCTGTATTCTTGTATGACACAGAAGTAGCTCAGTTGTGTGCCATAGTTTTGTAAATGGACAATGATGTTTTACAGGTTACTTGTTATGTGTCTGTCACAGCAAAAATGGCAGACTCCTCACCTTCCAAACTTACAAGTGTCCAGGATCCTGAGGTCCACGCCATGAAGCAGGACCTGCAACTATTTAGTGTAAGTGCTGTTCAAATGACGTTACATGTGTTCTAGTTTTTACTAATGTGTGCGTATGTGTTTCATGTGTGTTGTAACTTGTGCATTTATATGTTGTACTGTTAACACAAAACACAGCACATGTTAAAGGAACGAACTGTACAGAATGGGTGTTCCCATTTTTGCAAAGGCAATTTATTGGCAAAGATGTGGAGAAAGCAAAAAGCTGCAGAAAAACAGGCAGCGACTCTCAAAAGCAGCAGGCACCACTCCATGAAACATATGAAGACGCAGGTAAATGTGCTTAGTAGAGTGACACAACAGTATGAAACATTCAGATGAATGTGATATGAAGCACAGTAGAAGATGATGATGTTAATGACTTTTTCTTTTTTGCAGAAATCTCTGACACAGACCTGGCTGACATCGACCTCGATGTCCAGCCAGACACAAACGGCGTTTAGTCTATAGTTTAGTTGTTTTTATAGTTTAGAGTTTATATACTTTGAATTTTATACTTTTTTGTACATTTTTGTACATTTTTGTATTTATTTAATTCATTTCTTTAAAAAAACAAACAATAAATACATATTTGGATATATTGTATTTGTCGCCACATTTGTTTGTGTAGGGCTTTTGTGTGCTTTCTCTCAGAACTCTTTACAGTTGTTCCTCAGACATGCAATCGCTTACACACCTCAGTAGCATTTTTATTGCTCCACTTTTTGTTTCCACTTAATCAGTCCAATGGTCAATCTGCATGAATGAGATTTCGCCCCCTCTGACAAGCGCGGAGGTTCAAGGGCCCGTCCAATGCTGCTTGCAGCTTTAATTATTATTATTCTCTCACAGAATAAAACAAGTGAAAAGCTAAAAATGCATAGACATACACATGAAATGAAAAAAAATAAAAAGTGTTTTGAAAGAGCTTTTTATAAATCTATATTTTGTGTTAAAGCAAAGGGTGTTTGACCTTGTCGGTCCTCTATAGGACCCTGCCAGTCCAACATGAATGTTTACATGAATTTAAATAGATATTTATTATAATATTGACCTTTAACGGCACCTCAACCTTCTATGTGTGAACATTTGCTGTGTGTGTGCACTGGTGGGACTATAGTAGTGGTCGTAGTAGTAGTAGCAGTAGTAGTAGTAGTAGTAGTAGTAGTAGTAGCAGCAGCAGTAGTAGTAGTAGTAATCATTATCAAAAACAGACCTCCTCCTGCCCTTGGTACACCACGCCGTTCTACCAGGGGAACAGACATCCAGACATATCCAGACAGTCAGAGCTCCAGGACGGGGCATCTCTGAAGCTGACCATTGCCCAGGCAGGAGTGCACACTCCTGGCTGTGAGAGTGAGGGATTGGAGGGCCTGGTTCCTGGAGATGTAGGAGCCAATGTTTTCCCAGGCAGGAGAGCACGCTCTTGTGTGTGAGATGAAGGATGGGGTGCCTGGCACCCAGAGTATGACTTGAAACTCTGCTCCTGAAACTCTGCTTTAAGCTCCAAATCATCATCATTGTCGTCGTCATCATCAATACTATCACTATTATTTCACCATATGTAAATCCTGTGCTCATCTTCTGAATGACTTGTTTACTTGTGTTGAGACCTTTTGGAATTAAGAACCACAATCATAGTTCCGTTGCTTTTCTGACCCCGCATCCAGGGTTCTGGTCCCATCCCCTACCTGTGAGTGAGTGAATGACTGACTGACTGATTTTATGTCTGGATATGTCTGGATGTCTGTTCCCTGGTAGAACGGCGTGGTGTACCAAGGGCAGGAGGAGGTCTGCTACTGGTGCTAGTACATTTCGACTGACCCCTGTAGTTCTCGGTATGCCAAGTTGTCTAAGAGCAGTGGCCGCTGTTGCCATTTTAATCGACAAATCTTACTCCATTGTACTGGCTCATGACTGCGTTGTACACATTCCACATGCAGGATCACACATTTTGAACATCCGTAACACAACACGAGGCAGCATGTCGCCCAGGTTACGAGGCAGTAACCCTTTCAAGTCCCCACATAACTTTAAAGCACTCACCTCTATTGGTTGACACTGAGGATGAGCATAATTGCATTGCCACTATTGACATGTACATCTACTGCAAACACAGACAATAAATTCTGATGTGGTTCTTAATTCTGATGGTTCAGCTGGCAGACCATCTGACAACATACACCTGGCTGGTTATGCAGTGCTAAATTAAAATGTTCTAAACAGACTGGGAGTTGTAGAAGTAGACTGAAGTTTTCAGAGCTGTAGCCAAGTCATATTCCACAATTGCAATTTGTGAAACATGTTACAGGTTGCGTTACTTGACATCTGCTAAAATATAAAAATAATAATTAGATAAGATTTCAGCTCCATTCATAATCGTGTTTCCTAATGAATCTGTCAATGACGTTTAAATATTTGACAACACTGGTTTACAGGAGGATCCTTTAAACAGCTGTCTAGGAAATCAAACTGACATGTTTGTCAAGTTTGTTTCAAGTTTCACTATTTCAAATATCAGCAAGTTATTTCTCTACTCCTTCTTTTTATCATTGTCAATAATCAGTATTGTTGATATTGTTTTGGGTGAGCCTCTTATCATTTAACAGAAAAATACTTCACACAAACAGCAGCAGGACTAAAGAACGATAAGAGCTTATAGCGTTAGTAGAGAGTGAATAATCAAAAGAAAGCTCTGAGGCTTTAGATTTGTTATGTGCACTTATTTTATAAGATCTCAGCACTGTAGTGATCACGCTACATTCATGATTTTGTACACGTGTGACGGGTCACAGCTATCTGTGAGATGCAGCTCCAGACTACTGTTGCTTCTACAGACCACAGACGACGACCAGGTGGATTATGGGGTGTTTTATTACAGCTCTGCAACACAGCACACAGCAACACAGTGGTGAGGGAAAGCGAGCAGCACAGTCGGGACAACAACACCACAGCAAAGTCCTCTTTTCTCTGTGCCATGTTTAACAGTAAAATAAAATACAGAAACCTGTTCATATAAAATAAAAATTACTTGTGTGATCGTATAGTGTATATTATTATTCCATAAATCATAAATGAAAAATCCCCACATAACCATTATGTGACATGAAATGTCTTTTTTAAAGAACACATTCAACATTTACCTTGAAGTAAGTATAAAAAAAACATCGCAAATAATTCATTAACATTGAATTCAGGGACAGATAACAAAGGTGAGCAATTTGTATGAAAAAGCGCGGCCCACAGACTTGTACACAAAACACCATAAAAGTTACATGAAAAGTACACGACATATTACCTGCAACACAGCACACAGCAACACAGTGGTGAGGGAAAGCTCGAGCAGCACAGTCGGGACAACAACACCTGACACGAGGAAAAGTATTTAAGCTAATTTAGCAACATTAACAGATCTCTAACATTGTTTTACGGTCTAATAAGTCACAGATATCGCTCAAAACTGTTAGCGTAGGTCACAACGAGTACTTAACATGGTAAAATATAAGGTATAAACATCTGAAACATTAAATGAAATAACTAATAATCCCGGACCGTGCGAGAGGACGTCTTACCACAGCAAAGTCCTCTTTTCTCTGTGCAGTACCCACATCACCCACTGCGCCAGTAGAAGGCGGTGTTGCACCTTTTTCTGCCATGATTTAACAGGCATAGATCTACTCCGTTACATATGTATGCAGTTAGGTAGTTATTGTTTATTTATTGAAACCCTGCATTGTGCTAAGTATAATTTGTATTTTGCTGTATTATGTTATTTGCTTTATTTATCATGTATTAATTGTACTCCGGTCCCACTTCCTGATTTTTGTAATGCATATGTTGCACAGTTAATTGTTTGACCTAAATAAAGTTTTGTGAATATTATGTATTGAACTGCAACATGTGTCATTTCAGGATAGTGAAGGGATTGAAAAACCGCCTGTTATTTGTATGTACTTGTGTTTTTATGCTTCAAGACAAGCATGTGTCAACATTTTCCTGCTGTGTATAAATCATTCCCAATCAATGACAATTATGTAGATCAAAATATTGAGTGAATGTCAATTAACACATTTATGTTGGGAGAATGTAAATAGTGTCCATGTTTCTTAATTGTTGCTTCTACATTTATTATTGCGACATGTATTTTAATTTAGTTATTTATACTTTACATGTGTCTACAACTTAATATGTTGTGTTATTATTATTTTTTTAACCACTGGACTTTAATTCTACATACTCCTACCACACAAATGCATAACACACTTGGACAAATGATGCTACTTTTACAAGCAAACAACTTCTTGACTCCTTGTGTCATCTAATACAATTTCTTTGGAAGCACAAAATAAAGTGTTTCTAAATGTTGCGAGGTGTATGTGAAGGATATGCATAGCACAGTATTGCTTCAGTTGGTTTTATGTATGTATTACTGACTGTTGACAGTGTCTCTAGAAACGGTTTAAACTACACTCATAAACAATGTTGTTTCATATGTGTAAGCTGTATTTGTGCAAATGTTATTAGCATGCAGTTTCAATTTCTACAAATATTTCTATGGTTTTAGGGTAATAATGTCTTTGGTAATAAAGAGCATTTGTTTTGTCAGCATGAAAACTTGAAACTGTTTTGTACACATACTGATATTTTCATCATTGTTTCATAATTTGCTTGTCTTTGGTGACGTTGCTTGTGTGCTGTAGTATGGTGCCTAATGCTACCTGTTTTATATGTACATACACCCTGGCTCTAATTGCCTTTGTGATCTTGTACACATTAACATGGCAATGTTCATAACAATGAGGTGTGGAATTTGCTTACACTGTTGTGATGCATGTTTTATGTCTTGTAGACAAGCTTAATGTTCTTGACATACAGGTGTGATGTGTTTCATCTTTTGATATTCCTCCAGACTTTTGTCTTCATGGGCTGTACTTCCTGTGGCGAGGCCACACCTCTCTACTGTACTGTGTATAACAGTGATCGATATCCAGCCACCCTAAGGTGAACTGTGTTTTTATCAGGTAAGCTTCATGTCATTATTTTTATGTTCCATTTCTTGTGCGTGTGTTAAAACAGTTTATATATGTGCACTCTTGTAAAACATGCATGTTGTTGGTCAGGTTGCTGTATTTGTTTGGTAAAAAATAACAAAAGCGAGAAATGGAACCACAGTGTTGCCTAGTGACATTAATATACTGTGTTGTAATTTGCAGTGTGGCAAGAAGATGAGTCTGTCTCTGGCTACCTGCATAAACTTTCCCCTGTCAAAGTTTCAAAAAAAATGCATGATACTTTGAAGCGACGTTCCAGTGTGACAGAGACGAATACCACAGAGTAGTAGTCTTCACACCAGAGAAACACCACCAATTCCAGCAAGCTGCTATTGCTAAGACACCAATTAAACTTACTCATGTGAAGAGATCTATCAGTAAGTAGTTATTATGATCTGATTTTGAAGTAAATAGGGGTTGTTCTGAGAAATTTCAGAAGTTACAACCTTCATCAAACGAAGTTGACCTTATGGGAGGAGAAAATTCTGATGGTTCAAGAGTCAAAGTCCTATCACATAACAAATCTGTCCACTAGGAAATTTGAAGAGAAAATGGCGCTTAGTCCAGTAAAATAACACAGATCGAGGACGTTGGGGAACCTCCCATCTTGGAACCATGCGACTTGGTGACTGATGTACCAAAGATTTGTGGCCGTGTGCTTGGCTCAGAAATCGTGGCAAGATATCACTGTGTGATATGCCGTGGCAACCAGACAAAATTTAATGCAAAAATGCAGGACATTGTTTTGAAAGTTGATGTAATATGCTGCAAAAAAGTGGAAATTTCAAAACCTTATTTACTGGAAAATTGTCCATATTGCACAATGGCCAGGAGATGTCACTCACCGTCACAAACTCTGCAGTATGATTGTTTGTGTCTGAACACCTGGGTGGTGTTGCCTCTGATGTAATGACAGTCATGTGCTGCTGATCCCTGAATACTGAATACCCCAGAACAGCAGAGGAGATGGCTGAGAGTCCTTTATCCTCTGTCATGCAGGTACAGTAGGAGTTTTTTTGTTGGGTTTCAACACAACTGTTTCTGTTTGTAATCAAAATTTGTCCTCCGTTTACTTTAAAAAACACACTGTTTTCTTTCTTCCAGTTTTTCAAACTAAATTTCGTGTTTACAACAGTCTCATTATACAGTAGGCACCAGATTTATGACAATTCACAACCAACTTGAACTTTTAAAGAATTATATAAGGTAACATTAAAATATAAGCCAAATGAAAATCTAATATTGACAGTAAGTAAATTACTGAAATGGGATTTTACATTGTCATGTAATTACTATTCAGCTCTAGTGGTAGACAAAAGTAAAATCTTATATTGTCTTTATGCCAACATGTTGATGTTCATTTCAATAGTCGTAGAAATGATTAATGATTCCAATTTTTTAACGTCCTGTTATTCATACAATATATTAATTCTTACTCATTACTTCTATCGGACTCGGATGAACCAGAACTTGTTCTTTCAACAAACAGAGTTGGAATAATGTCTCACCTTGTAGACTACTCAGATTCTGATGAATCTCAGGGTCCATGCATCAGCTCTTCCCAGCTAAATGAAAGCTGCCAGGTACTTTGAAGTCTATACATTTTAGTATTAAACTGATATTGTGTTATTCTCCCTTTTCTTCTTGCATATTGTTAGAAATGTAAATCACAATTTGTTTTACATCATAGACGCAGAGTCCTATGTCTGAATCTGATCCTACCCTCTCCGACCAGGACAGACAGTGCATTCCAAGGTTGAGGAGGACAAAGAGCATCCTCTATTCAACATGCACAACATTATTGCATGTGCTTAACATTCTTTTTGTCCTTTATTAAGTGTCTATGACAAATTCTAAGCTTAGCATGCTGACTTTGATTTTGAGTCAGATGACCTTTTTGAAATTATTGTCTCAGTTGACCAGAAAATGAACATGCTGAGATTGCCAAACATAGGAAAGAGGGCAGATGTCAGAAATGTGTGTCAGTCACTGCAAGATCTTGACAATACCTCTTTGAAGCCAATGAATGGGAGAGGGCGCTTGCCTATAAGAAAAGAAAGCACCTCTGGTAGGAGACGTAGAAGATGTTCAAGCAGTGTATCTTGCCCAACAACACATCAGAGCACTGGTGACTTCACAAAACACAGTGAAGGAGGAGACACTGGATCCCTGTTGGAAAATTCAGCACCTGCTCTGGAGCAAATTCTACCTGATAGCTCCTCTTCCCTGGGTGGAGTGGCTGATGGATTACTTCCCATACCAGCTGTTTGTAAAAAAGAGAATGCATCAAGAATGTACAACAAAAAGCAACATTGTTTGTACTGTAAGTTGGGGTTTATAAAAAAGGCAAGTCATCTGGAGCTTGCTCATAAAGATAAGCCAGACAATCTGTAAATTCACTGTTCCACTTAAACCTGGCAGAACACGTGCGCAGGCCCTCTGTGGATTTGCAATACCTCCACCACCTGGAGTAAAGGAACAACTTTGGAAGCTGCTGAACAACATAATACAAGACGATGTATATTTTGCCGTCAAATCTGATGCCTGTATAATGGAGTATGGTGAGCATTTATACAACAGACTTGGAAACGATGTCAGTAAACATGAGTACATTCGTCAAAAATTGAGAGAGCTAGGAAGGCTTCTGATATGCTCAAGGAAAACCACTCCCCTGAGGACCATTCAAGATCACATCAAAGCTGCAAATTTCATGCATGTTGTTCAAGCTGTAAAAGAGATGGCAGGCTACAGTTGTGAAACAAATGCATACAAATGCCCAAGTCTGGCTCTGTCTGTCTGTAATAACGATTACTGCTACTCCTACTACTACTACTCCTCCTCATACCAATACTACTACTAATAATAATAATAAGAATAAGAATAAGAATAATAATCATCATCATCATCATCTTAAGTCATCAACTAAGTTAACTTTTTGAAATCGTGTGAGAGGAACGGCGAGGAAGAGGTCATGGAGGATAAGAACAAGGAGAAGAAGAAAAAGAAGAAGAAGAACGAAGTTGTGTATTTGTGTTTGTGAAGGTAGAGAGAGACAGTGAGGTGAAGAAGAAGAAGAAGGGGGAAGGCGGAGAGCATGATAATTTTTTAAAATAATAATAATAATAATAAATAAATAAGGGAGAAAAGTCCAACTGATGATGAGTCACAGTCACAGACACACGGATAAGACTGGTTGAGGAACAGGGCTGAAGAAATGATAATGATGAGGAGGTGGCAGCATAGGCAGCAGCGGTTTGCCCGGAGACCACATGAACGTCTCTGGCAGCGTAAAAATAAAAGACATGACACTCTGCTCTGCAAGTGCCTAGTAGAGATGGGAATGTACCACTTTGTCCACCATTTTGACAACTTTGATCCGAAGACATGCGGATGAACTGGTTAGTGTCGACTCTATGGCCCAGAGTTTGTCGTCAAGTACGCCAAATTACACGCCAGGATAGAGGCGCTGTGCTCGAGCGCATCCTCCGCGCTCGACGACTTTGGGTCGAGCTTCGTGGTGGACTGGGAGCTCAAAGAAGAAGAAGAAGAAGAAGAAGAAGCAGAAAACGTCGAAGCAGCAGCAGCAGGAGAAGAGGAAGCAGAAGCAGCAGAAAAAGACAAAGAAGCAGAAGCAGCAGAAGAGGAAGGAGACCGTTGGGGTCAGGGAGACCAGCCTTGTCTGTCGCTGAGACGCTCCGATTCTCTCAGCCGCAGTGGCGGCGGTGGCAGCGGCGGCAGCGGTGGCAGAGGCCTCATGCCCTCAGATGGTACGGGTCTGTTCGCACCTCGAAGGCACGTGCAACGCCATACAGAAATGGACCCAACAACACTGACAGAACTGACTGAAGCGATGTGTTTTTTTGTGTGTGTGTGACCTTTTGTTACGATGCCAACAAAGAAAGGGATAACTAAAATAAAGTAGTGGCTCTGTGATACGAAGTGTTTGTGTCATCATTTCCTTTATTCTGTTTCTTACTCTGTTCCTATTATTCAAAACAAAATGAATAAAATAAAATGAAACACAGCAAAAGATAACCACTTCAAGAATCAGAAACTGTACGGACGCACGCGCATGCACACAAAAAGGGACGTTTTCGGCCACATGGTCACTTTGACCCAGGGTACAACGCTAGGGCTCTGTGATATCAAGTGTTTGTGTAATCTTTTCCTTTGTTCCTTTTTTGTTCTTACTTTCTTATTCAGAAACAAAAGATAACCGTTTCAAGAATCACAAATGTCATGTGCAACGACATATCCTACTGCACACACGCACGCACACAGACACACACACATACACACAAACGGACATTTCGGTCACTGGGTCACCTCGACCCAAAGGACAACACGAGGGTTAAAATGACCTGGTTTGCTTTCTTGATCAAAAACTAACTTCTCTGTAAAATATGACTCTCTCAATAAACTCTCTAAAACTTGAATAAGTGGAACATGAACAAAACTATTTTTATGGGTATATTTATATGTGTATTCAGTTGGTGCAATCACTGGGAAGTGCACGTTAAAATAGATATTCCTCCTGTAATTAGTGAGAGAGCACCTTTTGCTTCAGTGCTTACAATAAGTGGATTTATTTTTTACAACTGCATCATTAATTTCATGAACAACAAAATCATCTACTTGAATGTCATGTTTAGTTAGCACCTCTTTGATTATTTGTAGAGAATGACATTTAGTGAAATGGAGGATGCTGTTCAATTCCTCAACAATTGCCTGTAAACCACTTTTTGAAACATGTAATACAGTTTGCATACACAGAAAAAGTCATGCAATTTTGTGTTCTATAGTGTCATTGTCTATATACTCTTCCACAGCCCTGTCATTTGAATCCTCATCAGTTTGTGATGTCTGAGTTTCAACACAGATATCTGACGTCTGGTTCACAGGATCAATGGCACATGCTACATTTTCTCTAACGCAAGTTCTAATGTCCTGTTTATGTTTGTGTTTTCTGCTTCTGTGGGAAGTCAGTTTTTAAATTGTTAGTTTTAAACTCACACCGCAAAAAAGGGCAATGCACAGTCTGTCTATTTCTTAAATGTTGCAAGATGGATGAAAAATGAGCGTTGAGTGCAATTTTCCCTGAATTCACAAGACTCACAAAAAAAAGTGCACGTCTCCTCCCTTCTCCTTGTCCTGTAATGTGATCTTGTAAGACGTGTTTTCAGTGCCTCGTGGGTCGCTTCTCCTCCGTGCCTCAGACGATAATGCTTGAAGAGATGGTTCGTACAGGCAAAATCACAAAATTTGCACCTCATAGGACAGCTGCAACAAGAAATAAAAGTCCACTTAGTTGAATAAAGAAATACAGAAATAAATAACAAAATATACATTCAAAAAATGTGCAGCAGACCCTCTCCACCAATTTATCATTTAATTTAATATTTAGATTGTTTCTCTTTTGGTGCTGTCTCATAGTACGTATAGTATGTGTTGTCATACATACTGGTGGTATAAACTTATTAGATACATGAATCATTTCTCAAAATAAAAGGTTTTTCAAAATAAAAGATCATGATTTATGCTTCGAAATACCTTTAGCCGTGAGAGGGATATTTCTCTGGATCCCAATGTTAAGTCCAATAAATGTATAATCTAAAAACTATATAAAACTACATAACTATACTATATACTAACTATATACTGTATTACTATATACTATACTATTATATACTGTAACATGATAATAAAGTATAATCTACACGCATGAACCCTGACTTTTAGTACCATACTGGGCAAAATACTGAGAGTGAAAAGTTCTGTAATGGTGGCAGCACATGGACACAGTGTGGTTGTGATGAAACACCTGCAGATATGCATTGGAGACCCCCAATTCTTGTTCTCTAGTTTTCTTCAACTTGTCCTGACCTCAAATGTACAGTTTTGAGGTTTACTAACTCAAATTATTAAGTGAGACCGACTTTAGCCAAGAAACTTGAAAAAGATAGTTAGGAATACATATGTTGGTTAGTTTACAACACAACTCAACTTCTTTTGTTTAGTTAGCTGAAAAAATATGGTTAGACAAAGAACTTTATTTTTTAGAGTGTGTGAGTGAGAGTGAGGGATTGGAGGGCCTGGTTCCTGGAGATGTAGGAGCCAATGTTTTCCCAGGCAGGAGAGCACACTCTTGTGTGTGAGATGAAGGATGGGGTGCCTGGCACCCAGAGTATGACTTGAAACTCTGCTCCTGAAACTCTGCTTTAAGCTCCAAATCATCATCGTCGTCATCATCAATACTATCACTATTATTTCACCATATGTAAATCCTGTGCTCATCTTCTGTATGACTTGTTTACTTGTTTTGAGACCTTTTGGAATTAAGAACCAACTCCGTTGCTTTCATCTTGGTTCTGGCCCCGCCTCCAGGGTTCTGGCCCCGCCTCCTACCTGTGAGTGACTGACTGACTGATTTAAAAAAGTTAACTTAGTTGGTGAGTTATTATGATTATTATTGTTAGTAGTAGTAGTAGCAGTAGTTATAGTTGTAATCATTAATACAGACCGAGGGGGAGAAAAAAGCACAGCTCCTCCACGATTCCCCTGCCCCAGCTTTGTGTCTTGTGCCTCTGGTACAACATGTTGTTCTATCAGCCTCACCAACTAAGTTAACTTTGTAGTCATACAGAAGATGAACACAACCACAGGATTAAAAGCAGTCACCTCTATCTTTCAACAATATCCAGATAGCAATAGACCGGACCAGGAACTCATCAAACTTTTAACCATCTGCCTAAATAACAATGACTTTGTATTTAACAATCAGAACTGCTTACAGATACATGGGACAGCCATGGGTCAGAGATTTGCACTCACACGCTCTTCTTCATAAAAACAGCTACCACCCCAAACACACCTTCCGTGGAATCATTAAATCTCAAATAATTCAATTTCACCGCATTTCTTCCTTACAGTCTGATTTCAACAATGCAACCTCACTACTATTCAAGCTCAGGTCTCAGACACAACCCTCCACCACCAACTGGTACAGGGTCTGGTCCCTAACCCTGGTCCTAACCCTAACCTCAACCATAAAATATGACATCTTACAGAGTAAAGGCCTTGCCATTGAGTGGAAACGCCACCAGCTCACACACACACACACACACACACACACACACACACACACACACAGACCACCCATGACTGCTAGCACACAACACACACTCTTTTCAGACATAACCAGAAACACATCTTCTACCATAAATCAGCCACCAGACACAGAAACCAGACACATAAGTAAGCAATACTTCAAATTAATACAAGCCATACACCACAAACATATCATTAACCACGCCATCTCTTCAGGATCCTTCCCGCCTGGGATGATGAGACAGGTGAATCGCCTCACTGACTTCATCAAACCCGCCGCACCTTCACAGGAGACAAGAATTAAGGTTCAGAACAATACAACACACTGGATGACTACAAACATGAAGATACTACATGAACACTACGAACACACCATACTTAACCTTAGCAACCTCACTTACAACAATACGGCCCTGCAGATAGCTACAGGATGGGCTCGAATAGAAACATTACAAACAGCAGAACAGATCATACATGCGCACTCAAACACCACCACCAACACCATCACCACCACCACCACCACCACCACCACTACCTCCCAAGCCACCATTACATACACTAAACCACCAGCAATATCCAAAACCAGGCAGAGGCTTGGTGACTCCCTCTCCCCCATCCCAGAACTGTCGGATGAGTTCCCTCCCCTGCCTGCACCACACAAAACCTCTCTCTTGGTCCACTCTACCCTCCACAACAGTCACTTCACCACCAAACAACAGAAAAATACTCACACAGGCCCAAATTCACAAGCCTCCAGACCAGTTGAACACCACTCCAGACCTACACTCCATTTCACTCACCACCCACAGTAATTCAAATGTCTCCATACTGATCTCAGAAGTCATCTCACCCCTCTGTTCTACACCTGCAGGTGGTGCTGACTCCGGTGCTGGCGTGACTCCTCAGCGGGCCCCACCAGAACAGAAAGAGGAGGGAAACAACATGATGAAAGGGCACTGCAAAGCCAAATACACCGGCATGAAATCCCACTCTGAACCCTCCTCTCAACTCAGTTCTGGGGCCGCTGCAGTGAGCCATGCCGGCCGGAGATCAGCCCACCTGCCAACAGGAAACATAACACATCAGATTCTCAATTGGACCCCCCCCCCACCGATCCTCCCCGGCAAATTCAAACCGACATATCATCTCAGCAGACCCAGCCGGAAACTCCAGGACTGGTCGTTCAAAGGCAGAAAACCAGTCCTGGTACTTGGCGACTCCAATATCAATAGAATCCCACCTCACCACAACCCACAGATCCAGCTAGATAGTTACCCTGGAGCTAATTTGTACCATTTCTTGAAAATCTGTGAAAAAACAATTCCAAATCCAACAATAAAAATAGTCATTTTATCCATCGGAATTAACAACAGAGACCAGGACGCCAAACTCACATCTTGCAAACAGTTAAAAGCTCTTTATAAACAAGCCACAGTAACCTTTCCCAACGCTGACATTTACTTTCCCATAATGAATTATTCTCCCAACCTTACACAAAAACAACAGGATAACCTCAAATTAATTAACAATACCATAGTGACACACTTACCGTTTTTAGCAGAAATTCCACATGACACCTTCACCACAGAACAGGACAATATTCACTGGAAAGCCGACACAGCAAAACACATATTCGAAAACTCGTGCTCTCAGCTAAATTCATAAATACAACTGAACCGACCCAGGAACCATATCCCACAGACCTGGACCTGGGCTGGAGCTCAACATCCAACATCCTCAATCTCTCCACACTGTTTAAACCAACAATATCTCAAATAACATTACTGGAAAAAGGTCTATCATTCATCCCAAATCCACTTAGATTCGACCAGGAGGAACTTCACAGGGACCTTCAATCTCACAGACAACTCAAATTAACAGAATATTTTCACAACCAATCACAACAAAACAAGAAACCATTTACACACCCTTCTAATTGGGAACCATCCATAGAACAACTCACCTCTCCAATCCGGCAACACATTGATAACAATAAAAAAATCAAAAGACAATCTGTCGGAGGCCGAACAACAGGGCCTAGGAACACTTATCAAAAATCCAAACATCATCATTAAACCTGCTGACAAAGGATCCAAAATAGTAATTATGGACAGACACCACTCCCTGATTGAAGCCAACCGCCAACTCTCCAACACAATTCATTACAAACCAATAGAATCAGGCGTTCAGATGAGAACACAGATAACAGTCTGGGAAATCATTCAAACACTATCAGAAAAAAACACATCACAGCAAAACAAAAAAACTACCTATTCGGCCCTGACAATCCACGCGACAGACACTTTTACCTACTACCAAAAATTCAAAAGGAACCACACACTTGGACCATTCCCTGTGAGGTTCCTCCTGGTCGACCGATTGTTTCAGATTGCAACAGTGCCACTCACAAAATCTCTGAATACATCGAACACTTTCTGGGTCCCCTTTCCACTAAACATCCGAGCTACATCAAAGACACCTACCACTTCCTAGACATTATCCGACCCATGGCTGTCCCAACCAAGTCTTACCTTTTCACAATTGACATTGACAGTTTGTATACTAACATCAATACAACTACTGGTATTAAAGCAGTCACCTCTATTTTTCAACAACACCCAGATACCAATAGACCGGATCAGGAACTTCTCCAACTTTTAACCATCTGTTTAAATAACAATGATTTTGTATTCAACAACCAAAACTACCTACAGATAGATGTGACAGCCATGGGTCAGAGATTCGCACCGTCATACGGCAACATCTACATGAGCGAGTGGGAGCGAGAAGCACTGGTGAAGTGTACCCACAAACCATTAATCTATCTCCGCTTCTTAGATGACATTTTTGGAACCTGGAATCATAACATTGACCAATTTGAACCATTCATCAAAACTCTCAACGATCACCACCCAACAATTAAAGTCAAATACTCCATAGACCAGACACAAATCAACTTCCTAGCTACAACCGTTTTTTTCCAGCCCTCCACCACATCTCACACCCATCTTCATACCAAAGTTTATGTCAAAACTACAGACACACGCTCTCCTACATAAAAACAGCTATCATCCCAAACACACCTTCCGTGGCATCATTAAATCTCAAATAATCCGATTTCACCGTATCTGTTCCCTACAATCTGACTTCAATAAGGCAACATCACTACTTCACTCCGTAACAGGGGCTACTCAAAACGCTTTCTCCGCTATACCAAAAACAATACCTTGGCCAGCCGCGCTCCCACTCGCTCTTACACTCCACGAGCTCCAGCCCAGGTCTCAGATACAACCCCCCACAAGAAATCAGTACAGGGTCTCCCCCGGTCTCCCACCCTTTCCCCCCTTTACCCCAATTCCCCTCCTCTGCTTTATCCTCAGGAATCCAAACCTACCACCAACACACACACACACACACACACACACACACACACACACACCGCAAACCCCACCCATCACATCATCACTTCTGATACCCATAATCACTACCTTTTCACACCAAGTTACAAACTTTCATCGCATCCTGAAACACAACTTCCACCACTTCCAAACCCAACACCCAGTCTTTCACAAACACCGCATCCTGTCAGCTTACAGGAAACATAAGAACTTACAATCCACCCTCACCAAATCACAATACTCAGATCACAGTCCGGCACCTACACTTCAACACAACCATCATTACAGAACCCGTAAATTCATCCATAACTCCTACAACAACAAAACAGAACCCATCCATGGTACACTTTCACTCACTACTGCCAATGTCATTTACATCATCACTTGCACACTATGCCATAAACATTATATAGGCGAAACGCAACATTCCATTCACACCCGACTCACACAGCACTTATACAACATTAGGAAAGGTCGACTTACGACTCTATTAGTACAACACTTTCAATCACATTTTCCCACACACCTCACCATATCTGGTCTTGAGAGTAATGACCGCTGGAGCACTGCGCAAAGGAAGAGAGCCGAACGTATCTGGATACAGAGACTGGGCACCACCACACCGACTGGTCTCAATGACGCTTGAAGCATACAGCAAGTAATTTCTTCATTCATTTTTCCTTTCTTATTTTTATTTTATTATTTTTTATATTTCCCTTCCTTTCCCTTCTTATTTGGGACAGGAACCCCAGGTTCAAGACCCGTTAGAGACATAATTGGTCTTCAGAATACCACATAAACCAATAGGACCATCTCCCTCCAAAACCACCTTCCACTAGCCAATCAGATCTTCATCCAATCCACACATGACACCACACACACACACCCCAAAAAGGGAGTGACTAATAATTAATCTTTTAACAGTATATATACCACACCACAGAGCCATAGTAAATTATCCCCTGAAGAAGCAGGAATACTGCGAAACGTCGGGACTGCTGCCGAATGTAAGCCTCTGCTGATCTTATATATTTTTTATCCTTTTAACCTTTTTTACTCAAATTTTACCTGTTTTAGTAAAGTTTTTAGCAGAACTGGCATTTGCACTCGGGACTCCTACCGAGTCAAAGCCTCTGCTGATTTTATATTTTTTATCCTTTTAACCTTTTTACTAAAACTTTATCTTCTTAATAAAGTTTTTACCAGAACTGCTATTTGCACTCTTTCCCCCCCCCCCCCCCTCTTTTTCCTTTTTAAACACTAAAACTGAATAAAATCATTCTTTTTTTAACCATCTGTGGAGGGCTCTACCAGCCCAAACACGGGCAACCAGGCCCCTTGAAAATACGAACTCTTTTTTTTTAACCGGCTCCTTTTTACCTGAACCTGTTTTTTAAACCTAAAAACTGTTACCACCGTCAACCATTCCGCCTGGACATCCTTCACCACCACACAAGAAGAACAACTTTTCAGCTCTCCAACTTCAAACCCAACAATAAGGACTCCTATTCCAGGACCCGGTATTCCATCTCCATCATCTTCAAACCAACTAACCAATTCCCCACCAGGACCATCTTAAAAAGACTACCCGAGTTCGACTCCCCACCAGGACCATCTTAAAAAGGTAAGAGCCCTCCACACTAATGTACTCGTCTTTTTTTAGAGCGGGGGCTACATCCGGTAGCAAAACTCAAAATGGCTCCCCACACACAGACACACACCTACACCTACTCATACACTCACTTTTAGAAACAAACCACAGCCACTTATGTCACTCCCCACACAATCACTCACCAGATCCAACAACCACACACACCACACCTACGCATCTGCCCTCACTCAACCCCCAGATCCGGAAACTAGAAATACCAGCAAACAATACTTCAAACTAATACAGGCCATCCACCACAAACATATTATGGACAAATCTACCACCACCAGCACATTTCCACCAGGAATGTTACGCCAAGTAAACAGACTAACAGATTTCATAAAACCCTCAGCACCCACCACAGAAACAAAAAATAAAATACACCAAAACACAACTACCTGGATGAAAAACACCATTTCCATCTTACAGCAACACTACACAACCATAATAACTGACATTAATCTACCAACATTCAACCCATTAGCCTTACAAATAGCCACTGGTTGGGCCCGGAAAAGGTACGGGGACAGGCTAACTCTGGAAACCTTAACAGCCACAAAAACAATACTACAACCACCAATCACAACCACACAACCAGTCCACTCCCCAATCTTGCCAACTATCCCGGAAGAAACATTTCCCCCTCTCCCCAAAGCTGCCGCTCCAAAAACACTCTCACTTTACTTAGGCCCCTGCACCACAATTACAGAAGAAATAAAACAACACCACTCCTCCACACCTGCCCAACCCCCCAAACACTCTACAGCAACGCAAACAACACCCCAAACCAACCCCAGTAAACTACAGCCCGCTTCTCTCCCCTCACCATATCCCATCTATAAAACCATCCTCCCCAACACCAAACCAACCAGAACAGGCCCTATCCGACCTCCACCAACCTCCCATGACTTAAATAAACATCAAGATCCCATAGATTTGGAAAATACACCCCAAAACCCCACAACTTCCACTCCACTTTCACTCCCACCAAAACCCCGCAGAGTCACCTGGGGACCCCTACCAACATTCACTACTCATGCCCCCATTTCCCCTATCCTTCCCCCCACTCCCCCAGGTAAAAATCCCCCTAATTCCTCCAAAACAATTACAGCCCAAATCCACCACCCCCCTACACACTCACCCCAAAACCACACATTACAAACCATTTCCCTCAGTAATCATTCAAATGTTTCTGTTTATACAGCCGACACCATCTCCTCCTGCCCTTCCCAGACTGAAACCACCAAGACCACCGCCCGGAAAACCCTGGAAAAACAACAAAACAAATCTCCACCAAAATCCCCAAAAACAAGAGAGCCGGCAAAAATGATGAAAGGGGCCCTGAAGGTTAACCACAACCTAAAGAAAACCCAATCTGAGCCCTCTCTTAGTAAGACTGAGCATAACACACTCACCCCCCCGCCCCCCCCAGAAACTACGGCCCCACTCTCTCCCCAACCCACCCCTCTCCCCCACCCTCTCAATGCTAATCCAACCCCCCAGGACTCATCCATATCTCACGCACTTCCCTTCTCACCACAGCAACCTTCCACCCCGAACCCCGAAACACACTTACTGGACCTCTCAATTGCAGACCTGTCATTGAAACTCAACTGTACCCCAACAAATACCTCCACTACCTCCCCCATGCAAAAAATCCAAGAACACACCAACACAACCCCAACCACCAACACCCCCACTCCAACAACCTTCTTCAGACCTAATTATCACATTGCACGCCCCACCCGTAAAATACAAGACTGGTTTTTCAAACCCCGTAGACCCATACTCATTTTAGGAGACTCTAACATAAATCGCATCCCCGGACACACCAACCCTCAAATTCAACTTGACAGTTACCCCGGCGCCAACTCATATCACTTCCTCAAAATCATCGAAAAAACAATACCCAACCCCCACGTTAAAATAGTCATCTTCTCCATTGGACTAAACAATAAAGATCAAGACCCCAGACAGACCACAACAAAACAGCTAAAATCCCTCTTCCGGCAGGCCAAATTCACATTTCCGAACGCAGATATTTACTTTCCAATCATCAACTTTTCACCCAATCTCACCCCCACCCAAAAGAGTAACCTCACATTAATCAATAACATCATGACTACAAACTTCCCCATCCTTTTCGAAATACCCCATGACACCTTCAACACAGAAAAAGACAACATACACTGGACTCCCACCACAGCCAAAACAATCTTTGAAAACTGGATGCAACAGCTAAATTTACAGTAACACCAGAAGTCAATCCGGACATACAACCACACACCCCACAGAATCTAGACTGGAATTCCCCTTCAATCATTCTCAATCTGGCAACTCTCTTCACACCCTCCACACCACAACAAAATCTGCTCGAAAAAGGACTATCTTTCATTCCACGACCTACAAACCTGGACCGGGAGGAACTGCAAAGGGATCTACACCAATTCCATAGACGAATCAAAATCACTGACTACTTCCACAATAAAACTACCACACAACCTACACCATTCACCCACCCCTCTCATTGGGAACCCCCGTCCGATCAACTCCACCCCCTCACCAATCAATTCATCCATCAAAACATAAGGGCCCTACGACGCTTCCGGCCCCAAAGAGACACCCCAGATAACCTGTCGGGGCCGGAACGTAGGGCCCTGTCGGAACTCAGCAAAAATCCAAATATCATTTTCAAACCTGCAGACAAAGGATCAAAAATAGTAATCATGGACCGTCACCAATACCTCTTTGAAGCCAATAACCAACTTAACAACACCATCTACTACAAAAAATTACAAGAAACAATCCAACCGCAAACACAACAAAAAGTTAGAACAATAATACAGGAACTTTACCATAAAAAATACATAAACGCAAAACAAAAAAACTACCTTTCTGGACCAGATCACCCACGCCCCCGTTACTTTTATCTTCTCCCTAAGATACATAAAGAACCACACACATGGACCATTCCCTTTGCAGTTCCTCCCGGCAGACCAATAGTTTCAGACTGTAATAGCTCCACATATCACATAGCCCAATACATAGACCATTTCTTAGGCCCCCTCTCCACACAACACCCGAGTTACATAAAAGACACCTATCACTTCATCGAAAAAATCCGTTCAATCTCAGTTCCCCCACAAGCCCTCCTGTTCACAATAGACATCAATAATCTATACACTAACATAAACACAGACCTCGGACTACAAACCATACGCACCATCTTCAACAATAACCCAGACCCCACCCGCCCGGATACACAACTGTTAAACCTAATTGAACTCTGCCTTAAAAATAACGACTTCCTCTTCAACAATCAATTTTACCTACAAATCCACGGAACAGCCATGGGACAAAGGTTCGCACCCTCATACGCAAACCTCTATATGAGCGAGTGGGAGCGAGAAGCCCTCCGTAAATGTCCCCTACAACCTACAATTTATCTCAGATTTTTAGATGACATATTTGGTATCTGGACCCACCCCATTTCAAAATTCACAGAATTCATAGAGATCCTCAATAGCCACCACTCCTCCATTTCCGTTAAATACACCACAAACACACAAGAAATAAACTTCCTGGACACCACAACCTTTTTCAGCCCCCCCAACAATAATAGCAAAACACTTCAAACCAAAGTCTATTTCAAACCCACAGACACCCACGCCCTCCTCCATAAATCAAGTTACCACCCCAAACACACATTCAAAGGAATAATAAAATCTCATCTTATCCGGTTCTTTCGCATCTGCTCCAACATTCAGGATTTCCACACCGCCACCAAAACCCTTTTTAACAGCCTGACTTCCAGAGGATATTCCAAACGCTACTTACGTACAATAAAAAACACCACACTGGCCTCTCTCGCTCCCACTCGCTCCTCCCCCACTCCATCTCCCACTCACTCCACTCAACTAACCAAACCACCTCAACCTAATTCTGGCCCTAAACCCAACCCTCCCCTCCCCTACCTGAACCAAGGCTGGTATCCCTCCCCCTCCCCCTCCCTCCTTCCTAACCCCAACCTTCCTCCATCCCTTTCCCCCAAACCTAACCCCCAACCCACTTCCCCCTACCTGAATCAAGGTTTGTATCCTCCTCCCTCCCCTTTCCCTGACCCCAACCATCCCCTACCCCCTCTCCCTAACCCCAACCCCTCCCCCTCTCCCAACCCTAACCCCTCACGTCTTCCTGACCCTCACCATTTCCTACCCCCTCTTCCCAACCCCTCCCCCTCTCCCAACCCTAACCCCTCACGTCTTCCTGACCCTCACCATTTCCTACCCCCTCTTCCCAACCCCAACCCCTCTCCCTTACCTAACCCCAACCCCTCTCCCTTACCTAACCCCAACCCCTCTCCCTTACCTAACCCCAACCCCTGCCCCTTTCCTAACCCTAACCATCCCCCACCTCCTCCCCCCAACCGTAACCCCTCCCCCTTCCCTAACCCTAACCCCTCCCCCTTCCTGACTGGACTCCACCCTCCACACACGGACTCCCCATCTACAAAACAACTACATTACATATGCCCCCCCGGACTCAGACCCGCACTGGACCGATCATCCCCCGACCTCCACCTTCCCGACAGACAAAACTTCCATTATCAACTGCTCCACAACCCCCCTTCACCTCTCCCATAACCACAGAAACCAAACAGACTTCACCAGGACCACAGACTTCAACACCACAAACTTCAAGACACTTTAAAATAACAGGCACAACAAACAACCCACGACCAGAACTGTCTCCAATTCCTCGGACCAGAAACACAATCACGGCAGCTAAATCATCATCACAATCCACTCCACCCCCCACAGCAGTCACTCCACCACCAAACAGAAAAGTACTCACACAGGCCCAAATTCACAGACCTCCGGAACAGCTGAACACCACCCCAGATCTACACTCCATCTCACTCACTACACACAGCAATTCAAATGTGTCCATCTTAATCACAGAAACCATCTCACCCCTCTGCTCTACACCTGCAGGTGGCGCTGACTCAAGTGCTGGCATGGCTCCTCAGCGGTCCCCACCGGAACAGAAAGAGGAAGGGGATAACATGATGAAAGGGCACTTCAAAGCCAAACCCATCGGCATGAAATCCCATTCTGAACCCTCCTCTAAACATAGTCCTGAGGCCGCTGCAGTGAGCCATGCCGGACCGGAGATCAGCCCACCTGCTAACAGGAAACACAACATCTCAGACTCACTATTGGACTCTCCCCCCCGTCAGCGCACACTCACACCAATCCTTCCTGGCAAATTCAAACCCACCTATCACCTCAGCAGACCGAACTGCAAACTCCAGGACTGTTTTTTTAAGGGGAGAAAACCAGTCTTAGTACTGGGAGACTCCAACATAAACAGAATCCCACCACACCATAACCCACAGATCCAGTTGGACAGTTACCCTGGGGCAAACCTGTATCATTTTCTGAAAGTCTGCGAAAAAACCACTCCCAATCCGACAACCAAAATAGTCATCCTTTCCATCGGCATCAACAATAGAGATCAGGACCCTAAATTAACATCATGTAAACAACTAAAAGCACTCTACAAACTAGCCACGGTAACCTTCCCTAATGCAGATATATACTTTCCCATAATGAACTTCTCCCCCAATCTCACACAAAAACAGCAGGATAATCTGAAATTAATCAACAACACCATAGCCACACACCTACCGTTTTTAACAGAAATTCCTCATGACACTTTCATCACAGAACACGACAACATACACTGGAAACCAGACACAGCCAAACACATCTTTGAAAATTGGTGCAACCAGCTAAATTTATAATCACAAACAAACCGACCCAGGAACCGTTACCAGCAGACCCAGACCTGGGCTGGAGCTCTACTTCCAACATCCTCAATCTCTCGACACTATTCAAACCCACACAACCACAAATAGCATTATTAGAAAAAGGCTTATCTTTCATTCCCAATCCGCTCAGGTACGACCAGGAGGAACTTCACAGGGACCTTCACCAATACCACAGACGCCTCAAACTAACAGAATATTTCCACAATCAACCACACCAAAACAAGAAATTATTCACACATCCATCCAATTGGGAACCCACTACAGAACAGCTTTCCTCACCAATTCGACGACACCTCCACAACAACCGAAAAATTCTCCGTAGATATCGGCCTCCGACAGATATAGCAGATAATCTGTCGGAGGCCGAACGACAGGGCCTTAAAGCACTCACAAACAACCCAAACATAATCATTAAACCAGCAGATAAAGGCTCAAAAATAGTTATTATGGACAGACACCAATACCTAACAGAAGCCCACCGCCAATTATCCAACACAACACACTACAAAACAATAGCAACAAGCATCCAATTAGAAACACAGTCAACAGTCAGGAAAATTATTCAAACACTCTATCATAACAAACACATTTCAGCCAAACAGAGAGACTACTTATTCGGACCGGACAACCCACGCAATAGACATTTCTATCTACTACCCAAAATTCACAAAGAACCACACACCTGGACAATCCCTTGTGAGGTTCCTCCTGGTCGACCAATTGTTTCAGATTGTAACAGTACAACCTACAAAATCACAGAATACATTGAACATTTCCTCGGACCTCTTTCCACTAAACACCCCAGCTACATAAAAGATACTTACCATTTTCTAGACATTCTTCGACCCATGGCTGTCCCCATCAATTCGTACTTATTCACAATCGATATTGATAGTCTCTACACTAACATCAACACAACCGCAGGATTAAAAGCAGTCACTTCCATTTTTCAACAATATCCAGACAACAATAGACCGGACCAAGAACTCATCCAGCTCTTAACCATCTGCCTCAATAGCAACGACTTCATATTCAATAACCAGAACTACTTACAGATACACGGGACAGCCATGGGTCAAAGATTCGCACCATCATACGCTAATATTTACATGAGCGAGTGGGAGCGAGAAGCACTGGCCAAGTGCACCCATAAACCTCTCATTTACCTCCGTTTTCTCGACGACATCTTCGGCATTTGGACACACGACATCAAACACTTCCAACCATTTATTCAAACCCTCAATAACCATCATCCAACGATTAAAGTCAAACACACCATAGACCGGACACAGATCAACTTTCTAGACACAACTGTTTTCTTTCAGCCCTCCACCACATCACACACCCGTCTCCACACCAAGGTCTATTTCAAAGCCACAGACACACACGCTCTGCTCCACAAAAACAGTTACCACCCCAAACACACCTTCCGTGGGATCATTAAATCCCAAATCATTCGTTTCCACCGCATTTCATCTTTACAGTCAGACTTCAACCAGGCAACATCATTACTATTCAAAGCACTCCGCAACAGAGGCTACTCCAAACGCTTTCTCCGTCATATCAAAAATAGTACCTTGGCCACCCTCGCTCCCACTCGCTCACACACCTCACGAGCTCCAGCCCAGCTCTCAGACACATCCAACCATAACCAACAGGTACAGGGTCTGGTCCCTAAACCCAACCCCTACCCTAAACAGGGTTTGCATCCTACCCCCGACCCAATTCCTTACCCTAACCCCAACCTCTACCCTAGACAGGGTTTACATCCCCACCCACACCCTATTCCTGACCCTTACCATGACCCCCCTGGCCCTAATCCTAACCACGACCTCCCTGGCCCTGAACTTAACCCTGACCCCCCTGGCCCTAACCTCAACCATCACCTCCCTGGCCCTAACCTCAACCACGACCCCCCTGGCCCTAAACCTAACCATGACTCCCCTGGCCCCGAACCTAACCCCAACCCCAACACCCCTTTACCTTATCCTAACCCACATCCCCCTTCTATGGGACCAGACCCTACCATGCTCCAGGGTAACACCAACACACACATTATTCCATTCATCTCCACCTTTTCACACACAATCACAAAACTACACCGCACTATCAAACACAACTTTACTCATTTACAAACACAGCATCCAGCCTTCCACAACTCCAAACCCATCTCAGCTTTCAGAAGAAACAAGAATCTACAAGACATACTGGTACACTCCAAATACACAGACCACAGACCGCAACCATACATCGAACACAATAGCCATTACAAAAATAGGAAATTCATCACCAACACACACAGCAACACTTCATATCCAACCATAGGACAACTTTCACTCCAGACCACCAACACAGTCTACATCATTACCTGCACAGATTGCAATAAACATTACATTGGAGAGACCAAACACAGCATACACACCAGACTCAAACAACACATTTACAATATCAACCAAGGTAAACTCAGAACAATCCTGGTACAGCACTTTTTACAACATGGCATCAATAAACTCATCATATCAGGAGTAGAGGCCAATGAGAGATGGACCACCGGGCTGAGGAAGAGAGCGGAAAAACTATGGATTTTTAAACTGGACACCGGAGCCCCATTGGGCCTCAACGATAGGGAGAATTTTTAGGTTCCCCCGTTGGGAGGGCGGGATGCATGGGGAGCATTGACCGGACCGGGAGTTGAACCCGGCCCGGCCGGCTCCGGAGGCGTGGAATTGGCCTCCAGGCCAAGGAAGACACAGGGCTTTTTAACTACGTTTTAGATAATCAACACCCACATAGAATCTTCCTTTTATGCTATCCAGCGCCTACCCTCTTATATCGCAACATTTGGTCAGCCTTTTTTCAAAAAAATGTCTATACCTTTTAAACATTTCCCCACCATTTGGAGGCGTTTTTAACCTGTTGCTACTAAAGGACTCTTAGGGATTTTTATGAATTATGATGAATGTATTTATTGATCTATTTATTTATATATTTATTATTAATTTTATTCACTTGTTTGAAACAAGGGTGAGAATTGCCACCCTCCATCTCGTTGTGTATTTTTGCATGCATTTTATTCTTACAGAGAATAGGAATAGTACAGAGGTTAAACCCCAGGACTCCCACATAAGAACCCATGGTTCAAACCTCGGCCTGACCAGAGCAGATGAGAACTAGAACTTGATGCATGTTATTTTTTTTTACTAACTTTTACACTGTTTTTATGAGAACACACATTTATTATTTTTAACTTTATTATTTTTCAATTCACCACGCTAGTGGCCTTGGGGAATAACATTGGGGCTGCCACCTGGTCAGCGGGGGTTTGAGCCCCCACTGGGACGCAGGCATCCACATAGCTTAAAGAACCAAATTGGAACCTTACTGATAAATGAAAACTCCATAAATGAAAAACCCATGGTTCAATACCTGATAGAGATGAAGTCTGTCACAAGATTATCTCATTCTAATTGGTTACCTCCACCACAAGGTTTATTTAATTGTGTTTTTTTTTTTTATGTATAATTTCACTATAACCTACTGTATTAACATAGAGCCAAAAATACACAAAAATCATAAAATTTGAATTGAAAAAAAAATATTACAATAAAAATCATAAAACATACTCAACCAACTGTTTTGGAACTTGAAAAACTAAATATAGGTTGCTATTATGAATATGTAAATGTAAAATTGAAATGAAGTGATACTATATACAAATATTTACAATAGAAAAAACATGGATATTTGTGAGGAGTTTACCAACTTACTCGACACCTGTGAGAGACCAGAACAAATGAGAGTCAGACACGAGGGTTTTACTTTGTACAAAGGGCATCCCGCTACTGCAACATCTAAGCCACAGAGAGCAGAGAGGCGCAGAGCAGTTCCTTGTTCCTTTATTTATATACAGTAGTAGCGGTTATATGACATGTGACTGGAACAGGGGCAGTCCCTGTTCCAGTAAAAAAGAAAAAAGATGTGTAGTGTACTACGACTACTGATGCTGGGACAGTGTACTACGACTACTGATGCTGGGGCATGTGACATTCTTTTAGCCTTCTAACAATATTCATAGGCGTTTTTTAGCTACAACTCTTCAAAACAAACAAACTGTAAAATAACAGAGCTTTGCATTCTCAAATTGTGCAAATGTAACATTGATAGACAACTGAGGCGTAATCAACCTATATACACACACACAAATATTTCACACTATATACAAAAAGGGCCATAGTTTTTTTTTGTGCCACTCTGCAAAGCAGTTTCTGTCCACAATAACACAGTGCCACATCGCAGGATTTGCACTTCCATGAGGGGAGGTTCCTTTTTTGTCTTCTTGATGGCAGCGTTGACAAATCCTGTGTCCCTGTGTGGCTTTCTTGCTGGTGTCTGTTACCACCGCAATGGGAACAGGAATGTGGTCTGCACCTTTCTTGGCTGGTCTGCCGCTACTGTCCACCCCGCACAGCTGGGCCACACGCCCAGTCTGGAAGTCCTTGTGGGACTGTCAACACCACCCATGTGCTTATTGTAAGCAAGGACTGGGGTGGGGCAGGAGATCAATTTTGCTGACCAGCGTCCATCTTTATCCTTCACCCTCCTCTTGACCACATCCCCAGAAACTGCTGGATGGATCGTGGAGCACACCAACACCTCCCATGGGTCCATCCACTTTACAAAGACCAGGGAGCCCTCCCTGATCCACCATACTGCACCCCTTTCTGATTTTTTATTGAGAGCATTTCCTCTCTTGGTTGGGCACCCTCTCCTGTTGTCCCTGTATGTTCCACAGGCTCTAAACTTCATATCAGCCAGCTTGAGGAACAACTCGGGGCTTGAATAAAAATTGTCCATGTAAACATGGTAGCCAGTTCCCAGATATGATGGCTGGATCAGGTTGATCACAGAATCATATGCAAGACCATGCACTGTGTGTGTATTTTTGCCAACATAAACGTGGAAGTTGACAGTGTAGCCATTGATGGAGTCGGTCAAAACAAACAGTTTGATCACTTTGTTGGTTTGTCCTTCATGTACTGCGTCATCCCAGTTTTTGCCTTCGTGGCCACCATCCGTTCATCCACAGCCAATTCCCTCCTCGGATGATAGTGAGCCTGGCAGGCAAGGAGGATGTCGTCCATGAGGGGCTTCATCTTGCACAATTTATCATACGATGGCGTTCCCTTCCTCTCATCGTTTTTTTTGTCCACCTCTGGGTCACTGGGGTGGATGTTGGAGAGCAGTGCCCTGAAGCGGTCCCTTGTCAAGACACTAGCTGGAAACGGCACAGATGTGATTGTGTCGGGTTTCCAGTAGTCTAATGCTGGGCAGTTACAGAGGTGTGTATATAACAGGGGTCGGCAACCCAAAATGTTCAAAGAGCTATATTGGGCCCCAAAAAAAAAAAAAAAAAAATACCTGCCTGGAGCCGCAAAAAATTAAAAGCCTTATATAAGCCTAATATGGAGGCAACATAGGCTGTCAGTATATTAGCTATATAAGTCTATTATTAAAATGACTAAGTAGGCTACAAATACAAAATGAGCATTCATGATTAAATGTTTATTTTCCCTGCAGCACATCCTGGAGAGAATGACACAACACGTGACTACTCTGCTGTACGGTATTCGGTGCTTCAAGTTTAACTTCCATTACAACATCAAAGTTTTGTTGCATTGATTAAATTATAGAAATCTAAAAAACAGAAGTAAAGACAGGGTCTGAACGGGAAGACTAATCAGAAATTGATGGAGCGCTTCGCAAAAGTACAACAAGACAATCTGGCAGGGATGAAGGGGAAATGAACCAGTATATAAGCTGAGGGACTGATGAGGAAATGGACTGCAGGTGAGATGGGCGGGGAAAACCAGGTGAGGGAAATGAGTTGATTGCAGGGAGGAATCTGAAATGACAGGAGAATTAGTGGACATGAAACCAATAAAAACAAACTGAGTGAAACTATGTTACAAAAAGAAATAAAGCAATCCTTTTTTCTTCTCCCCTTACGTGGCCTCAGACATAAATGAATAGGCTCCATTCACAAATGAGTAATGAAACAGCTGCAATTAAAAGGCAGCTTGCTTAAAAAATAAAACACAGTAGAACAGCAGAAATGACTCAAAGAAATGATGCGAGATCACGCGAGAATCCCGAACATATGCGAGTCTCTGCGATAAACTGTGTATAAAAGAAACAACAACAACAAACAGCTAACTTTGCTTCTCCGGCATGGGAGAGATTATAAAAAGGATCTGTTGTGTCATAAATTATTGTCTGCTGTTCCACTTCAACAATTAGTCTCTCGTTGTTCATGCTGAGACTCTTTGATTGATTGACAGCTGACCTGGTGCCGCCAGTCATAACGTAATGTGGACGTGAAGCTGTGACAGGCGACATGAACTGCATTTTGTGTTTTATTTTGAAAGGGGGCAGAAGTTGGTTACGCTGATTCTGTGTCAGATTTCCTGTCTGGTGCAATCTGCTCTGTTGAAATTGACGCGGTTTAGCAACGGCTCGCGTCAAAAATAGAAGTGCTACGGAAAGATAGCGCTGCGGAGCGGAGAGACGCACTGCAAAATCTAATAGTCTTAATATAAGAAATAAATACTTGGTTTGAGCAGATATAGACTAAAATTAAGTGAAATAATCTGCCAGTGCAGTAAGATAATCAGACTTGGTAAGATTTCTTAAAATAAGAAAAAATTAGCACGAGAGAAATATCTTGAAATAAGTGGTGAAACACTCAATCCAAGTACTGTATACAAGTCAAATAATCTCAAAACTAGCTTTTCAATTCTTGTTTCACTTTTTGTTTCTTACTCAAATTGAGTGAAAAAAACCTAAATCAAGAGCAACTTAACAAGATGATTCTTCTTAATTCAAGAATTATGATTATTTTTTATCTTAAATCAATGCATTTAAAATCATACACAGAGAATATTGTTGACAACATTTATTTGAAGTGCTTGCAGAATAGCTGGATTCCTTACAGTGTTTACAATCATTATAACATAATGTTTGCAAAATTAAACAAACAAAATAACAAAAAATTACCTCTGAAACACTCAGACACTGTTACTCAGAGGCTATAACCTCATTATCTTTGAACATTTTAATAAAAAATAAAAACTTTCCATGAACAAAAATAGACAGCAAGTCTTCAGTATTTGTATAAAACACAGGGCCCCGCCCCCAAGCCTGAACAGCTCTATTTCTTAATGAAAGCATTCCACTCGGCCATGGCTCTTTTGTACGAGCCTGTGGTGTCTCGCGCGTGGATACTGTCCTGTAAGACTTCTGTCTGAATGACAGAGAGAAGGGTCGCCACACACTTAGGATACGTGAAATGCAGGGTGTAGTAATAACCCATCAGATACAGCAAACCTTCACCAAGTTCTTCTTTGGCAAATGTAGTGACAGGAGTCTTTCCAATTGCCAAAACCAAAACAGGGCTGAAGAGAGTTCTCTCCTGGAGGTAGATGGCTGGCTCTTCTGTTGGCTGGAGAAGAAAACAAAAAACTGAAGTTTCTGCAGGGTATACTGAAAAACTGCTTGGGCAAGTGAACTGAGATTTTTTAACACCATTATGTACATCTGAGACCACTACAAAATGATCAGTTTTGCTGGTTTTACTATTTATAGGTATGTGTTTGAGTAAAATTAATATTTTTGTTTCAAGTGCTGACAACATTTCTTTCAAATTTGAAATTAAAATATTGCCATTTAGAGCATTTATTTGCAGAAAATGACAAAAAAAAGATGCAGTGTATTCAGACCTTGAATAATGCAAAGAAAACATGTTCATATTCATTTTTAAACAACAAAGCACTGACATTTTAACTTAGGAAGAGTTTAGAAATCATTATTGGTAGGATAATCTCAATCTTTAATCACAGTGGTGGTTTTTGTAATCCTCATAAAATAAGATTTGGTTCAGATGATCACCTGATGGAGCTCTAAAGATAGGTCAAACAGGTACATGTATTAAAGACCGAAAAATGACGTACCTGCACCCAGACTCATGGGTGGCTTCAGCACTTTCCTCCAAACACCATAAAACTGCACCATGGAGCAGAAGTCGGCCCATCTCTTCTTTACTTCATGTAAGAACTTGCTGTTGTCCTTATCCAGAATCCGCCGCAGCTCATCCATCACCTGCAATGCAAATAAGTGTTAAAATCTGCAACAATGTTAGCTTTGTGGAGAAGCCAAAAACAACAAGTGCTTCACTTACATGATCTTTGAAACATGGATATGCCTCAAAAATCTTTGCTGGTCTGTCCTCTTCTTTCAGAATGTCACTGTCAATGAAGGCTCTTCTTGCTTGAAACTCGAGGTCAAGGATCTGGCAGACAGCATCTTGGTTGGGTTTTGGTTTCTTGTACATCTCCTGCAGAGTCTTGTAATGCCTGGCCTGTGTTGCCAGACTATCGTTGTCTGTTAAAAGGAAGTACAAATCAGCAACAGGTATTGGACATGAATGATACAACAGGTTTAAGCCAGCAAACATAACATTTTGATTGTTATACTTCAATCTTTACACAGTGGAATCAAATAAGTGAAAACAACTGTAACATCACAAGACATGAAAGCCTAATCATAACTTCAATGAAAAGTTTAAATATCATCATATACAAAACTGTGATAGTATTACCTAGCCTTCATGTCCATCATTATCGCCAAAATTACTTTCACTCACCTGAGCTGTCGTCTTCAGAACTGCTCCCAGGTGGCAAAAGAATTGTTGATCCACCACTTGAGTCTGCATAACCTTCTCCCTGGTCACTTGGAGAGAAGTCAATGTGACGTCTTTTGGTTGAACTGCTCCTCTCTGGTCTGGGCCCCTGCCTCTTCTGTGGGGACTTCACGTTCAGAATTCTCTTCTGAAGATAATTGTACATGCTCATCTGTGGTGAAAAAAAGTCACTTATTGAAAAACATTTTGAATATCACATAACTTTTCAAGAAAATAATATGGCTAAAATTGTCATCACATACATGTTTGATGGGTTCATCTTTATCCTGTAGCATGGGATAATACGCCACTAGTCTCTTAGCCATTGCGGTGACCTCATGCTTTGAAGGGTACCGGAGCTCCTCTCCTTGGTGACTTGCTCTCAAGATTGAAATCATGCTGGTAACAGTGTTCCTCACCAGCCTGCATCTCAGCTCTTTGGACATGGCAGATTCCCCCTCTTTACCAGTGCAGGCCATCTCAAAATGCTGCTTACGAGCTAGTTCCAACTCAGCGTTAGTGTAGTTCACACATTCTGGAGGACTAGGAAGCTGTAGGATTTTCTTCACCACAGGAGTGGATGTGCAGGGGGGTGGTGATCCTTGAAGTGATGACACAGTTCCTGTTTCACCTGGGCCAGCTTTGTCAGGTAAAGTGGCATTCTCATCCTCAGAAAGAAAATCAAAACTTATTACAAGGTTAATGACGGACACAATTAGAAACAACATGTTTAGGGAACTGGACCCTGAAAACTAGTGCAGTAAAACAAAAAAGTGTTTATTAACTCACAGAGGTACCACAGGAACACACAGCATGGACACAGACGAACCAACAAAGGACAAAAAGGAAGACAGGAAGACAAGACATGGAACTTCAAAATAAAACAGGACATGGACAAGGAAGTGGAAACCATGGCACAACATGTGAAAAAAGAAGTAGGCAAAAACTTACCTCTTGGCTAATTAGAGCCCACAGTTGTTTCCTCCTGAGAAAGTTCTCTGGCCCAGGAAAAGGTCTCTTAAATCACCCCGACTGAGGGTGTGGAGTAAGGCCGCATCTATGCTGGCAGCTGTAAAAGTCAAATTATTAACAAACCTTTTAGAAGTAAAACCTATATACCATTTTTTTTTACCTAGACATTTAACACTAATTAACTTGACAAGGTAAACTGCAGTGTCTGTGTTATTCCATCTATTATCTAAGAATAATAAATAGTAAAAAAAAAAGACACTTGGAGTTTTGTAAAATAGCTGAAATACATTTTGTTTCTGAGATCAGTATTATCTTGCATACTCAATAATTCAGTTAAATGGTAATAAACATCAATATTATGTAGCATATGCAGCAACATCTAAACATAGCATTTAGAACAGAAACAGTAGCATCATCCAATTCCTCCATGATGTTAAGGCCCATTTAGTTGCTCCTGGAAGGCACGAAAAACATCACAAGTCATAGGTAGGTCTAGTTTGAGTTGGATCAGTCTAGATCAGGTTTTCAGTCTTTCAGCTGTCAAAAGTGACACAGAATCTGACACCTGGATAAGCTGCTCAAGGGTGACTGAGCAACGGCTAAATTCAATATGTGGAAATGACAAACAATAAGGCAAACAGTAACTTAAATGTCATTATTCAACCATTTACCACCATAAAGCTATTCCAGTGTAGCTAGCCTTGGCTATGATGAGACATTTTAAAATATACTTTATCCTATACCCTTCATTCACAGATTCAAAACAGTTATAACCTAGCTAAATCATGTCAAATCAATAAAACACGATGATTTTCTTTTTTTACAGAATGTGCACAGCACAGCTAGCTAGCCAGGTCTATAAAGTAATGAATCCGTGCTGTCTTTCTCTGCTTGTTCACCAAGTAAATCTACTGTGTGGCATCATGCAGGCCTCCCTCTCATCCACACAGAGCTGCGCTCACCTGCCTGCTTCATGTGCATTAGCACCCTTCTAGCAAGTTACTGTTGCTTTTAATATATCCACATTCATAGAGCACATGATAAAAAAAATGTATCAACAACGTTTTTTATTAGTCGCACGAGATAAAGCATAAGCAAACACTGCTAACCATGTTGTAGCACCAAAGCTGCAAAGTTAGCTAGCTGCATTTCAGATTGAAGAGGCCGATTTATTCATTGATAGGACCACAGTTCTCGCGATGAGTGGAGTAAAAGAGTAAAACTGTAAGGTAATTGTAAAATGTATAACTTTATAATTTTTAATATAACGTTGTTTTCTCCTTAACACAGCAGAATCCAGTCCGACAGCCTGACGTTCTCCCAACCGTCGCGGGGCAGACGTAACCATATGAGGGTAGTGAGGGGGGTTGGTGCAGACCATGTCAGTCTGTGTAAAACGTGTAAACACCTGCTAATAATGACATACACACATACATAATTGGCGAATACTAGAACTATAAATTCTATTTTAATTTCTGGGCCAGTTGTTGATCCCTGTATAATCACATCACTATGCAAATAACCTTGCAATGATCCACCCCCCTCCCGTCCAGATTTGGTACTGACCTCTCTAATCAGTATGTGCCCGCCAAAATAAAGTTCAAATGATTCAGATTGAAGCGGTTACGCTGTGCTGTTGGTACTACTAAGATCAAATACCTGGACTACTCCTTTTTGCTTTTTTGTTTTTCTAGTGAAGACTCATTTTTCAGATTAGTGGAGATTTTTCCATGGCTTAAACAAGTTCTGTCAGCATTCATTTGGCTAGCGAAATTCTTTTTCGAGGGAACATGGCCTGTTGGAGGTGTGTGATTTGCTTTGTTTTCGCTGCCTTAACATTGAGGGCACTCTTGAGCCACATTAACACAGCACATAGTCGCAGTCCCGATTTCCATGTTATATGCGGGATTGATGGCTGTACTGCTGAGTACAGAGTCTTCAACTCCTTTTATTACCATATTAGACGCACACATGCTGTATATTTTGCCACTGGAAACCCACCTACTGGATGGATGACATCAGCTACAAGTGATCTATCTCGGGTTGGAAGTGAACATTTTGACATCCCAGTTTTTTCTGACTGTGCCACTGAAACACGGGGAATGCAAAGGACCAACAGTGAAGTCAACACACCTGTCATCTCAAATGAAATGTTGAACCCAGAGCCTACATGTCATCAGATTCCACACCCTGATAATCAGGTAAGGTCCAATGTCAATGTTGTATGATAATATCATTCAACATTTGATGTGAACCAGTCTTATATGTACACAGTATATTAATGTTTATTATGAACACAACATATTTACAGGAAGCAGCTGGTGCATCAAGTGCAAATATTAGACGTGCAGCTGCATTTGTCATCAATGTGAGGGAGAGATGTCACCTGTCTAACCCTGTGTTATCATTATTATAATATTAACATTATGGTAACATGTTTATCCTGCTGTAGGACAATTGATTTTACAAAGCAAGTGTTAAAAATGCTTAGTAGGAGACCTTTTTTATAAATGTATACGCATATCACATCATATTCCCACTGTCACAGTAACAACAGCCCCATATTTATCCTCAATTTCAATATTTATCAAAACTTAATGTTAGCTTTAATTGTTGTAATCTGGTGCAATTATGATGCAATTCGTATTAGTGTTAGCATCTTTCAGTAACTACAAACTACAGGGGGGAAATTTTGATATCATTTTGAATATGCAAATGCTCCACATTGTTCAAGGACAGTGACCATTTTGGTATGATCAATCTTCAAATGATTCTCAAGAATGGTTATGTTAGTTGTATTGGACAAACATCATGTATTTTACATTTCATTGTTGACTGTGTTTCAGAGGAGCGTCAACAACATTGTTTCTGAAGTCCAGCAGTATCAAACTACTCTTCTGAGCACCTTGAGGGACACAATGAAGAGGATCTTTGAAAGACATTCAGACAGCGTGGAGCAACTACAAGAGGAAGTACTGGCGACATTAGACAGTTTTATATGCAAGACAGCACCATCCAGAGGCTTTTTAACCCAGTAGTAAGTAAAGTAAGTAAAGAAAGGACAATCAAGAGTTCTTGGAATTAAAAACAGAAGTTTTTACTATATATCCCTGGTTAAGAGTCTTGAACAGCTGTTGTCCAATTCTAGGATTTTTGATATGATCCGCACCATGCCACAGAGCTGCCACAAAGATGGATTTTTGTATGATATTGTTGATGGGAGCCTTTTCAAATCCCACCCACTGTTTTCAGTGAAACCCTCTGCTTTACAGATCATTTTATACACTGATGAAATGGAGATCTGCAATCCTCTTGGGTCACATGCTTCAGTAAATAAATTACTGATGGTTTATTATACTTTAGGAAACATAAACCCCAAGTTTAGGTCAAAGCTGGCTGCAATCAGACTCCTTGCTATAGCAAAAGCTGATGATATTGACAAGTGTGGTGTTGATTTTGTATTACAAAGAATTGATGAAGACTTAAAGTTGCTGTATAATGGTGTCACAATCCAAACACAGAGTGGTGGATTTGAGTTATTTGGTGCTGTAGTTTCAGTGTGTGGTGACACACTTGCGCAGCATGAGCTTGCTGGTTTCAAGGAAGGAGTTGGTTTTGCATACAGTAAATGTAGGCATTGTGAATGTACCTTTGAGGAAATGCAAATTAGTTTTAATGAAGAGAGTTTTACAAAAAGGACAATAGAAAAACATATTCAACAGTGCCGTGAAATAGAAAACGCCAGCACAGACTTCTTGAAATCAGCCCTCAAAACCACCTATGGTATAAACAGGAGGAGCAAGCTGGTTGATTTTCCAGCCTTTGACCTCATTCGGCAAACTCCACAGGACATAATGCACATCATTCTTGAGGGTGTTGCACCAATGGAAATTAAGTGTGTGTTAAAATACCTTGTTCTGTCAGGACAGATGGAGTTGGATATGTTCAATTCAGCCATGCAGAGTTTCCCTTTGTCCCCAGTAGATGTACGTGACAAACCCTGCCCTATAAGTGTCAGTACCTTGGCATCAAATGATAACAAACTTAAACAGTCCTCAGGGCAAATGCTGATATTGCTGAAGATCATGCCTGTTCTGCTGAATACTATAGAGAAAAATGAGTATGTTCAGTTTGTTTTGGACTTAATTGAGATAGTTCAGATACGTTTTGCTCCTGTTTTATCTGTGCAGACTGTATTAAGACTGAGAAGTATGATTGAACAGCATCTGAAACAGTTTAAGAAACTTTTTCCTGAGAATAATGTAATTCCTAAGCAACATTACCTGCTGCATCTCCCTGCCCAAATTCTTTCCCTGGGCCCAATGATAAGACACATGTGCATGAGATTTGAGTCAAAGCACTGTTTTTTCAAACAGTGGTCATCTAAATTGAACTTCAAAAATGTCTGTAAGTCACTTGTGAAACATAATCAGCTTTTTGAATGTCAAAATGAAATGGGTATCGAGCATCCGATTTTTTTACATGAGAAAGAATTGGGTCCTGTCTCAGAAGTAGCAAATATGGAGTATGTTAATACAAAGATGAGAGATTTTTGGGGGATTTATGGCATACAACACACAGTCAAAGTAAAGTGGCTTATTCTCAATGGGAACAAGTACATAAGTGACAGGTCTCTAATAATCACCACTACAAATGAGACAGTGCCTGTCTTCGGATTTCTAAAAAAACATTTATGTGGTAGACAGTTCATTGTATTGTTTGGAGTACCAGCTTTATGAGACAGTGGGTTGGAATAGAGATCTTTTAGCCTATGAAGTTGCAGTGCCTAATCTTGCTCAAGCAACAGAGTTGATCAATGCTGAAAAGCTAGTGGAGCATACATCATATTACCCTGTCAGTTTCAAAAACACCACATATGTTCTGACAAAATATTATCTTGGTGATGTTGCTGGACTTAAACATTGAAATGAATGTGAATAAACATGTTACATCTGTGACCAAAGTGTGTGTGAATGCTTACTTGGAGGTCTTGAAAGAAGTTTTCTAAGCTAGGAAGTGGTCATGAAAGAGTATCTGACATAATTTGGCTTACTTTCAGTGAAAAATCTATAGTTTTAGGATCTACTTACTGACTAAGAAATAAAAAGTCAAATATTCTCAGAACAAGAATGATAATCTTACACATTCTGTGCTTGTAAAGTATATTGCTCTCAAAACAAGATTAAAAAGACTTTTTGGCTAGATACAAGATTGGAAGAATTGCTTAGATTGTTAATTTTTGCAGTGAAGCACTTTAGAATCGAAAAAGAAGCGAGGTAAGAAAGCCAGTGTGCATTTCAGAGAAGAGGAATCAGATGAACCAAGGCTGAAAACAAAGAAACGATACAACAGAAGTGACAGTTCTAGTGAAGAAGAGGAATCAGGTGAATCAAAATACAAAAAGAGTATTAAGACAAGCACAAGTTCTCGAGTAGAAGCTGACTCTGCATCGATCAAAAGAAAAAAAATTAGAAAGACTTACACAAAATTGAAAAAATCTGCTGACTCTGTCTCAGTTGAGAAAAGTGAGTCTCTGGTTATAGCTTGTGTTCCAAAATTAACTGGGTCCAAGAAATACCACCAGAAGAGAAACTTCTGTCTTTACTGTGGGGAACCGCAATTAAAAATTGCACGCCACCTCGAACATAAACACGGGGATAAAAGGGAAGTTGCTAGTGCAGTGGCTCTTGCAAAGAACTCCAAAGAAAGGAGAAATCAGCTGGATCTCCTTCGCAAGCAAGGAAATCGGGCACACAACATTGATGCGCTGACAAAGGGAGAAGGGACGCTGGTACCTTGTAAACAAAGTGATGACAAGAGCAGTCCAAAGGACTATCAGCACTGCTTTGCATGCTTTGGGTACTTCAAGTGCAAGTCCCTGTGGAGGCACGCAAAACGGTGCTCGAGCTACATGTGGAAGAGAGAAGCTCATGTGGAGTAGGTGAAAACATCTACTTATTTGCCAGAGCAGGCTTTGAAACAAGGCTTAGGGGGTCTGACTGCATCCGTGAGTTAAAAAAAAAACCTGAAGCTCTGTCATCGACAAAACTAAGAAAACAAGTAGCCACTCTGTCAAGAGTACTAAATCTAAATGACACTGAACAAGTTCTTTTGGCAGACTTTCTGGGACACGACATCAGGGTACACAGGAAGTTCTACCGCCTCCCTGAAGGAACTTTGCAGTTGGCAAAGATTAGTAAGGTACTGATGGCCTGTGAACAGGGCAGACTGGCAGAGTTCAAGGGGAAAGGTCTTGACCAAATCTCAATCAGCCCCAATGGTAACATATTACTTATTATAAGGGCAATGTTGACTGTGCACCTGTATAATTTCAATTCACACATATTTAATTTGATTCAATTCGCCTTTGTTTGCCATCATGCAGACCAATCTGAAATAATGGAAGAAAGCTCAGAGGTGTCATCTGAATATGAAGATCATCCAGCTGCTCCAGCAGGTATGTCTATGCTTCTGACTGGTGTGCTAGATCATAACAACATTACCCTTTTTTGTATTAATGCTAACATCCTCAATCTATACACAGTAGTTCTGGACATCATACAGTCAGACTGTATAGATGGCTAGTCACGCCACGTACTTAACTTTGTTTCCTATAAATGTTTTCCAGGAGAGGAACCTGTGACTCGACGTAAGAAAAGCACGTCAAAGCAGCAGCTTGGACAGAAGAGAGGCTCGGGAGGTAAGAATGTGGTCTTGTCATTATGTGTCCTGTATTTTCACATGTATGTTAAATTATTCTTGTAGCTGTGTTTGGTCAGAGCATCTATACACAGTAACTCTGGGCATTTGTACACATTACACAACATGCAGAGGCTCATTCTTGTCCTGTTTATGAGTTGAATTTCTATGAATGTTTTCTAGGAGGAGCTTCGGTGACTCAACACAAACAGCAGTCTGCAGAAGAGCAAAGCTCAGAAGGTAAGTGTGACACATGGCTCTTTCTTTTCCCACCATGATGTACATTTGTGTCAGCAGCAGTGTCTATGCACTGTAACTGAACAGCCAGAGGAAAATCAAAGGCTGATTGACCCTTTTCATGCCAGACCCCAGCTAATCTGTCCAGTCTCTCTGCTTGGCTGGGATATTTACTTTGTCATCACAATGCCTTTGCTTCACAAGTGGTGTGAAGTGAAAATTTCCTCTTGATCGTTTTTAGAGGAAAAGGTCTATACTGCTCTCTCCATGTTTTTTATTTCCAAAGTGTTAACACAGATGAACAGTCAGACAAACTCCTTTTCTAGAGCCAGGAAGTGAGCGTGCTTGCTCCTTTAATGATTTAATTCTCTCTTAGATAAATCATACTGTAAATGTTTCTGAAGTAGTGTTGTCCAACTGGCTGAAATTTAATATTTATATTACTAGTTACTTACTACTATATTTATATTACTAGTTACTGCAGAAGATTTCTGCAGAATCTGTGGCAGTAGGCTAGTCACGCCACATACTTAACTTTGTTTCCTATAAATGTTTTCCAGGAGAGGAACCTGTGACTGGACGTAAGAAAAGCACGTCAAAGCAGCAGCTTGGACAGAAGAGAGGCTCGGGAGGTAAGAATGTGGTCTTGTCATTATGTGTTGTCATTACGTATTTATGTGAAAACTCAGAATTAACAAACTAGAGTTGACTGAACTAACTGAGATCAACTGTTCTGGTACAGAAAACTCTGTGAAGAGAAGTTTCACTTCACAGGTTCAACTCAGGGTTAGGCTCAGAGTTTGTTGAACCTCCTTTCTGGAATACCCCTCAGGTTGAACACTAATATACATATGCCAAACCACTTGCCTGGTAGCTAAGTAAACAGCAGTGAAATTACCAAACACATAGTTCCTTAACAATGAAATGAATATGAACATGAAATTAAATTCACAATTTTATATACGGGCAACTTGTCCATGCAAAACATAGGTAGGCCCTCAACCCAATCCATGTCCTTTAGTCAATGACCTCTTACACAACAAGCGCATACACCTGTGCATGTATTAAATTTCCTGTGTAATAAATGTTCTTTACAATCTCCTTTCCAAGGTGGTAAAAAGGCAAAACAAAAGTGGTCAACAGAGGAGGTGAAAGCAGTTGAAAAGACTCTGGTGGTTTTCATTCGTATCGGCAAGACCCCTGGAAAACAAGACTGTGAGAGGTGCATCGCTGCTTCACCTGAAGCCCTCGCTCACAGGGACTGGAGAGGTGTGAAATTCTATGTTTACAATAGAATCGTGTCAGATCAGAAGCTGTAGACAAGGACTATGTTTACAAAGGTAGGCCTACACCTTCCACACCATGACAGTAGACCTTCTGTTTCCATAGGAACACTTTAGTCACATATATCTCTTGTATCTTAGCTGAAACTGTTCGTCTGTTGGAAAAACCCAAAAAAAGGGAAAAGCAGGCAGGGGACCGGAGTAGATTGTGACAAAAAAGTTACTTAAATAATTGTTACAGGGTTTGATTAAAGCACCCCACCGGTTCAAGGGCCTTTTACTTATAATGCAATGCAATACAATGCAACAACTTCCTGGTTCATATTTTCTACTGTACCTTTTGATATGTATGTGTTCTGTCTGAGAAGGTACTGTTGTGGCTCTGACATGTGATCTGTATGGAGTCATACCTGTTCTAACCCTTTGAGTAGTGAGGGTTTTGTTTTTTTCAAATTCTGCTTTTATTTTGAAAGATATTTCAAGGCATTTTACAAATGTTTGCATGTTTTGCTCTTAAAATGCACTTTTACCACTTTTCTTGGAATTCAGGTTAAGAAAAAAGCTGTGTTGCACAAATACAATGATGTTATTTGTACAAATAGTACATTGAATTTAAAATTGTTTTGTACAATGGGTTTGTATCTAAAAAAAGCAACATTAAATGCTAATGTTCTGGCAGAAGTATCCTTGATTTCATTAAGTCTTTATTTAGTTGACTGTGGTCTTTGCTCTCACTTAGGCACTTTGGGATGGGAAAGACGTGGTTGTTTGAAATGTAACAGCTTTAGACTATAGCACAAGCTCAACATGTTGTATAATTATTGTCTAAATCTTCATCTTCATTAAACAACACTGTTGTGGTGGTGTTTCAATGTGGACATAAATACAGGGCACAGAGGTGAGGTGAAATTATGGAGATTTATTGCAGGCTACCACAACACCACTATGCCCACAGCACAAATAGAGAGAGGAAGGAGCACGAGAGATGCTTTATACCATTCTTTATGCTGTCTGACAAAACATATTTAACATTTTTTACTTTAATTAGTTTTTTTCACTTCTGTCAGGACAGAACAGCTCATCAGAAGGATGGGATAAATACAAGCATGTTTATAATTAGTAGTTAGTGCTTGTTGCTTTGTAACAAATAAGCTGTTTTCGAGTACTAAGTATCAGAGTACTGACACATCCAGGATATTTAAAACTTTACTAAGTGTACTTGACTGAACTCATAAAAGCCAATGCAGTAGGGTTACTTAAGGAAAAAAAAAAGTTGAGGCGGTCCTTACCAGTACAGTAAAATATCTAGGAAATAACTTTTTTTTTGTGTGTGTGTGTATCTTAAATCTGAGGTAATATTATTAAAATAGATTTTTTTCCAAGTTCAGGGATGTCTTCCATGTGTTCCTATCAGGTCTAGAAAGGGTGGTCCTGGTAAGGTAGGATTTAATTGGAGGTCTCGAAAAGGCAACAAATACGAGAATGTGTGTGTGTGAGGAATGGGTGCGTGTGTGTGAGAGCAATGGCGAGGAAGACGTCATGGAGGATAAGAACAAGAAGAAGAAGAGAGGAGCAACGTCTCGTCGGGTCACGGAGGCCTGAGGAACGAGGTTGTGCGTTTGTGTTTGTGAAGGTAGTAAGAGAGACAGTGAGGTGAAGAAGAAGAAGAAGAAGAAGAAGAAGAATGAGGTTGTGTGTTTGTGAAGGTAGTAAGAGAGACAGTGAGGTGAAGAAGAAGAAGAAGAAGAAGAAGAAGAAGAAGAAGGAGAAGAAGAAGAATGAGGTTGTGTGTTTGTGAAGGTAGTAAGAGAGACAGTGAGGCCAAGAAGAACGCGTGGAAGGAGAGGAGCAACGTCGCGTCGGGTCGCAGAGGCCCGAGGAACGAGGATGTGTGTGTGAAGGCAGTAAGAGAGACAGTGAGGCAGAGAAGAACGCGTGGAAGGAGAGGAGTGACGTCGCGTCGGGTCGCGGAGGCCCGAGGAACGGGGATGTGTGTGTGTGTGTGTGTGTGTGTGTGTGTCTGTGTCTGTGAAGCCAGTAAGAGAGACAGTGAGGTGAATAATAATAATAATAATAATAATAATAATAATAATAATAAGAAGAAGAAGAAGAAGAAGAAGGACGAGGTTGTGTGTTTGTGAAGGTAGTAAGAGAGACAGTGAGGCGAGGAGAGAGGAACGACGTCTCGTCGGGTCACGGAGGCCCGAGGAACAGGGATGTGTGTCTGTGAAGCCAGTAAGAGAGACAGTGAGGTGAAGAATAATAATAAGAAGAAGAAGAAGAAGAATGAGGTTGTGTGTTTGTGAAGTTAATAAGAGAGACAGTGAGGCGGAGAAGAACGTGTGGAAGGAGAGGAGCGACGTCGCGTCGGGTCACGGAGACCCGATGCTTGTAGTGAGGAATGGGACTGTGTACGTTAGGGAACGGGTGATGGAGAGGACATAGAGGAGAAGAAGCGGCGACGTCGCTTCGGGTCTAAGGTAATAACAGAGACAGTGAGGAGGATGAGAAGAAGAAGAAGAAGAAGAAGAAGAAGAAATGTGAACATGATAACTAAAAAAAAAAAAAAGCTAGAAATGTCCAACCGATGATGAGTCACAGACACAGACACACAGATAAGACTGGTTGAGATGAGGACCGGGGCTGAAGAAATGATAATGATGAGGAGGTGGCAGCATAGGCAGCAGCGGTTTGCCCGGAGACCACACGAACGTCTCTGGCAGCGTAAAAATAAAAGACATGACCCTCTGCTCTGCAAGTGCCTAGTAGCCATGGGAATGTACCACTTTGTCCACCACTTTGACAACTTTAACCAGTTCATCCGCATGTCCTCGGATCAGTGTCGACTCTACAGCCCAGAGTTTGTCGTCATGTACGCCAAATTACACACCAGGATAGAGGCGCTGTGCTCGAGTGCATTCTCCCTGCTTGACGACTTCGGGTCGAGCGTCGTGGTGGACTGGGAGCTCGAAGAAGCAGCAGAAAACGACGAAGCAGCAGCAGCAGCAGCAGAAAAAGACGAAGCAGATGTAGAAAAAGACGAAGCAGACATAGCAGCAGAAAAAGAAGAAGAAGAAAAATAAGAAGTTCCTTATACAGACCCGTCGTGCATGGTTGACGACTTCCAAGACGCTCAGCCGCCGTTCTGCTACTGCTCCAGCCACCGGAGAATTTGGCAAGAATACTTAGAGAACCATTAAAGAGATGTGTTCAAACTACACGGATGCATGCATGTACATGTAGCAGTAGTGTTTTTTTTTTTTTAGTTGTTTCCCCTCACTCTTTCTGTTTGTGGTTGCTATGGTTTCCCTTCCTCATTTCCGCCAGTCATTGAGGTGAGCCGGTATAAAAGCGTCAGTCTGCCCACCAGTTATTCCTCTGCTCTCCCATCATCCCCCGTGATACTTCCGGGTCAGAGGTCGTGTGCCAACAGGTATTGCTGCCCGCTGTTTCACCTCGCTCGTTGTTTTGTTTGTCCTCATACTTATTAGGTATTCGTAATTGTTATAGGACCGTTGGTGTGCTGCTCCATGCTGTGGTGTTTCAGCGTTGTGCTTGGTGCTATTAGGTGGCTAACGCTGGTCTGGCTACAGGTAGATGCTGGCGGCTGCCTGGAGTCCATTCATCCATTACCCCTCGTGTGTGTTGGCAAGGTATGTACATAGTTACATGCCAGCGCATCAATTTTACTGCCTCTAACACATGCTAATAGTGTTTTCTTTTTTGACTAGGTGTTGTAACCACCTCATTGGGCCGCTGCTGCTTTGTTGGATGTGATTTTTATGCTGATCTCTCTGTATTGCCGTTACCTGTTGCTGCTCATAGCACGCTTCTGCGGCTTCACGGCTTTCAGGAAACACGCTGTGTTCGGCCGCGCACTGCGGCTTAAGCACTTTTCCATTGGACTGCTACCCCTGAGGTTGAGTGAATGAGTGTATAGTTATAGAGTTATAGTGTGTCTAGGTTGAGACTGGATTTGTTTATGGAATTCTTTTTTATTCAGTTTTTGTAAATTGTTGAGTTTTGTTTTCTTTAGCTCATTTACTTATAGTTTTGTTAAGTTTTGTGTCTTTTCTTTTGTGTTTCTAATGTGTTTTTTTTCTCTTCAGTTGCTGTAGGCCGGTGGTGGCGGTACTGGTGTCCTGGTGGTGGTGTCCCCCCTCTGTCGGTATTGCTGTGTCCCTGGGAGTGGGTTTCTTCACTGAGAGTGTCTGTCACGTGTGTCGGGTGATTTAAGTTATATTTTTGCCTTTTTGGTGGATCCTGCCCCTGCACTATTCCTTACCCCTCCACTCCGGCCTCAGCCCTGATTAGGTTTTTTTCTTTATTTGGGTGAATGAGTTTTATCGAGTATATTTTAGAATAAATATGGAATAAAATTTGTATTTTTAAACTTTGAACCACATCTCTTGTCCTCCAGTAACTACAAACCTGTGTACCTTGTGTTTGAGTAATTCCCTGGGTGAAATTCCCAGGGTGGTGTTGTCGAGCTTTTCCCTCAATACTTGTTCAGTAACTTTTCACCTCCCTCCCGCCACATACACAAAAAGGGACGTTTCAGCCACAGGGTCACTTTGACTTAGAGTACAACGTGAGGGCTACAATAAAGTAGCGACTCTGAGATATCAAGCGTTTGTGTAATATTTTCCTTTATCCCATACCCACACACACCCACCCACCTTTTTTTTCTTACTTTATTACTTTCTTATTCAGAAACAAAAGATAACCGTTTCAAGAATCACAAATGTCATGCACAAGGACATATCCTACTGCACACACACACACACACACGCACACACAAGCGGACATTTCGGCCACCGGGTCACCTCGACCCGAAGTACAACACGAGGGGTAATTGTGAATGCTAAGTTCTAATTTCTAAAATCTAAGAGCAAAACAAGAAGTTTTGGCTCTGGGCTGAACATGATGTATGTTGTATCCGCAGCAAGGTCACAGCCAAGACCAGAGCCAAAGAACATGACATCACATTCCAGTTCTGAATTCGGAATTTGAAATTCTAAATTCTAAATGATGTCATCACATTCTAGTTCTAAATTATGAGTTCTAAATTCGGAATTCCGAATTTTAAATGATGTCATCAGATTCCAGTTCTAAATTCCGAGTTCTAAATTCGGAATTCTAAATGATGTCATCAGATTCCAGTTCTAAATTCCGAATTCTAAATTAGGAATTTCGAATTCGGAATTCTAAATGATGTCCTCAGATTCCAGTTTTAAATTCCGAGTTCTAAATTCTGAATTCTGAATTCTAAATGATGTCATCAGATTCCAGTTCTAAATTCCTAAATCACAATCTTAGAAGTGGGAGAAGATAGAGATAAGTATAAAGAAAGGTAAGGTGCTACAGAATCTTTTGATCGCACGTCTAAAAGTGGACAGAGAGACAGAGCGAGAGAAGGAGGAGACAGACACAGATATCTTTGAACTGTAGTGCAGCAGGCATCAGTCAGTAGATCAGCTCTGTGTGAAGGGGTCATTTCTTTTGTCACCTTACCAAAACGGCGAAGGTATGACCACAGTCGCTCTAACTGTTCCCCATCAGCTAGGCCTGCAGGAAATCTACAACACATTCAACCAAAATCAGATGAAAATATTTCAATGAGTTATCCTGTCTGTGACAAATTGCACTGAAGTTAATAACAATGTCAAAACCAAATGATGACAACCTGACAAAGAACATTGTGCCCATAGGCATGGAATGCAGGTCCAGCAAATGTTGTTTTAATCAGAAGATCTGGGTAAAACTTCTGTAAGAAAACATAGAAATGAAAATGCTGCATTAATGATAAAAAGGGAACAAGTAAGTAGACATTTAGTTTCTTTGGAATATTGTTTAGATATTACAAACTAAACATCAAAGAAACAATTCAATTACCTGCAAGTGTGGTTTTAATTTGCATGCAATGTCGTACATGAAAACAAGTTTTTTGTTTCTCCCAGATTTTCTTGCAGTTCCTTAAGCAGGTAGACAGCATTGGAAAGGCTAGAGGAAAATGCAGAACTTTTAGCTGAAACAGGATGCTGTAACTCACTTTACTGTGCTAATGCAAGTTCTAGTTTTTACCTCTCTCCTCTCTTTAGATTAAGAAAGCGCCATGGATGTTCGTGCTTACAGGACGTGCCAAAAACTCCAGTTTCATCCAATTTGGAGTTTTTGACCTTTGACCTGAGGGCACTACCTGCTTGAAAGCTGGCACAACCCTGTAAAAGTTGGAATGTACATGTTTTGATCGGTAGTTCTGAACATACATTACTCTCACAAAGCCGAAGAAGGATATTAAATATAGTCACACTTTACCTCCTCAGAGGAATGTTGTTGTTCTCTAATAAAAGCATCAACATCTTCTTGTGGGGAGAAGAAGCAGTTGAAGTGTTGGGTCCTTCAAAACTACGTCCAGATGATTTCTTTCTTGGAAGTCCAAACAGTCCATCCGCAGCAAGAATCAGATTTCCACCATCCTAACATAAGTGAGAATTAATTGCATGGCACTGGAATGTCTTTAATCCAGACCAGTACCTAATGCTGACCTTTCACATATTTGTATAGTTGTATTTGTTGTTTGTTTAATGTATTATTATGAATTATGTTGACAGAGAAAGTAAAAGTACAGTAACTTGATTGATTAATACAAAATTGCATTGATGACAACATTCTTAATTTAATGCATGTAATGAATAGATCATACCTGTGGACAAAGAGGACAGTGTGTCCCATCAGTTATGTCAGGCCCAAGATGACATATGGTAGATAACTGATACCGCAGGTGTCTGAATTCCTCATATGATTGGTTGATTAGAATGCCATAGAGGTCTTGGCACTGTATTACAAAAAATCATATTCACCATAGGACTCTTGTTAAAATGTGTTTTTCAAATGAAAGGCTTTCAGGTAAAGGTGATGGTCAAACAGGAATCATTTGAATAGAAGCTACTATTAAACAAACCTTGAAAGACACTAGGCAGTGCTGCATTGCTGCACATATGGCCTTCAGTGATACACCGCATTCAAGCTGCAACCGGCAGATCGTGTCCATAAGCTTGAATGAAATTGCACTTTGGGGCTGCTTAGCAGTTGCTGGCCAAAGGCTGTAATGCAGCAGTGTTGCAGCTTCCACTTCACATTGACAGAATGTTATCCAGACATCATGAGGACTTCCTAGAATTCATGACAGAGATAGAAAAGCTGTGGAGTTCTATACATTTTGTTTTGTGCTATGTATCTACAATGCATGTATAAAAGTGAATTACCTTGAAAATCAAATACTTTCATTTGACGTATGTAGGATGTGTCACATCTATGGCCATCCTTCCTCAACCAATGCCATCTGAACCCTACTGGAAGTGTCTGATGGAATTCACCTGCCTTAAAGATAAAGATCACAACAACCTTTTTAGAACTCACAACATGACAGAAGAGAAGCAACATTTACATAGAGGTCATACTTACAGAGCTAATATTAACACAAAGCTCAACCTTTATGTGTGAGAGAGTAAAAAATGTCATCATACTGATTATTGGCTACAGCTACTGAGGGCCAGCTGCTTAGGAACTGTAGTGGTGTGTGCTTTCAATCAAAATGTCCAGTTTGTCTATGATCAGAGTTCTATGATCTGAATTTTATATTATATAGACAGATTCAGATCACAACTTACTGATTTTCAAAACTCTTCAATGTTCACAAATTATTTAAAAAATATATATATTTTAAGAGCAATAACAAACGTGGAACTCCTCTCAAATTAGCAACACCTGATGCTGATCAACCTCGATTTTGAGTACTGGCAGTCCCCTACAGTCACATTATATCAAAATAGAACATAAACATCACAAAGGGAAAGTTCATATTATCCATACATTGGAGACACCACCCAATGATGATCCATACCAACATCATGAGATGGGTTGACAGCTATCATCATGACCACCACAGTAAAGTGTAAAGTGCAGTATATGCTGCAGTAACTAACTTCAAGTTATTATCTGTGCTTAATGTAGAATGGAATACATTTCTTAGTGTGTACTAAGTATTGAGTGACACAAACCTCCCATTTTCCTAGAGCATGCACCACAGCAGCATTCTGATGGACACTCTGGACACAGGTGGAGCAGAAGTAGCTCTCACTTCCACAGTCGTTACATCTCCAGATGTCATTAGTAAGGGCAACACTGCATACTGTGCAGGCCGTGTCATCTGGAGGACTGAGGAGCTCACTCTTTACATCAAGGAGTATTTTCCTTACACCTTGCCATGCCTCCACAGTCTCATTCTTTTGTGGCTGGTCTTAAGACAGCTTTCCTCTTGATTGAAAACCAGCAGCAGCTCGCTGTCGGCTTCGTTGGCAAGGGGATCCCACCCCTTAAATAACTCCGGGACACTGCTGTTCTTCCTCTCAATGGAATATGCTTAATAGCAATATACGGTCTAACCTTTTTTGTTTTTGCCATATTCACCTTTATAAATAAGAAAAAAAGAGAAAATTAATTTGAACTTCAGTCACATGGTATCATCATTGCATTGAGCTAGTGCATTATTCTGCAGAGTGCAAAATCAGAAATGTATATCTATCTATCTATCTATCTATCTATCTATCTATCTATCTATCTATCTATCTATCTATCTATCCATCCATATCTATCTATCCATATCTATCTATCTATCCATCCATATCTATCTATCTATCTATCTATCTATCTATCCATCCATATCTATCTATCTATCTATCTATCTATCTATCTATCTATCTATCTATCTATCTATATCTATCTATCTATCTATCTATCTATCTATCTATCTATCTATCTATCTATCTATCCATATCTATCTATCTATCTATCTATCTATCTATCTATCCATATCTATCTATCTATCTATCTATCTATCTATCTATCTATCTATCTATCTATCTATCCATATCTATCTATCTATATCTATCCATATCTATCTATCTATCTATCTATCTCTATCTATCTATCTATCTATCTATCTATCTCTATCTATCTATCTATCTATCTATCTATCTATCTATCTATCTATCTATCTATCTATCTATCTATCTATCTATCTATCTATCTATCTATCTATCCATCTATCTATCTATCTATCTATCTATCTATCTATCTATCTATCTATCTATCTTTCTATCTATCTATCTAGGGAGAGGATAATGTGTTTTAAAATTCAGAGAACTTAGCATGCAACATGACATGCAAGTGAAATGTATTTTATTGTTTTTCACTTTCACATACAAACTTAGGACGTGATTACTGAACTACAAAAATATACCTGACATTTGGAGTAGGACACACAGAAGGAATTGGACTATATGACTGTATATGCAACCTTTCACTTTCTGAAGAATATTTTAGACATATCTATGTCTCTCGACCATCTCTTTCTCTCTCTCTCTCTCTCTCTCTCTCTCTCTGTACAGAAGCTGCGTACAGCAATAACCAAAGGCAGATTACAACAGGCAGAGTATCAGGGGAAAAGTTTCACATTATAACGTGATCAGCTGGAGGGACGCCCAGCGCTCCACGGGCCAGGCGTCACGCTGCGGCCTCCAATCAGACAAATATAAATATGTCAATGAAACAAATACTATCCAGGTGGATTCATGGACTAAACTCTGATACTCTACCAGTTGTGATCTGGCTTTGGTTATTTCATGTACACAGCTTCAAACGAGAAGAGAGAGGTTTGTTCGAGAGACATAGATAGTGAGTGAGCGCCGGCCTCGATAAAGCCAGATGAATAAAAAGTATTCTGATGGTTACGTTCAGCACATATAGACACAGCCCCAGCAATCCACCTCAGCACCCCTCATCCCCCCACCACAGCGCCTGATCCAGTCTGAATCAATGGTCTTAATACACACAATGGTCTTAATTCCGCCCCCTCCAACCGAGACAAACTTATCAAGTTATAACGTGAAACTTTTTTTTCCCATATATTATAAATGAAAGAACGGAAATCATATTTATATCATGTTTGCAAATGTTGCTTTTATTTTTGTTATCATTTCATTCATTAAGCAACAGTAGGAGTTACTTACCTGCTGTCATCTACATGTTCCCGCCCACACTCCAAAAGGTTCCCGCCCACACTCCAAAAGGTTCCCGCCCACACGCCAATATATATAAGTATCGCGGCGCACAGGTTTATACGTCACGCACCATTTGCTGAGCAACGAAAGTAAACGTGTCAGTCAAGTCGAAATACAGTCTGTGGTCGAATAGAATAATATGAAAGCCTTTTAGTCCAAGACAAAGTAATCATTCAAAACATTAACATCAGAGGTTGTATTTGTTTAATCTGGGATTAATACGGAGTGGGCGTGAGATCCCATGGCCAATGCCCAGTTCTATATTTGTATACGCACGAAATATATACGTAGGCCTATAATCTGTAAACACGTTTTACTCAAATACGATTCAGTACCTACGACATGATCAAATAACATATTTTTGATGAATATATTATGAGAGATACATTTTTAATAAAGTTAATAAAGTTGAAAAAGAAACAAACAACATCAAGAAAAAGCACATGCCTGATAATAGGCCTTCTCCCCCTACTGGCTCACTGAAATAATGGCCCACTGATAGAAATGGTTGATAACAGCCTCCTGAACCTGCCAGTAGGTTTACTAGGCCCCTACTAGCCCATATAAATAGGACTGATGTGTGCTGATAACGTCTATTGAATAGACTGATAACAGTCAAATCGGGTGGTGCGTCAGTGGGGCCCACGCCCTGGGCCGACAAAAGCTTGGATCAAGGGCTGACTTTCAATAGATTGCAGCGAGGGAGCTGCTCTGCTACGTACGAAACCCCGACCCAGAATCCGTTCGTCTGCAAGCGTCTGACGCTTGCCTGCCTGCCTGGGTGTATGGAGGCATGTCTGCACGTCCTCTCTTCGCAGCTAACCCTAGAGACCTAAAAGCAGATACTGGCCCGGTGAATAAAGACATTTATGATACTTTATCACCCATGGAAAAACAAATGAGCCACAGACTGACACAAATTGTGACACGTGGGAAGAGCGGTCGAAAAGTTCCCATTGTGATACTTCAGCACAGAAAGAGCCTCTCTTGATTTCTTGATCAAAAAACGGAGTGATGTTGGAATACTTGATGACAACCCGTATCTGTTTGCTAGGATCAGGACAACAACAAACATCCGTGGGTGTGATTGTCTCAGGAAATATGCTGTAGAGATTAACAACACAACAAAACTCAGAAAGCATGTTGCTACCTTATGCCAGCTTCTCAACCTTGATCATCAAGAACTGGAACAAGTCGCTCGTTTTATGGGACATGACATACGAGTCCACTGTGAATATTATTGCCAAACAGACAAAACCTTTCAGGTGGCCCAGATTGGAAAACTTCTGTTTACAATGGAGCAAGGAGCAAAATCTCTGAAAGGGACGAGCCTGAAGACACTGGACTCTGTAGTCTTTGGTATGTTGAAGTTTTATTTTTCCAGTCATTTTTGGTATTTGAGTATATTTAGTAATTAAAACAAAGCACAATGCATTTTTCCAAGAAAATTTCCTATCAGGGAAAAACAAAGTGGTGTATTGAAGCGTCTGTCAGCCTCTTAATTCTAACTTTTAATGCAGTATCAAAAGCCTCCTTATTTCCCCCGTGAACATTTTCATAGATGAAAGTCACGACCGCCCCCCAACCACAGGCTCAAAAAGAGGCGAAGAGGGACAGACATCAGATGACAGACCACTGGAAGTTAATGATGGTCAGTAAGGAGATATGAGTGTTTTCACTTTACTAAAACAGGATTTTTCATAGATGAAGATGAGCCACAACAACAGACCCCCGAAAGGTCCCCTGTTGATTGGAGTCATGATGAGAAGGGTAAGTCTAGACACTGAGAAAACTGCACTGTTAACAGGTGTTCAGCCATTCACATTGAAAAGGTGTGAAAAGCTTCAGATAACTGACATTCTGGCCTTGGTAACAGTTACATTACACTGATTCTTAACAAACGGAACAAATATGTCCAGCAGTTGTATCTGCTAGTAGAAACATGATGAGGATTCAGGTGAGTCCAGGTCATATAAACAAGTGAAGTGTTCTAAATCTGGGTCTTCAGTACTTTAACTGTATTAATGTTACTTTTCAGATGAAGAGGAACAAAGTATCACTGCCACAAACTGCTCTGCAAAGAAGCTGAAAGAGGGAAAACAGGTCCATTTTCTGAAGACTGTACAGCAGCCAGCCACTTGCTGACAAGGCGGAAGTCACTAGGACTGGATGGCTGCATTAGAGGCACTGTGTTGTGGTACAGGTTCATTTCATAAGTGTTGCTACCTGATTGGTAGGCTGCTTGTTGTGTTTTACAGTGTTTTTTAATGTTTGTGGTAATAGGGATAGTTAACCGTTATTATTATTTATAACAAAAAGCAATTAATGAAGTGTGTGTTATCTTTATATGCAGCCATTAAACAGCCTCTTTATCACGACTTCTCTCAGGTAACAGATCTGGTTAATGATTCACACTCTGAGTCTCTCTGGCTGTTTCCTGTTCAAAGTTTCATTCACTCTGTACGCTGAGTCACAGTTAGTTTTCTCCGTGTGAACCTCCAGCTGAAGGTAACGAACAAGTTTTTACTGTGTGACTGGTTAACACGAGCTGTCGTCAGCTAGCGGTGGAATCAGAGGAGAAGCAGAGTCAGCTGATGCTCAGGAGCTGATGTGCTTAAAGGTTTGATTCTTGAATTCAGTCCATAAATATGTAAGTGTGTCACTGAATGAGGCGTCAGAGCTCCTAACAGTCCTCCAACAGGAACTAGTGTCGCTTCTTTCTGTCAGTTTGTTCTTAGATGGGATCAATAATCAAATCAAAGAGATTTCCTCTCAGTTCATCTTTTCATATTCTCTCAAAGGGCTTTATTGAGACTGTCAGTCTTTGATTTTTAATCATCTGTCTGAATGCTGAAAAGTAACTAAGTACTTGTACTCTCTTGCTTTGTACTTGTACTGCGCTCCATCTCAGAGGGAGATGTTTGACTTTGGACTTCAGCACATTTTGTTACTTTTCAGATGAAGATTTGAAATGAAAAACTAAAGATCAGTTTCTAAAATCGGATTCACTGTTGGACATTAAAGAAGCTGAAAGTGTCTCAAACAGTTCAAAGTGGCTCCAACATTAAAGTCCCAGTTCCACATCAGTGATCCAAGAACAGAAGAACAGTGACAGGAGACGTTCTCATGAACTTTGTTCTCACAGATGAAATATAATATTTGTTTGTCTGAAGGTAAAATTCATTTGTTACTGGACACTTTAACAGCTGAGCTGCTTCTGTGGACTTTGGACTCCTGATCAAGGTTCAGCTTTATTGTCTTTATTTTATCATCTTTATACAGCACAGGATTTCACAGTGACACACACACACTGAGTGATCTGAACAAGGTGCATGTACAGTGTGTGAGTGTGTGTGTGTGTGTGTGTGTGTGTGTGTGTGTGTGTGTGTGTGTGTGTGTGTGTGTGTGATAATAAGTTTGAAGTCTGAATCTGAGACCGGATGGATGCGATGTGAAGGACGGGTTGAGGGGCTGCCTGGGCTCATGTGCTGCACCGTGTGCTCTTGGCTTTGCTGTGGAGGTCTGAGAGGTTGGAGGTGGAGAGAGCGATAATGTTGGAGGCTCTGTGCGTGATGAGTTGAACACGTTGAAGAAATGGGGAACAATAGAGGACGACGTGTTGGATTCTACTTTTACAGAGCAGCAACAGAAGCTGCTCTGAGTTTGTGGATGGCAGAGAGTCTTTGTTGGCAGCGTTTGTGGATGTCAGTGCTGTGTTGGTCAAAGTATGTGGAGCGCTCCACCACCTCTACAGTTTATGATGCAGGTGGGGCTGTGGGTGGAGTCGTGAGCTGTGCTGAGTGTCGAAGTGTTGATTAGCAGTTAGCGTACAAACACTTTGAGGTAGTCAGAATGAAGGCTGAGCTTCAGAAACCAACAGAACAGAATCATCTCAGATTCACTGATGATCAGCTCATTTGTTCACATGAAGGATCACTGAGGAAAAACTGAAGCTGAATTTACTGAAAATTAAAGAAACTGAAGCTTCCTGTCAAATTCAATCAGTGTGAATGGAAACGGTCCATCTGCAGCTTCATGGCGCCACCTAGTGGATGATAGTAGAAGTACAGCAGCTGATGGCATGATGACAGGATGATCTGAGTCCATGTGCACATGAATGATTTGTGTTTCCTCTCCAGATCAAAGTGTGTGTGAGCTGATGTGGATGTGAGTTGAGCAGCATGAATCAGTGTGAGGACAGAGAGGAGGGAGTCCCTCCCTCTAAAAGCTCTCTGTGTGGGGAACATGACAGCCAGACCAAAGCTCAGAGGTGAGAGGAGGATCTCTAACTGTCCACGACTCTTCTCCATGTCACAGCTCAGCACTCACATCACTCCACCATCATTATTCACACTCAAAGCTCTGTGTGTGTTCTGTTGAAGCCCACAGCAGACTCTGAGACCAGACTCTGCTGGACCTGGACCTGGACCTGGACCCAGCTGTGTGTCCTTCAAGAGTGACCGGTCCATTGGTCGTCTCATTGATTTTAAAGATGTCCGCCCGTCTGCTGCACAGAGGTCAGCTGTTAATAGCATTAAAATCTGACTGATTCATGTTTGAACTGTTATTTATCCAGAGAAGTTTTTTAAACCTGAATCTTTATTTTCAGCTTCGTTCTTCACAAACATTTAGATTCTCACATCTGAACACTGACCAGTAGAAGCAGTAGAAGCAGTAGAAGCAGTCTTCATCTCTTGACTTCAGTTCAACATTTTCTCCACACACACGTTCTGACTGTTGTCTGATGACTGCATGAGTATAAAACAGTGATTTTATTGAGGCTAACAGATGCTAGCTGCTAACGAAGGCTAACCCTGATTCCACTGAGTTCCTCCATCAAATCAACATTTTCTAGTTTTCAGTCAGTGACAACAGAATAGAAACATGTCAGTGACAACAGCTGGACTGAGATCAGCTGCTCTACTCATCTTGTCTGAGTGTTGTCAATCATACGTCAGCTCTTTGTTTCCCTTCAACATGACAGAACTGTTCTTACATTGATTCACTCTGGAGTTCTTGAAGAGAAGTTTTGTTTTCAGTCGTGGAGAACAGTTCTGCTGGATGACAGGCGAAAACAAGCAGAACATTGTTTTGTCAAATGGATCCAGAACACATTGTTTCACTGTTCTGGTTGCACTGCAGATTAGATCCTGTTGTCTTTGTGTTTCTATCAGGAGGAAGCTGGAAGAACCAGAACCCAGCACAGTGTCCATGAAGAGTGACGGGTCTATGTATCAGCCTATATTCTTCAAAGATGGACGTCAGTCTGTTGATCAAAGGTGAGGACTGAAAACTGACAAGACAAACATGGTCATGTGACAGGGTCATGTGACACGGTCATGTGACGAGAATAACTGTTGAAGTTTTAAAGTGAAATTCTTTCTCATTCTTGCTGATCAGACTTCAGCTGTTCAACAGTTCGGTGGTCTCTGTTGTCGTTTTTTGAGCTTCATAATGCTCCACACATTTTCAAAGGGGGACAGGTCTGGACTGCAGGCTGGTTTCTGCATCTTCCATGTAGACGCTGGCCACGATGGGTGATACTGGTGATAGAGACAGAAGTTCAGTGATCCACAAATCCGTTTCAGCTGCCTCTCTGGTTGGGATACATGTAAACAGTGAGGTCAAATCGTAGGACACCATGGTTTCATCTGAGTCCACTTTCAGTCCTCCAACCTCGTTTGCAGTCCATTGAGTTGTGGACATGGTGAGGAGTGTTGCCAGCCAATGGAGCTAGGATGGTGGCTCCATGATTGGTGATGTTGTATGTCAGCGAGTTGATGCTGCTGGTTGCTCCTGAGTGGAGCTCCCTCTTTGTGAAGCCCAGACATGCACAGGATGCTGTCACCAGGAGACAAAGTGAAAGCTGCACAGAAATGCAGACTGGACTGTTGGTTCCCAGTGGGATCAGCAGTATGACCAACACTTTAATGTCAGGGGAAAGCATCTGATTCAATGTTGGAGTCAACACTTGAACTCAAAGGACCTTCACCTTGTGTTTGTCTCTGTGTGCACAGACATAATGTGAGCTCATTCTTCATGATTCCTCCACAGAGTGGACCAGGAGAGCTCAGAGGTTCCCAGTGGTCAGTCTGCCCAGCAGCATCAAACACACCTGGACTCCATATTTATGGTCTGTACATGGACAACAACTACTTTACATCTATTCTGTTCACAGTCATCTCCATGCTGCACTCTTTAGACCAGTGGATTGTCAGTCTGTCCAACATGGATCTGATGTTTGCTTCCATGATGTGACTTTGATTGTGTCATTCATATAATATTCTGTTCCAGCTGCTGGAGGAGAACATTGTCACTTTTGTGAAGAAGGAGCTGAAGAGGATCCAGAAGGGTCTGAGTCCAGATGACCCAGAGTGCTTAGAGAGTCAGAGGGAGGATGAGGAGGTGTTGGACGGTGAGGATGAAGAGCAGAGGACGAGCAGCAGAGAGTCATTTCTGAAGATCACACTGCACTTCCTGAGGAGAATGAAGCAGGAGGAGCTGGCTGACTGTCTGCAGAGCAGTAAGAGGATTTCTCTAAAGATTTAACATGATGGATGAATGAGACATTTACTGATGTCTCAACAGACGGACACTAATATGTTTACATGGATTCTTTAGGGGAATTACATTGTCATATTTTCTTCATCAATCACTGAATGATCTTATTTGTTGTGTCTTCATTCAGGAAGTCGTTCTGGAGTTTGTCAGCGTAAACTTAAATCTAACCTGCAGAAGAAGTTCCAGTGTGTGTTTGAGGGGATTGCTAAAACAGGAAACCCAACCCTTCTGAAGCAGATCTACACAGAGCTCTACATCACAGAGGGAGGGACTGCAGAGGTCAATGATGAACATGAGGTCAGACAGATTGAAACAGCATCCAGGAAAGCAGACAGACCAGAAACAACCATCAGACAAGAAGACATCTTTAAAGCCTCACCTGGAAGAGATGAACCAATCAGAACAGTGATGACAAAGGGAGTGGCTGGCATTGGGAAAACAGTTTTAACACAGAAGTTCACTCTGGACTGGGCTGAAGACAAAGCCAACCAGGACATACAGTTCACATTTCCATTCACTTTCAGAGAGCTGAATGTGCTGAGAGAGAAAAAGTTCAGCTTGGTGGAACTTGTTCATCACTTCTTCACTGAAACCAAAGAAGCAGGAATCTGCAGGTTTGAAGACTTCCAGGTTGTGTTCATCTTTGACGGTCTGGATGAGTGTCGACTTCCTCTGGACTTCCACAACACTGAGATCCTGACTGATGTTAGAGAGTCCACCTCAGTGGATGTGCTGCTGACAAACCTCATCAGGGGGAAACTGCTTCCCTCTGCTCGCCTCTGGATAACCACAAGACCTGCAGCAGCCAATCAGATCCCTCCTGACTGTGTTGACATGGTGACAGAGGTCAGAGGGTTCACCGACCCACAGAAGGACGAGTACTTCAAGAAGAGATTCAGAGATGAGGAGCAGGCAAGAAGAATCATCTCCCACATCAAGACCTCACGAAGCCTCCACATCATGTGTCACATCCCAGTCTTCTGCTGGATCTCTGCTACAGTTCTGGAGGATCTGTTGAAGACCAGAGAGGGAGGAGAGCTGCCCAAGACCCTGACAGAGATGTACATCCACTTCCTGGTGGTTCAGTGCAAACTGAAGAACATCAAGTATGATGGAGGAGCTGAGACAGATCCACACTGGAGTCCAGAGAGCAGGAAGATGATTGAGTCTCTGGGAAAACTGGCTTTTGATCAGCTGCAGAAAGGAAACCTGATCTTCTATGAATCAGACCTGACAGAGTGTGGCATCGATATCAGAGCAGCCTCAGTGTACTCAGGAGTGTTCACACAGGTCTTTAAAGAGGAGAGAGCACTGTACCAGGACAAGGTGTTCTGCTTCGTCCATCTGAGTGTTCAGGAGTTTCTGGCTGCTCTTCATGTCCATCTGACCTTCATCAACTCTGGAGTCAACCTGCTGGCAGAAGAACAACCAACATCCAGGTGGTCTAAAGTCTTCAGAGACAAACCTAAACTAACTCATCTCCACCAGAGTGCTGTGGACGAGGCCTTACAGAGTCCAAATGGACACCTGGACTTGTTCCTCCGCTTCCTCCTGGGACTTTCACTGCAGACCAATCAGACTCTCCTACGAGGTCTGCTGACACAGACAGGAAGTGACTCAGAAACCAATCAGGAAACAGTCGACTACATCAAGAAGAAGATCGAAGAGACTCCCTCTGCAGAGAGAAGCATCAATCTGTTCCACTGTCTGAATGAACTGAATGATCGTTCTCTAGTGGAGCAGATCCAACAGTACCTGAGTTCAGGAAGACTCTCCACAGAGGAACTCTCTCCTGCTCAGTGGTCAGCTCTGGTCTTCATCTTACTGTCATCAGAAGAAGATCTGGACGTGTTTGACCTGAAGAAATTCTCTGCTTCAGAGGAGGCTCTTCTGAGGCTGCTGCCAGTGATCAAAGCCTCCAACAAAGCTCTGTAAGTCTGATTTATTCATCAATAAATACTCTGATATCTTTCAACTGGAGGAAAAAAAACTTATACCTTGTTTCCTTTCTGTTGTTTCTCCAGACTGAGTGACTGTAACCTCTCAGAGAGAAGCTGTGAAGCTCTGTCCTCAGTTCTCAGTTCCCAGTCCTCTAGTCTGAAAGATCTGGACCTGGGTAACAACAACCTGCAGGATTCAGGAGTGAAGCTGCTGTCTGCTGGACTGGAGAGTCCACACTGTACACTGGAAAGTCTCAGGTCAGATGAACACACACTTTGTGTTCGTCTTTATTTGACTGACGCAGCAGGACCCTCAGATGATCTTCCATGTGTGTTGTTTTGTGTGTTTTCAGGCTGTCAGGCTGTCTGATCACAGAGGAAGGCTGTACTTCTCTGGCCTCAGCTCTGAGCTCCAACCCCTCCCATCTGAGAGAGCTGGACCTGAGCTACAATCATCCAGGAGACTCAGGAGTGAAGCTGCTGTCTGCTGGGCTGGAGGATCCACACTGGAGACTGGACACTCTCAGGTATGAAGAGGCCTGCTGCAGCCACAGACAATCAGTCAGACCTGGATGGAAAACGTCCTGAGGTCAAGGAAAGATGTGAAGGATGATTTATAAGGACTTAGGAAAAGATAACCACAGTGCTCAGAGAGTCTGACTGCACTTTCACTAGGCTACGTAATTATGTGACGTGGATGTTGTTGACGTGGTCTGTGTGAAAACTACAAAGTTCAGAAGATGGACTACAAAAAGCTCCATCTTAGATACTTCTCCCTGTGTGTTCTTACCGTGTTGTTTCATGCAGGATATAAACGTGGACGAGCTGGTGAAAAATCTGACTTCATTATCAACGTCAGAAGTGAAATAAAATGGAATATTGTGGAGGAGCTAGCAAACAGCACATGGAGTAGACGTGCTTCCTGAGGCTCCTCCATGTCAGTCATTATATTTCATATTTTTAGTGTCACATTTGATTTCACCTGCCTCGGAAACTTCTCTGATCACACTTATCGGGACTCTTACCCCGACGTTATCGTGAGAAGGCGCTCATACTGCGACTGGTTGAAGTTGAATATTATTATTATTTTCCTGGACTACACACCAGATGTGGTGCAGCAGGTTTAGGTGGTGTTGAGCAGATTGCAGGAGCTGAAGGTGGAGCATAGTCTCCTCTTTCCAGTGAAGCTCCACATCAAACACAAGGGCCGCTCCAGGTTTTCACTACTTGTTTTGTTCGTGTGTTTAAGAAACCAAACCTGGATCACTGTGATGAAATCTTTATTGGTCATCTTGCTGCTCATACACCTGTGCCTGTGCATCCCTGTCCATCACCTTTATAGCCCCGCCCAGCTGAAACTATATCCCCAACAAACCTCCTGACACCTTGTGGTCAGCAACAATCTTACTGAATCATCACAGTACTGATGGCCCTGGGTTTGATACTCTGTGTGAGAGCTAGACAACAATGGTTCAGGTGAAAGGCCAGGCTCTGTTTGGTGAGGAGGTGTAGATGGCCTCGGTGCTGTGGGCTGGACTCATCCATGTTGAGCTGCTTCAGTCTATCACACCTTGGGATCATCCATATACTCAGTAGAAGGAGCCTGACCTTCATTAGTGCGCTCATCAATAGGATGAATGGCATCAGTCACTCAGTCAGCCATGTTAGCTCACTGTGTGGAGTGTGGCTCAATCTCTGGCTCCAGGGACCATTTGTTGTGGATATAAAGGTTCAGACAGACAGACAGACAGACAGGCAGACAGACAGGCAGACAGACAGACAGACAGGGAGCTTTGGTTGACAGACATAGACAGTGAATGAGAGTGAGTGAGCGTCGGCCTCGATAAGGTTGTTAATCAGAGAAATAAAAAGCTCTCTCCTGATTGGTCCACAGAGGTTACATTCAACACAAACAGACAAACTCCCAGAAGCCTCCTCTTCCCTGCATTACCTCCTCCTGTCTGAACGCTGCGTTACTTTCTTGTTGCTGCCACAAGGAATTGTGGGACGGCATTATCTCCTTTCCTTTGGTAAAGGATGGTCCAGTGTCTCCTCTGCTGAAGGAGACAGGAAAGGAAGCAGTGAAGCTCTTTTCCTTCTTCAGAGAATTCAAACAGCTCTTATCATGGCTGACACTTAAATCCTTCTGGGTCAGTTCACTCAGTGAGGAACCTTCCTGAACAAAAAGACTATTGGACCGGAGCCTTTGACTTTGGTTGGTTCTAAATTGAGTTACCTGCAAATGTTGAAAGTGAAACCTGATTAGATTGAATAAAGGATTCAAAGGAATCCGATGGTGGATTTGGACTGAATCAGATGGATCAAATCCCAACCCTCCATGTGAACAGAACAACCAAACTGTGTATGAGAGTGATGTAATGTCCATGTTTGCATGCTGAAAGAGGATGTGCTGCTCTGACCCCCCTCCTCCTTTCAGGGTGGAGCCTGCTGGAGTCCGATGGTTGAGAGCAGGTCTGAGGAAGTGTAAGTGTGTTTTTAATTTGATTCATGAAAACAAACCATCTTCAAACTGTGACATCACTCCTTCAAATCTCTGACGTCATCATCAATAAATGAACAGATGATAGATTAATAACTGTCTTCTTCTCTCCATCAGATTCCTGTGAACTCACAGTCGACACAAACACAGTAAACAGAAACATCAAACTGTCTGACAACAACAGGAAGATGACATGTGTGGAGGAGGTTCAGTCATATCCTGATCATCCAGACAGATTTGACAGGTGGCCTCAGCTGCTGTGTAGAACTGGTCTGACTGGTCGCTGTTACTGGGAGGTCGAGTGGAGAGGAGGAGTTGATATATCAGTGAGTTACAGAAGAATCAGAAGGAAAGGAGACAGTAAAGACTGTTTGTTTGGAAGGAATGATCATTCCTGGGTCCTGTTCTGCTCTGATGGTCGTTACTATGTCAGGCACAATAACAGATTCACATCCTCCTCCTCCTCCTCCTCCTCCTCCTCCTCCTCCTCCTCCTCCTCCTCCTCCTCCTCCTCCTCCTCCTCCTCCTCCTCCTCCTCCTCCTCCTCCTCCTCCTCCTCCTCCTCCTCCTCCTCCTCCTCCTCCTCCTCCTCCTCCTCCTCCTCCTCCTCCTCCTCGGTCTCTGACAGAGTAGCAGTGTATGTGGACTGTCCTGCTGGCTCTCTGTCCTTCTACAGAGTCTGCTCTGACACACTGATCCACCTCCACACCTTCAACACCACATTCACTGAACCTCTTTATCCTGGGTTTGGGTTCTGGTGGTCTGGTTCCTCAGTGTCTCTGTGTGTTCTGTAGGACGGAGAGTCTCCTCCTGTTAGACAAACATTGTCTCTGCTGAACAGATCAGTTGAGTGTGTCCAGGATCACACAGCTGATGTTATTTCTGTCCCACACCATGTGTCCCTGCTTAGATTCTGGTGGGACCTTTGCTGCATGTCATCCCCTCTCTCTACCCCCATGTTTCCTGTCTGCGTCTCCTACGTGTCCGTAAAGACAAAATGTCCAAAACAAAGACAGAAAAGCTGAAATAAAATGAGTCATGAGCAGAGAGCATGATGGGATACAGAGTCAGCCATTACGTGGCTGCTGGTCTTCACTCAACTGCAAGAAAGGGTGCTGAGAGGAGAATTTATGCAACTGCTGTCCATCATTTCTGCCTGGATGCTTATTTAGAAAACAGAAAGACCAAAAGAAAAGAAAAGAAACTTTCCTCGATATGAAATGTAAAGACAAAATGTTGCCAGATGAAGCCACAAAGTCATTTATCTTTTAGTACTTTGATATATATTCTTATTTTGGTGAAGATGGAGATCGAAAGTTTGTTGAGCTTGTTTTATTTTGATGATTACTATTCAAAATCTAAATCATCATTGTAATTGATCAAAGATTTCTTAATGCTTTCTTTCTATACATATTCTGACTCATTTATTATTAGTATTTAGTCTGGATCAGTTCATCCTTTAATTGCTTATTCAGCATATCATTTTTATGATTGTTCAGCTAGCTATGACGCTAGGACTGTGGGCTATGAAAATAAGGCTTAGGTGAACGCTACGAGAGACGAAGGGAGACGCAGACAATATATACACCAGGTAATAGGGAACAGGTGGAAACAATCAGGGCGGGGAAGACAATCAGACCGGTGACACATGAGGAAGGGCAAGTGACCTGAAACGAGAGGAGAGTGATCTTTCAAAATAAAACAGGAAGTGACAAGACAAAAACCCAGCTTCACCTCCTCACTGTGGTGTGACAGAAAAAACATATTTGATGTAAGTCTGTGATGTAAATGAAACCTTCTGTTAGATGGTGTGTTTACATCACAGATCCAAAGAGACGATACGGTCCAAAGAACATGAAGAACTTTGAACCAAAAGACGTCACATAGAGAAGTTTATACAACATGACTGAGCTGTCTATGTTTGATGATACGTTAGGACAGAAATCTGGATCAGAGGAATCAGGAGAACTGTCAGCAAACTTCTTGAGGAAAAGTTCAACAGTGCGTTGTAACATTGAAGCTGTTTGTCAAACGTGTGAATAAAGTTCCATTAAAGACCATCCTGAACAGGGATTTACTGTAACTGTCAGCAAAGCTCCAAGAGAAGGACGACTTTGTACAGCAGAAAGACTTTAAAGCAACACTGTGTTTCCTTTCTACCATCAAATCACAGACTTTAAATCACTCATGTGTCATCAGATGAATGGAGTTACACTGAAAGTTCAGTCACAAAATGAACATGTTGCTTTAAATGCTTTGTGTTTTCAGTGCAGTACATGATGTCCTCACACACACTGTCTTCAGCTGAATATGATAGAGCACAACTTATTTTTGAGTCTGTGTCACAGGTTTAAACTCATCAATGTTGAGTCAAGTCTTCCTCTCAGAAACTGGCTCAACAAGCATCTCTGCAGCTTCATTTCCTTCCACTGCTCTCACCAACACATCTGTGTTGTTTCAGTGCTGCCATGTCTGCACATCTTTGACCACAAACCCAACACTTCAGTGGTTTCCTCCGTGTGTGGACTCTCATGTGTCGGGTCAAATTTGAGTTTACTGCAAATGTTCTACCACAGACAGAACAACTGAAGGGCTTCTCTCCTGTGTGGACTCTCATGGGCCTCACAAGATCTTTGTTCTGTTGAAAAGTGTTTTTACAAACTGAGCAGCTGAGCCGACGTTCTGAATGAAGTCTCGTGTGAGCCGTTAAGGACTTCTTCCAGTGGTATATTCTCCCACAAACTGAGCAGCTGAACCGTTTTCTTCTTGAATGAAGTCTCACGTGAGCCTTGAAATATTTCTTCCAGAGGTATGTTTTACCACAAACTGAGCATTTCAATGTTTTCCCTCCTGTTTGGACCTTGTTGTGTTTCTGCAGTTGTCCCTCATGTTCAAATCTTGCAGCACATTCAGAGGAGCTAACTGAAGTTTTTACAGTGTTACAGTCCAGATCACCGACAGGTTCTTCATTGTTCTGAGTAGAATTTAAACCCGACTGAGGTTCTCTGGTGTTCCGATCACAACTGTCACCAGCCTCAGGTTTGGAGGAGTGTGAGGTCTTGTTGTTGTGAGGACCTGCTTGTAAATGTCTTTTTGGATCCAGATTCTTGGCTGGTTCTGTTTCTCCACAGTCCTCTCCATCAGCTGGTGTTTGCTGTGAGGACTGACGCTCACCACACTGATGGGTTTTGAGCAGATAAGGTCCAGTGAATTTTTGCCACAAACTCTGCAGCTGCATGGCTTCTCTCCTGTGTGAGTTCTCATGTGTCTCTTCAGATTTGAGTTTTTGTTGAATTCTTTGCCACACTCAGAGCAGATCAATGATTCCTCACCTGTCTTACATCCACTGATCTTCTTCCAGTCATCACTGTCATCGGTTTCAGATTCAGAGGAGTGTGACGCCTTGTCATCTGAAGTTGGTTCTAAATCGTGATCTGGATCCAAGTCCCTGTTTGGTTTTGGTCCTCCCCAGTCCTGTCCATCAGGTTCTGTTTTTATCTCTTCAGGTTGTATTTGAAGAAGCTGTGAGGACTCAGGTCTCAAACGTCTGAGCTGTGGTCAGATCATGGTGGTGCTGCAGAGTTAACAGAGTTTACAGACTGTTGCATCGTCACAGATCATCTGCAAAGGTTACAAAGCTCTCCCTCAGAGTTTGACAAAATGTGGGCCCCCAAACAGCTGGACACGGCCCTTTAAGAACTGAGTTCTGTTTGTGCTCTCCAGCCTCAGCTCCCCACTAGACCAGGTTCACACACTCCAGCTGTTCTTCCATTCCAATGACAGGAACCTCAGTCAGTGCTAAATCTGCTTCTTTAATCTGAAGCCATGTTGTCTGCTCCCTCTGTTTCCTCCTCAGAGTACCAGCATGCCTCATTCATGTGTTCAAATCAACACAGACCCCCCACAGTACTGTAGCTCTCAGGTATGGAGTGTTTGAGTGAGTGACAGAGAGAGAGAGCCGGGTCTGTGTGACCGGGAGGGGGATGCTCGTCAGGTGGGGGCCTGTAATGTCAGAATATTATTTGTTAGCTTGCTAACTTTTTGAGGCTAGTTTGGCTGTAAACATCATAGTTGTGTAGGGACTAGAGCCACACAGCGCTCAGTGGCATTAACCAACACTGACAGCATAAACCACCATCATCCGCCACCCGGCCCGAGCGGGCCACTCAGGTTCTAAACTCCCGGTCCGGCCCTGGTGTAGAGTGGAATAGGAGTGTAGAGAGGGAATTCAGCAGTTTTGGAGCCACAGAGTGAGTCTGCCAGCCGCTGGAAATGAGCAGGGAGAGAGCCGCAGACGGTCGACCAGAGGCCGGTTAAGAGCAGGGCAGCTCCAGCCCCTCTTCATCAGGTCAGAAATCATTTAGGGAGAGCAGCAACACTTCACGCTGGAATGGATGAAATGTCTGATGTTGTCATCTTGTGAAATGGCACATAAGTTGACTGAATTCTTATAATAATGTGGTCTTGGAGACAACATGGTTTCAGCTGAGTACATGCTTGGAGTCTGACACATATTTGTGTTTTAGCCACAAACTGGGACAGGACTCTCTGATACGGACCACCAAAGTGAAGCTGGTGACTGAGCCGCCAGAGTCACCAATCAATGCTGATGCTGCAGGATGTGACGGTAAGCGGCTATCTTGGAAAGTAATAACTGCTCACGTATGTATTGTGACAGCAAGGAAAAAACAAAGAGTTGGGAACGGAAGTGAAACCGAAGAAGAAGAAGAAGGAGGAGAAGGGAGAAAGAAGGGAAAAGGACGAGGAGGCACAGAGAAGAAAAGAACGAAAAGAACAACGCCTGACTCGGCACGATCAGAAAGAACAAACCCGAGCTACCGGACCCGCTGCTCACGGTTCGAGGGAGACGGGTCCTCTCCTCCAAGTTTGCCTTCACAGAGACTGTGCTGGTCTCCTACCTGGCCAAGAAAAACAAGAACGTGCTGCTCAGCACGTTCCACGCTCGGACCCCAGAAGTCGTAGGTCGGCGACAGCGTGTGGACAATAAGCCCGGCGTCATCCTGAACTACAACTCCAACAAAGGCAGCATGGACAACCTGGACAAAGTTGTTGCCACCTACAGCTGCAGGAGGATGACAGCTCGCTGGCCTCTCGCCGTCTTCTAAAACATTCTCGACGTGTCCTCGTACAACGCATTCGTGATATGGAGAGAGCTCAATCCCGAGTGGATGCCCGGCAAACACAATAAGAGAATGTGTTTCTCAAGCAGCTAGGCAAGGCGCTCACCACTCTGCTCATCGAACGGAGGACTCGTCTGCAGAGAGCCGAAGCAGCCCCGGCAGTCGTGAAAACCCACCGACTGATGGTGTGCAGCAGTGGAGGAGTCCCTTCTTCCTCTTCTTCTTCTTCTTCTTCTTCTTCTGTGTCTGCGTCTGCGTCTGCGTCTGCGTCTGCCCCTTCTTTGGGGGGTGAGCCTCCTGACTTGACCCTGGTCCAGGCCCAGGCCCAGACCACCACCTCCACGGCCCCTGTCAACCCACCCACCTGCGAGTAAGAGGAAGAGGTGTCAGATCTGTCCCTCTAAGAAAGACTGTAAAACACATAACGTCTGCCGTGGCTGTGAGAAATACATATGCAGAGGCTGTGCGCTCCTCTACTGCCCCGAATCCGCCAACTCCTCCTGGTCATGTTTGGGGCACGGGTCAGTTTCACCCAGTGTGGGAGGACACTGGATGTATACGGAATGCCAAGGGCGACAGGAGGGTTAAGGCTGGATGGTTGAGCTCCGGGTGGGTTAGACTGATTTAAAAAAGTTAACTTAGTTGATGAGTTATTATTATTATTATTAGTAGTAGTAGTAATAGTAGTAGTAGTAGTAATCATTATTAAAAACAGACCTCCTCGTGCCCTTGGTACACCACGCCGTTCTACCAGGGGAACAGACATCCAGACATATCCAGACAGTCAGAGCTCCAGGACGGGGCATCTCTGAAGCTGACCATTGCCCAGGCAGGAGTGCACACTCCTGGCTGTGAGTGAGAGTGAGGGATTGGAAGGCCTGGTTCCTGGAGATGTAGGAGCCAATGTTTTCCCAGGCAGGAGAGCACGCTCTTGTGTGTGAGATGAAGGATGGGGTGCCTGGCACCCAGAGTATGACTTGAAACTCTGCTCCTGAAACTCTGCTTTAAGCTCCAAATCATCATCGTCGTCATCAATACTATCACTATTATTTCACCATATGTAAATCCTGTGCTCATCTTCTGTATGACTTGTTTACTTGTTTTGAGACCTTTTGGAATTAAGAACCACAATCATAGTTCTGTTGCTTTCATCTTGGTTCTGGCCCCGCCTCCAGGGTTCTGGCCCCGCCCCCTAGCTGTGAGTGAGTGACTGACTGATTTTAAAAAAGTTAACTTAGTTGGTGAGTTATCATTGTTATTACTATTACTATTATTATTATTATTATTATTATTATTATTGTTGTTGTTATTATTAGTAGTAGTAGCAGCAGTATAGGAACCACAAGGAACCCAGCATTCTGAGAGTGCAGTGGTCTAGAGGGGTAGTAGGGAACTATGAGCTCTTTTAAATATGATGGTGCCTGGCCATGAAGAGCTTTGTATGTAAGGAGAAGAATTTTAAATTCTATTCTAGATTTAACAGGCAGCCAGTGCAAGGAAGCCAAAATGGGAGAGATGTGATCTCTGATCTTGGTTCCTGTCAGAACACGTGCAGCAGCATTCTGAATTAGCTGCAAAGTCCTAAGAGACTTATTGGGGCAGCCTGATAACAAAGAGTTACAGTAGTCCAGCCTAGAAGTAACAAATGCATGGACTAGTTTTTCTGCATCCGCTTGGGACAGGATGCGTCTGATTTTGGTAATGTTGCGTAAGTGGAAGAATGCAGTCTTTGAAATGTGTTTTATGTGGACATTAAAGGACAAATCCTAACCAAAAATAACTCCAAGATTCTTTATGGTGGAGCTGGAGACCAGGGTGATCCCGTCTAAGGTAGCCAAGTCGCCGGAAAGAGAGTTTCTGAGGTGTTTGGGTCCAATTACATGCAATATTAGCAACGTACAACTCCTTTAACGTAATAATTAAATCCATCGCCGCTGGCTTAAAGAGCTAATGCTGCGCGCTTGCATGCATACTAGCCACGTGTAGTCGCTACCTTACTCTACGGAGCAAGCACACTGCCGGTAGCCATTTTTAAACACCTTAAACGCTTTTCTGAAAAATAACTTTGCATGACTTTAGTGAATCGAGCTAATCTGTCTTTCTAAAACATGTGTAACTTTCTCAAAGTTTTTTTAAATACCTGAATACGTTGTTGTCGTTGTCTTCTTCTCCTTCTTCTTCTTCTCCTTCTTCTTCTGCTTCTGCTGCAGCTCCATTTCATACAGACGTGGAGGGTCATCTTTTGCATCAGCATCGTCGTCAAGGGGTGTGACAAGGTCAGTGGTCGAGCATTATTGTTAGTGTAGGCATTTCCGCTATCCAAAACACACGAATAAAACTTTATTTCCCAAATCAAAAGGAAAAAAATACTCAAAGTGTGGGCCATAACACAAAGCTATCGTATTGTTGAATTATCAGTGACACTTTGACGTGTTTGTGTTGAGAAATGTTGATGATGTCATTAAAAGAAATCCTTAACATAGTGAGAAAAACACTTCCGGTTCTCCAACCACAGTGAAGCTCGCAGCGTCATGTAGCGCTGTGATCGGGTTATTATTGGAGTGAATGGACAGCTGTAGTTCTACTCAAAGCATCTCTTACCGCTGCAAACAGGTTTATATTGGAGTCAATTGAGAACCCAGAGAGTTTTATGCAGACGTGGAGGGTCACCTTTTTCATCAGTATCAGACACCTAGGGGCGTGACAAATCGTCTGTATTTTATGCATTGGGAATGAGAACGGGTTGGGGGTGGACTGGAGGTTCTTGAAGGTCTTCCTCTTGCATCCACCCAGAGCCATTTGCTGTACCGATACAGCCAGGAGGACCGTTGGCTGTGAAGTGGGACTGAAATTTTTTGCGGGTAAATATGCGTAGAGGTAGAACAGAATAATAGAATATCCCACTCTGGGAAGGCACTTCATTCCCTGGCTCTCCAACATCTGCTGCTTCTTGTGGAAACGGTACAGGGTCACATGGCATATTCCCTTTCTCACTGCCCTGCATGACGTCATCAGAAGCCCTCTCCAGCAGAGGAGGAGGGACTCCCCTGTCTGTCTTCCTGATATCTAGCACGCTGCTAACAAACATAGGCTACACTTTACACTCACTGTTAACTCATTTGAATCTCTTAATAACTGAATAATAAAGGTCCCATATTATAACAAACAGTTTTTTTTCGGCTCTCTACATATGTAAACTGGTCTTCCCTGAGCCTACAAACTCCTAGAACAGGGGTCGGCAACCCACGGCTCCAGAGCTGCATGTGGCTCTTTAGCACACCCCTAGTGGCTCCCTGGAGCTTCTTCAAAAATGTGTGAAAATGGAAAAAGAATTTTTTTTTTGAAAAGATTTTTGGTTGTTGTTTTAATATGGTTTCTTTAGGTGGGAAACCTGACACAAACATTCTTATGCTGTAAAAAATCTATGTAATAAATACTGAATTTCAGAATTGTGCCAGATAGCAGAATTGCGTCATAGCCTGCGACACAGTGCAGCACGGTGACAGGCGGGTGGCTGTAAACAAACAGGTGTGTGTGCATGAAGAAATACGCATTTGGAGTATTATCCATCTTTGGATCAACATAGCTGTTGCGAGCAGATATTCTCAAACATGAACTACATCACATCCAAATACTGCGCCCGCCTCACAGAGCTTACAGTCCTGCATGAAGATTAAAGTTACATCTTACATGCCCGATGTTGAGAAGTCCAGTGATGTCCGAACACATTGAACAGGTGAGAACACAATCCCGTCATAGGCGCATATTTAGTAACAAAGTGGCTCTTTTTATGAATGGATTTCTGATTTTTGTCAGTATATATTTAGAATGACACAATTCTTGTGTTTTATCACTCCGGTCCGAGGATGTATTGTGCGTGTCTGTTGCTGAGATAAGAGGGGGAAAGAGAAGAGGATGCTGCTGCGTTGACTTGCATTGACTTAGGCTACTTGGCATTTGCAGAAAACTAAAGAGAAGAGGATAACGCACAGGAAACCAAACTTTAACTGTCTTATTTTAATTTGAGTCATTTCTGCTGTTCTACTGTGTTTTATTTTTTAAGCAAGCTGCCTTTTAATTGCAGCTGTTTTATTACTTGTTTGTGATTGTAGCCTATTCATTTATGTCTGAGGCCACGTAAGGGGGGAAGAAAAAAGGATTGCTTTATTTCTTTTTGTAACATAGTTTCACTCAGTTTGTTTTTATTGGTTTCATGTCCACTAATTCTCCTGTCATTTCAGATTCCTCCCTGCAATCAACTCATTTCCCTCACCTGGTTTTCCCCGCCCATCTCACCTGCAGTCCATTTCCTCATCAGTCCCTCAGCTTATATACTGGTTCATTTCCCCTTCATCCCTGCCAGATTGTCTTGTTGTACTTTTGCGAAGCTCTCCATCAATTTCTCATGAGTCTTCCCGTTCAGACCCTGTCTTTACTTCTGTTTTTTGTATTTCTATCACTTAATCGATGCAACAAGACATTGTTGCACCAAACTTGAAGCACCAAATATCGTACAGCAGAGTAGTCACGTGTTGCGTCATTCTCTCCAGGATGCACTGCAGGGAAAATAAACATTTAATCATGAATGCTCATTTTGTATTTGTAGCCTACTTGGTTATTTTAATGGTAGGCTTATATAGCTAATATGCTGACAGCCTATGATCAAATCAAATTTTATTTGTATAGCCCAAAGTCACAAAACACATTTTGCCTCAGAGGGCTTTACAATCTGTACAGGGAGTGACACCCTCTGTCCTTAGACCCTCGGTTCGAGTGAGGAAAAACTTGCCCACAAAAAACCCTTTTAACAGGGAAAAAAATGTGGAAGAAACCTCAGGAAGAGCCACAGAGGAGGGATCCCTCTTCCAGGACGGACAGACATGCAATGGATGTCACATGTACAGAACAATCAACACAAACATATTGTACAATTACAATGAATTACAATAAATGGTAAGGTGATTGCAGTAGCAGTACAGAACCTTGTGGGACTCCATGACAGACTTTGGTATGCATGGAGGATTCATCATTGACGTGAACAAACTGAGATCGATCTAAGAAATATGACCTAAACCAGCTTAGGGCGGTTCCTTTGATGCCAATCTGATGTTCCAGTCTCTGTAAAAGAATTTGATGGTCTATGGTGTCAAATGCAGCACTAAGATCTAACAGGACGAGTACAGAGATGAGTCCTTTGTCTGATGCCATTAGGAGATCGTTTGTGACTTTGACTAGTGCAGTCTCTGTGCTATGATGGACTCTAAATCCTGACTGAAAATCCTCAAACTGTTCTTGTGAAGAAATTCACACAGCTGATTAGCTACAGCTTTCTCAAGTAACTTAGAAAGAAAGGGAAGGTTTGATATCGGTCTATAGTTAGCCAAAACCTCTGGATCTAGAGTGGGCTTTTTAAGAAGAGGTTTAATTACAGCTACTTTAAAGGACTGTGGTACATATCCTGATAATAAAGACAGGTTAATCATATCCAGTAAAGAAGGGCTAACTAAAGGTAAAACATCCTTGAGCAGCCTGGTTGGGATGGGGTCTAGGAGACAGGTTGACGACTTAGATGAAGAAATTATTGAAGTTATTTGATGAAGGTCAATGGGAGAGAAGCAGTCTAAATATGTATCAGGTTTTGCAGCTGTTTCCAAACTTGCTGTATCAGAATGCAGATCTGTGCCTGTCGAAGGCAAGGCATGATGTATTTTGTCTCTAATGGTCCTAATTTTATCATTAAAGAAGCTCATGAAGTCATTACTAGTTAGACCCAGAGGAGTAGATGGGTCAATAGAGCTGTGGTTCTCTGTTAGCCTGGCTACAGTGCTGAAGAGAAACCTGGGGTTGTTCTTGTTTTCCTCTATTAAAGAAGAGTAATAAGCTGTTCAGGCATTACGGAGAGCCTTCCTATAGGTTTTAAGATTATCTTGCCAGACTAAGCGAGATTCTTCCAGTTTAGTGGCACGCCATTTGCGTTCAGAATTCAAATCAAATCAAATCAAATTTTATTTGTATAGCCCAAAGTCACAAAACACATTTTGCCTCAGAGGGCTTTACAATCTGTACAGGGAGTGACACCCTCTGTCCTTAGACCCTCGGTTCGAGTGAGGAAAAACTTGCCCACAAAAAACCCTTTTGACAGGGAAAAAAATGTGGAAGAAACCTCAGGAAGAGCCACAGAGGAGGGATCCCTCTTCCAGGACGGACAGACGTGCAATGGATGTCACATGTACAGAACAATCAACACAAACATATTGTACAATTACAATCAATTACAATAAATGGTGAGGTGATTGCAGTAGCAGTGGAACACAGATGCACAGCAGCAATAAGTCATTAACCAACAAAGCTGTAGTGGGGATGGTAGCAATAATGACTATATATGGCATGTAATGCTAAATATGGTGGACGTCAGCAGCAGACCACGGCGGCAGCCACGATCCATGAGAACCTGCTGGACGAGAAAGCACAGAAACTCCGGGGAAGAGGTGTAGTTAGTAATATCCAAAGAAAAGGTGTAAGAGAGATAATGATTGACAGAACAATAAAACCTCAGGCCCCGTTATGCGGACTCTAAGGGTTATCGAACTGCTTTACATTGAGAGAGAGAGAGAGAGAGAGAGAGAGAGAGAGAGAGAGAGAGAGAGAGAGAGAGAGAGAGAGAGAGGCTTTACAGTAAGGCATGGACATCAGCAGCAGACCACAGCAGCACTCACGATCCATGAGAACCTGCTGGACGAGAAAGCACAGAAACTCCGGGGAAGAAGTTTAGTTAGTAAGGGGGGGGGGGGGGGTCCCCCGGTAGTCTAGTCCTATGGCAGCATAACTAAGGGAAGGCCTGAGCCAGCCCTAACTATAAGCGCTATCAAAAAGGAAAGTCTTAAGTCTAGTCTTGAATGTGGTGACCGTGTCTGCCTCCCGAACCCAGAAAGGTAGTTTGTTCCACAGAAGAGGAGCTTGATAGCTGAAAGCTCTGGCTCCCAGTCTACTTTTGGAAACTATGGGAACCACAAGGAACCCTGCATTCTGAGAACGCAGTGGTCTAGAGGGGTAGTAGGGAACTATGAGCTCTTTTAAATATGATGGTGCCTGGCCATGAAGAGCTTTGTATGTTAGGAGAAGAATTTTAAATTCTATTCTAGATTTAACAGGTAGCCAGTGTAAGGAAGCCAAAATGGGTGAGATGTGATCTCTGATCTTGGTTCCTGTCAGAACACGTGCAGCAGCATTCTGAATTAGCTGCAAGGTCCTAAGAGACTTATTGGGGCAGCCTGATAATAGAGAGTTACAGTAGTCCAGCCTAGAAGTAACAAATGCATGGACTAGTTTTTCTGCATCCGCTTGGGACAGGATGCGTCTGATTTTGGTAATGTTACGTAAGTGGAAGAATGCAGTCTTTGAAATTTGTTTTATGTGGGCATTAAAGGACAAATCCTGATCAAAAATAACTCCAAGGTTCTTTACGGAGGAGCTGGAGGCCAGGGTGGTCCCGTCTAAGGTGGCCAAGTCTCCGGAAAGAGAGTTTCTGTGGTGTTTGGGTCCAATTACAAGAACTTCAGTTTTATCTGAGTTCAACATCAGAAAATTGTAGGTCATCCAACTTTTTATATCCCTAAGGCACGCTTGCAGTTTGGCTAAATGATTAGTTTCATCAGGCTTGATTGATAAATATAATTGGGTGTCGTCAGCATAACAGTGAAAATTAATGGAGTGATTCCTAATAATGTTCCCTAGAGGAAGCATATATAGACTGAATAGAAGTGGCCCTAGTACAGAACCTTGTGGGACTCCATGACAGACTTTGGTATGTACGGAGGATTCATCATTGACGTGAACAAACTGAGATCGATCCAAGAAATACGACCTAAACCAGCTTAGGGCGGTTCCTTTGATGCCAATCTGATGTTCCAGTCTCTGTAAAAGAATTTGATGGTCTATGATGTCAAATGCAGCACTAAGATCTAACAGGACGAGTACAGAGATGAGTCCTTTGTCTGATGCCATTAGGAGATCGTTTGTGACTTTGACTAGTGCGGTCTCTGTGCTATGATGGACTCTAAATCCTGACTGAAAATCCTCAAATAAACTGTTCTTATGGAGAAATTCACACAGCTGATTAGCTACAGCCTTCTCGAGTAACTTAGAAAGAAAGGGAAGGTTTGATATCGGTCTATAGTTAGCCAGAACCTCTGGATCTAGAGTGTGCTTTTTAAGAAGAGGTTTAATTACAGCTACTTTAAAGGACTGTGGTACATATCCTGATAATAAAGACAGGTTAATCATATCCAGTAAAGAAGGGCTAACTAAAGGTAAAACATCCTTGAGCAGCCTGGTTGGGATGGGGTCTAGGAGACAGGTTGACGACTTAGATGAAGAAATTATTGAAGTTATTTGATGAAGGTCAATGGGAGAGAAGCAGTCTAAATATGTATCAGGTTTTACGTGCCACTTGCTTTAATTTGCGAGTCTGCTGGCTATACCATGGTGCTAACCTCCTCTGTTTAATATTCTTCTTTTTCAGAGGTGCAATCGAGTCAAGTGCTGTCTGTAATGAGCCTGTAGTGCTCTCAACAATATGATCTATTTGTGAGGGGCTCATGGGAGCAGACAAGTTCTCTGCTACATTGAGACATGGCATTGAGTTGAGTACTGAAAGAATCACTTCCTTGAATTTAGCAACAGCACTGTCAGATAAACATCTGCTGGAAGAGTTTCTACAAAAAGGCTTATAGTCCAGTAATATGAACTCGAAGGTTATTAAAAAATGGTCAGAGAGAAGAGGATTCTGTGGATAGACTATAAGATGATCACGTTCAATGCCATATGAGAGAACGAGATCAAGGGTGTGGTTCAGACAATGAGTCGGTTTATTTACAATCTGACAGAAGCCAATTGAATCTAATAAAGAGATAAATGCAGTACTAAGACTATCATTGTGGTTGTCCACATGAATATTAAAGTCACCTACAATGATTACTTTATCTGTTTTAAGGATCAAGCCTGATGCAAATTCTGCAAATTCAGATAAAAATTCAGAGTAAGGGCCAGGAGCGCGATATATTATAACAAATAGGATTGGCTGTACTGTTTTCCATGTTGGGTGAGTGAGGCTAAGAACAAGACTTTCAAATGAATTAGAATTTAGTTTAGGTTTAGGATTTATTAATAGACTTGAGTCAAATGTGGCTCCAACTCCGCCACCTCGACCATTACTTCGAGGAGTGTTACAATGACTGGGAGGAGTGGATTCATTTAAGCTGACATATTCACCCTCCTGCAGCCAGGTTTCAGTGAGACAAAATAAATCAATATCATAATCAGATATTAATTCATTGACTAAAAGAGCTTTAGAAGACAAGGACCTGATATTCAAGAGTCCACATTTAATGCTCTTGTTTTGTACTGGTGGAGATGATGATTTAATTTTTATTAAGTTTTTATGATGAACTCCTCTTCTGTTTGTTATCTTTAAACAATGTAGGTGGACGGGGGACAGACACAGTCTCTATACTAAAGTACTGGGTGGGCAACTGCTCTAATGGAGGCGCAGAGAAGCGTGTAAGACTGCAGCTCTGCTTCCTGGTCTCAACTCTGGGTTGTCACGGTTTCGGTCGTTTAATAAATTGGTCCATGTTTCTAGATATGAGAGCTGCTCCATCCAAAGTGGGATGTATGCCGTCTCTCCTAATCAGACCAGGTTTTCCCCAGAAAGGTGTCCAATTGTCAATGAAGCCCACATCGTTTGCTGGACACCACCTCGACAACCAGCGGTGAAATGACGACATGCGGCTATACATGTCATCACTGGTCACATTGGGTAGGGGTCCAGAGAAAACTACGGCGTCCGACATCGTTTTGGCGTATTCACACACCGATGAAACATTAATTTTAGTGACCTCCGATTGGCGTAACTGGGAGTCCTTACCGCCGACGTGGATAACAATCTTACTGTATCTACGTTTAGCCTTAGCCAGCAGTTTCAAATTTGATTCGATGTCGCCCACTCTGGCCCCTGGGATGCATTTAACTATGGCCCCCGGTGTCGCTAACTTCACGTTCCGTAAAATGGAGCTGCCAATAACCAGAGTTGGTTTCTCAGCGGGTGTGTCGCTGAGTGGGGAAAATCTGTTTGAGACGTGAAGCGGTTGGTGGTGTACCGTGGGCTTCAGCTTGGGGCTATGCCTCTTTCGGACAGTCACCCAGCCTCCCGGCTGCTCGGGAACTACCGGGGAACTGCTAGCTGAAGCTACCTTCGGTGGTACCGCACCGGCTACAGGGGACTGGCTAACTATAGCAGCTACTGACTGTTCTGTGGTGCGGTACCGTGCCTCTAACTTACTGAGCCTCGCCTCCAAATCTACAAATAAACTACATTTACATTTTTGTGGACCAAAAAGCTATCCCATGCAACGCTCAGACATTGGTGGCTGCTTTTGATGTGCTGTTCAAGACTCACTATGTCTTCAGCCTCTCCTATGATGAAGCCCTTTCTGCATTCTACACTTTCATCCAAACAACGATATACAACATCGATGTTGGAACCACAAGGGAAACCCCACGAGTCAAGGAACTGAGGGCCAAACTACTGCAAGACCATTAAAATGTCACCAGTTCACAAAGGTCAGAGCACAGTTGAAAAAACTGTCTGATTATGTTCACGTGTTTTGTTTGTAAAAAGCACCACAAAAAGTGTTCAGTTCTTTGTCAACATTTAAAATTTCAGCATGGACTATATCCAGCTAAAAACTTACGTTTGAAATGTGGAGAGCAAGGATGTCCTTCATCTTTTTGTACATACAGTGGCTTCAGAAAGCACCTAAAGACTGTTCATAACAACCATGATGAACTGGTCGATACTAACCAGGAAGTGGCCACACAAAGACATTTTGAGTTTGAATCTTTAAGTGAACAGCCAACAACTTCTGCTGCATCCATGTTACAGGTTCCCCCTGTAATTACACAGAACTCACTTGAAAGAATGTGTGGTTCAGTTGTTTCACACTTACAAACCTCTGGTTGTACTCAAAGCACTATCTAAACGATAGTTTGTTCGATGGAGGAAGTTATTAGTGATGTTCAAGGTCGAGCACAAGAAGTAGTTCTCCAAACATTTTCCCCTGAGGAAGGAGTCGGAAATTTATAAGAAAGTAGAGCACTGTTTAAATCAATTAGACAATCACTTTTCAAAATTTAACACACAAATGAAGAGACAAAAATATTTTGATGAAAAATGGGAAATAGTTGAGTCTAAAGAATTTGTCCTTGGTGTGAGAATGGATACACGTAGAAATAGAACTACAGGTGTATATAGTCAGATTCCTGTAACAGACAAGTATATGTATGTACCCATTTTAGGTACAGTGAAATCCATTTTCAAAAATAGTGAGATAAGGGAGTGCTTCTTGCAAGAGAAACACTGTAAAAAGGGGGTATACAAAGACATTAATGATGGATTTTATTTGCCTTTATTATGACGATTTTGAAACAGCTAATCCATTGGGTTCTAAGAAGGGGATCCACAAACTTGGTTGTGTTTATTTTACTTTAAAAAACCTCCCACCCAAGGTGAACTCTGCGCTAGTGAACATACATCTTGCAGCTTTTTTCTACACCCAAGATTTAAAGACATACGGTTTTGAAGAAATATTAAAGCCTCTAATTGACGATTTGAACATTTTAGAAACTGTAGGAATCCAACTTCCATTTATTGATGAACCAGTGTTTGGCTCTGTAATTCAAGTCACAGGAGATAATCTTGCTTTAAATAGTTTGCTCGGCTTTGTTGAATCTTTCAGTGCAACCTACTTTTGTAGGTTCTGTCTTGCAAATAAGGAAGAAATTCAGTCTGTTTTTATTGAGGATAATTCAGGACTTACGCTGCGCTCCAGAGAGGTTCATATTGAACACTGTAATGCAGTAAGTGAAGACCTTGCTCTACCTACTGTTTATGGTGTTAAAAAAACCCTGTGTTCTTGATTCATTACAGTATTTTCAGTGTACTGATAATTGCGCCGTTGATATTATGCATGATTTGTTGGAGGGTGTCGTACAGTACGAGCTTAAGCTGTTTTTTCAGTACCTGCTTAAAAATGGTTACATCTCTATAAACACATTGTCAGATAGGATACAGAGTTTTAATTATGGACACATGGAGCGTAAAAACAAACCGAGTCACTTAAAAATTGAGGACAACAGCAAGCACTTAGGTTTAAATGCAATTCAATCATGGTGTATTCTACGCAATACCCCACTTATTTTTGGTGATGTGGTTGAAAGGGACAACAATCATTGGAACTTATTGCTCCTCTTGATACAGATTGTTGATATAGTCTCCCCTATCCTTACTGATGTTATGATATGTTACCTAAAACATTTGATCTGTGACCACCATAACATGTTCAAAACTTTGTTCCATGACAAGAAATTGATTCCCAAACACCACTTTATGATACATTATCCAAGGATTATATAAAAAAATTGGCCCTCTTATACATATGTGGTGTATGCGATTCGAAGCGAAACACAATTTTTTTTAAGAAATCTGTAAAAAAAATTTAAAAACCTTAATAAATCTCTAGTAAAGCAACACCAGCGTCAACTGGCATTTTACTATGAAAATTATTATTTTAAACGGTTTGAGATTGGTCCTTTAAAAATAAAAAGCATTGATAGCTTGGAAGGTGGAGAATTACTTTGTCATACATTACAAGTAGATCCATGTTCAGATGTTTGAACTACATGTTGGGTCAGAAATTATGGCACAGAGTACCAGATTGACTTATTGGTATGCACTGGAACATCCCATAATGACCTACCTGTATTCAAGAAAATCTGTAATATCATATTACATGAACAACGTGCTTTCATAATAGGCTGTGCTGTTGACACACTGTACTTCGATGAACATTTTCATGCATACAGTATAGAAGAGCAAAATAATGACCATATTGTGATTTTCATTGACCAGCTAACATATTTTAGACTGTTTGATAAGAAATACTCTAATGAGAGTGAGAGGACATATGTTGTGCCTTACTGTTGCCTGTTCTAATATTTGTGGTGCAAGTTTGAAAATAAATGTTTTTGCCAAACATGACTACATTTTTGTTTTTAGGAATGTGTGTATATATATATATGACACCTTTTAAGTGTTATGGGGGTAACACTTCTGTAGTTAAGAAATAGTCCTGACAGAGTTAAATGCTAACACTACATAGAAGTGTTAAAAAAACACTGGTTGGTGTTAACTCTGAAAAGAGTCAAATTCACACTAACTTAGTGTAAAGGTACCAACACTCGTAACTCGTGTTAAATTACCAATCTGAGGTGTGGACCCATATAGACACTTTAAAAGTGTTAAGATCAACTCTTACAGTGTTAATTTGGGTATGCTGATTTTACTGTGTAGATAATCTTTTTGTTTGGCTGTAATGTAGTGTTTATGGTACAGGGTTTGAATAATATCTTGTAACTTTTTCTGGGTGTGTTGTTGGATTGAATTTTCTAGTTTTCTGTAATAGGTGGAATTGTCCAATTGTCTGTTGGCTTCTATGAGATATTGTTGTCGATCCATGGTAACTATTTTGGAGCCTTTATAGGCTGGTTTGATGGGGTTATTGGGGTTCTGTTGTATTTGTTTGAGGGCCTTGCACTCTTCCCTCGTTAGGTTGTCTAGGATGTCTCCTGTGGGTCGAAAACGCTGCAAGGCACGTGTGTTGGCGGTAATGAATTTATGGAGTTGAGGGTGGATGTGGTGAGAATGTTGGAGGAAGAGTTCAAGTCCCAGTTTTGTGTGTGTGTGTGCGTGTATGTGTGGTGGTAGAGCACGAGTATGGGTTGACTTTGTGATTTATTGTAAATTTAGTAAGCGGCACCAATTATGAAAAATAGCTTCTGCAGTGCTTGGAGTCCAGTCAGTGTTGTCCTTTTCTGTATGGAATGAGTCAGGTGGAATTTCTGTGAGGAAAGGAAAGTGGGTGGCCACGGTGTTATTGATAAGATTGAGGTTACTGTGTTGTGTGGCTGTAAGGTGTGGGGAAAAATTCATGATCAGGAAATAGATGTCGGTATTAGGAAAGGTTGACTTACCTAACTGGAACAGGGCTTTGAGTTGTTTGATAGTTGTTTGTCTTGGATCTTGATCTTTAATATTAATTCCAACTGAGAAGATGACAATTTTGACCTGTGGTTGAGGGAGAGATTTCTTGCAGATTTTAAGGATGTGATAAGCGTTTGCACCAGGATAACTGTCAAGTTGGATGTGTGGGTTGTGATGAGCTGGGATCCGGTTTATGTTAGAATCTCCAAGGATGACGATGGGTTTGCGACATTTGAAAAACCAGTCCTGAATTTTGCGGTTGGGTCTGGCCAGGTGATAATTGGGTCGATTGAGGTGGTGATCTTGTTCAGGGTGGAAGTGAGGGGGATAGGCGGGGAGGTAGCAGTAGGTGGATCCTGATGTTCTTCGGTGAGTGAAGAGTGGTGTCCGGGTTTCGGGGTGGTGGGGATGATAGAAGGATCCTCACTGAGGGAGGGGGAATCCTGTGGGGCAGGAGAGATTGCTAGCAGGGTGTCGTTGTAGGGCCTGGGGAGGGGGGACATGGGGGGTGATGAAGCTAGAACTTCCTCCTGTGTGGGAGAGGGAAGGAAGGAGGAAGGGGCAGTGACAGTGAGAGGAAAAAATTGGCCTGAAGTTATGGGTGAGCTGGTGCTGAGGGGGCATAGGCTGTGCAGCGTGTGCTCCCCAGGCGGTAGCCTGGTGTTGTTAGGAGGCTCAGATAGGGTTCTGTTATGGTCTAGATAGACCTTTCTGGAACCTTTCATCATGGATGCCTGGTTTGTGGGAGCTCGCTGCTCCAACCCGTTGTCCCCATCAGCACCTTTGTCTATGGTTGGGGAAAGAGAGAGAATAGTGTCAGAAATATGAACAGAAACATTGGAACATTGGTGTTAACATTTGAATGATTGATGAGTTGAGATTCTAGTGGTTCCTGGGGTTGATGGGCTCTATAGTGGATCTGGGCTGTTGTTTGGACTGTGGTTGTGCGGAGATTGATGGATGTAGGTTTTTTTCTGGTAGGATAAGGGATGTTGGAGACGGGAAGATCCTGTGTGGAGGTTTCTGGCTTTTCCTTGTTAGGCAGCTTCCCCCAGGTGACTCGTCTGGAGTTGGATGGAATGGAGGTGGTAGATTTCTGTGGTGGCTTTCTGTTCGGTGGGTGTCTGTCGGTCTTGTCTATTAATCTGTTGTTCCTTTGTGGGAGGGGGCTTGGTCAGGGTTGTGAGGGGTCTGATGGGTCCTATACGTGTGGGATTAGTTTGGGTAGAAGGGGTGAGTGTTTTGTATAAGGGGTGGGGTGGAAATGAAGCAGTCTGAGTTCCTGGGTGGGTTCCGGGTTGGTTGTGGTTGAAGTTGGAGGCGGTATTATTTGGAGGCGGTAGTATTTCTTGTGCTGTTGAAAGTGTGTGTTCTGTGAGTCGGTGCCAATAGCGCTTCTGGGCCCAGCCGGTGGCTATCTGAAGTGCTAATGGGTTATAGGATTGTGTTTCTATGCTGGCTATTGTGGTGGTGTAGGGTTGTTGCAAAATGGTAATAGTGTTATGCATCCATTGTGTAGTATTGTTGTGTATTCTGGTACGCGTCTCTGCTGTGGGTGTGGATGGTTTAATGAAGTCCGTTAAACAGGTGATCTGTCGTCGCATGCCTGGTGGAAAAGTGCCTGTAGTGAGTGCTGCATCCATGATTTATTTATGATGGATGCCCTGTATCAATTTGAAATACTGTTTGCTGGTGTATCTGGTTTCCGGGTCTGGGGCAACATTTGGTGCAGGACGGATTGTGTGTTGTGTTTGGATGGACATAAGAGGTACTGGTGTATTGGGTGAGACTGCTGTCTGTGTGTAAGAGGATGTATGTGTAGGGGTGTGTGTGTGTGTGTGTGTGTGTGTGTGTGTGTGTGTGTGAGGAGCCATTTTGAGCTCCGCTCCTATGTGTGGACTTCACTCTAAAATATTTGAGCATGGAGGTGGAAGACTCTTACCTGTGATGCTGGTGTTAGATGATGGTTGGGTTGTCTTGTAGTCCTCTGTGGACCGTGGTGTATATTGAACACAGGTTCCCAGGTTGGTGGTCCGGTTGTATTTGGTGTCCACCACGAGGCTTTAAGGTCCAGTGTTGTACCTGTGACTTAAGTTCCAGTGTTTTCCAAAAGAGGTAATGCAGTAGTGTTCTGCATCAACGGGTAGGCACTAGGAGAGCCTTCCACCAGAGAGTTTAACAGTATCCATGTGTTTTTTTTTGAGGGAGCCAATTTCCAGTTAAAAACAATTAAATTTATTCAAGAGTCAATTAAAAATACTCTGAAGTCGAGTATATGGACAAATAAAAACAAGTAAAATCTTACGCAGAGGAGCGGGGTCCCGACGTTTCGCAACCTCGTTGCTTCTTCAGGGGATGTTCCTAGTTGGCTCAGTGTATGTTAAAATACTGTTGAGGCAAGGGGTAAATCCCTCCCTCAAGAGTGTATGTTGTGTTGTGTCATGTTGTGAGTGGAGGAGAGTGGGTCATCTGATTGAGGAATGGCGGGAAAACTATGTGTTCAATGCTTATTGGTTGATGAGGGGGAGGGGTGGGTGCAAGGGAAATGACTGTGAAGGAACATGCTTGTTGTGTAGTATGTGTGGTGATGGTCGAGGTGGGCTGATCTCTGGGCTGGCATGGCTCACTGCAGCGGCCCCAGAACCGTGTTGAGAGGAGGGTTCAGATTGGATAGGGTTAGGGTCGGGCCAAAGTGTGAGGCGGCCCATAGGTGAGAGGGTTAGGGTTCGCCCAGAAAGGGTTAGGGGATAGGCAGGCGATGCGGTGGGTAAGGTTAGGTGGAGGAGTCTCAAGACTGAGTAAGAACCACGTCAGAAACACTAGTCCCGAGAAACCCCCGGGGGGGATGCGTTGTAAGTCCTCACTCGTGGTCTCACCCAGAGAAGAGAAGCCTTTATTAAGAACAAGTAACAATAAACTATACAAAAAAGCAACTATATTACAAAACCTAACAAAGGAACGAAAGGAGGAACAAAGAAGGGTTATATGGGGTGGAACCAGGAATTAGGTCTCATTAAGGCCATGTGGGTGCCTAGTTTTAAGTCTTTCCATCCATTGTCTCTCTGCCCGGTGGCGGTGTTGGGTTGACCAGCCTGACCTTGACTCGAGCACCCGAATTTTAAGCCTGTGTAAACCACGCTCCAGGAAGTGTTGGACCAAATGGGTGTTTAATTTCCGTTTGTGGCGGATGTTGTAGATGTGTGTGTGTGTGTAGTCTGGTCCGAAGTGAGTTGCCAGTTTCCCCCACATATTGCTTCCGGCATTTTTTGCAGGAAATGACATACACACAATTGGAGGAGTTGAAGTGGAGGCCAGATTGTGTGAGGAATCGTGTACCATTGGTGGTGTTGTTGGCCGTGGGGGGACCCAATGGTTTGCCAGGTGAATGTTTTGTCCGAACGGGGGGGGAGTCTGGCTTTCGTCAGTAAGTCTCCCAGATTCGGGTTCTTCTTGAACGAGGAGATTATCCTGTGGGAGTTCCTGAGTAGATTCTCTGGCAAAATGTGTTGGGAGTTCTTTTTGAGTTTGCGGTGGGCCGCCACACTATAAGAGGAGTAGAAGGAGATGAGGGGGATGGGTGGTTTTGGACCTGTGCTTGCGGACCTTGCGTAGGAAGGATCGTGTGATCCTGTGCCTGAGGGCTTGGAACAGGATCTTGGTGGCCTGGTCAACATCCTGAGATAGGGAGCAGTTTCTACGGAAGCGTAGGAGTTGGGAGGATGGTGGAAACTGGCTTTGTGCAGGAGGGCATGTGTGTCTGTTGGTTTAAAGTAGACTTTCGTGTCCAAAATGCCCGTAGTCGGAAATTCCGGGCCCTTGAAGATGGTGGTGTCCAGGAAGTTGATTTCCGACTCATGGAGGGTGGCTTTGAGTTTGATCGAATCGTGGTGGGCATTGAGGATAGTGAGGAATTGGTCAAATTCCGTTCGGGTGTGGGTCCAGATGCCCCAAATGTCGTCGATGTATCGGAGGTAAATGATTGGGAGTTTGGGGCATTTTTCGAGGGCTGATTTTTCCCAATCTGCCATGTAAATGTTGGCATATGCCGGGGAGAATCGTTTCCCCATGGCCGTGCCTTTGATCTGGAGGTAATATTTTTCATCAAACAAGAAGTCGTTGCATTCCAGGTTGATGCGAAGAAGTTCAAGAATGTAGTTATCCGGTCTTGAGGGGTCCAGGTGTTGTGTCAGCAGTTTGCTCACTGCTTGCAGGCCCCTTTCTGTCTCAATGTTAGTGTAGAGACTGTCTACATCCATTGAGAAGAGGAAACAGTCTGGTGGTAGAAGGAGTGACCGGACTTTGGTGATGAAGTCCCCTGTATCTTTGACATAACTCGGGTGGATCGTTGAGAGAGGGTTCAAGAAGTAATCCACCCATTGTGCCGTTCCGTAGGATTCGCTGCTGCAATCGGACACAATCGGGCGGCCTGGTGGTATCTTGTGTGGGATAGTCCAGGTTTCCGGGTCCTTGTGGATCTTGGGGAGTAGATAAAAATATCTTGGTCTGGGAGGTGATTGGCCCTTGAGGTATAGGGTTTGTTTGTAGGAGAGGATTTTGTCATTGTACATCCGGTCAATGATGTGGTGGATTCGAGTTGTGGTTTGGGGGTAGAGGGCGTGTCTAGTGGCCGATAATAGATTGGGTCCTGGAGTTGTCTGAGGGCCTCGAAGATGTAATCTTTGCGGTCCATGATGACCACTGCCGTGCCTTTATCGGCTGGTTTGATGACAATTGTGGTTAGGTTCCGAAGTTCCCGTAGGGCCTGGTCTTCTTGGGTTGTTAGGTTGGGTGTCTCCTTTATCATTCTGAGGTGGGAAAGGTCCCTCACGTCCTGCTGGATTAGGTTGAGGAGGTCTGTGGGAATGCTGTCAATGTGAGGTTCCCATAAAGATGGGTTTTGGAAGGGTGGGTTTTCGTTCGTGGGGGAGTCCCCGTAGTGGGTGGTTAGTTTAAGGCGTCGGTGGTATTTCTGCATGAATCCCCCTGTGGTTTGTCGAAGATTTGGGACGATTGTGGAGGTGGGGATAAAAGAGAGACCTTTACAGAGTAGGTTGATATGATTTTGTGAGAGTTGGAAGGAGGTGGCCAAATTGATCACGGCCTTGTTCGCTACCCTTGGTCCTCCGGGTGTAGCAGGCTGACCACTAAAAAAGAACCCCAGTGGTTCCACATGGCTTGGCCCGTCACTGTGGTCCAGTGGATGTCATCCCTGGTTGTGTGGAACAGATAACTTTCCAACCGGGGGATGTGTTGGTTGGTGTCTCTGATGATGGTGTTCAGGGATTTGATGTTCCGGATCATGGAGGGTGGAAGAGTTCTGGAGTAGTTGATCATTGGCATGTAGATTTTGACATACGGGAATGTGGCCTGTGCAGCACCCAGGAGACGGCTGATTTCCTTTCTGGTTGCTGTTGGGTTGTGGTGCTCCCGATTGTTGAGGCCGAATGACAGAATGGCAGCCTGGACATCTGGCGAGGTGGGTGTTTTGGTGCGGAGAAGGTGAATGGCATGGCTGAGTTTTGCCCCCGGATAACAGTAAACCTGGTATCTATTGTCTGGGATGTACGGGAGTCTGGCCAGGTTGGAATCCCCCACGATCAAGATGGTTCTTTCAGGTTTCAGGACCCAGTTGCGTTCCTTGTTGCCGTTGTGTTCGTGTCGGGTGAACAATGGTGTCTCAGGGGGGGTCTAGTGCAAACCTCTGGAGGTCTTCGATGTGGAGGGATGATGGACCAGGTGGGTCTTGGAAAACTTGTGTCGGGGGGATTTGGGGTGGATCGTTAGGGTTGTCGCGGGATGGAGGTCGAGGGTCCGTGGGGGGGTCCGTATCCTCCAGTTCCAGGTCCATCCGTAGACCGTGTAACCATTGAGAGAATTCGTTCTCAAAATTGTGGGCGCTCTCCGTTGTGGTTAGGGGCGTGGGTTGGTCCCGGGTTCGAGGAATTGCAGGCACCCTGTGGGTGGGGTTCGGGATATCCGGGCCCTGTGGATTGTTAGGAGCCACACGAGCTATGGGGGTTAGATGGATGCTCTCTGTCACCCGAGTGGGTCGGAAGTTGAGTGGTGTCAGGGAGATGGAGTTGCGGATGCCGCGTTCGGGCTGGGTGAGGTCAATGGTAACTGGTGTCAGAGGAGGGTTGTCATCCAATTCCGTTGTGAGGTCAATTACTCTGGTTGTGTACTCATTCACCCCTTGGTTGAGGGGAGGTGACCTCACGGGCTTGAGGTCAGATGTGAGTTTTTCTGGGGGTGGAGAGTTGGCTCTGGAGTTTGGTGTATGCTCTGTTCTCCTGCGTTTAGGGGGTGATGGAGAGGTTGGAAAGGAACCTGGAGTAGAGGTTGTCTGGCAGGGGGAAGTAGTTGTAGACGCGGCGGTTCTAGAGGTGGAAGGGTGGGGGCTCGGGCTGGAGTCGGAGGTGGTTTGGAGGGTCTGGTTGTGTGGATCTGTCTTTGGGGGATCCGTGTGGATGGGTTGTGTGTTGTGGTTGGGGGTTTCCAGGGTGTGTGATGAGGATGTGTCTTGTTCAAGCAGTGAGGTGGAGAAGGAATTGGGGGGGATCGGGAGAGCAACCACTGGGTTGAGGGTCGGTGTGGTCACGTGGGTGGGTGGGTCGGCAGTTGAGAGTTCAGAGTTGTGGTTGGTTCTGATAGAAAGGTCCAGGATCGGGGTTGTTTCCTGGTGAGGTGGTGGATGTGGAGTGCGGCGTGGGTTACCAGGAGTGCCCTGGTTGAGGATTAATGGCCGTGTGGCCATGTAGACCGGTTCAGGGTTGTTGGACCGGTTGGTAGTGGTAGAGAGGTCCAGGGCAATGGCAGTGTCTGGGTCCAGGTGGAGTGGGGTCGTGTTAGGTTGGGGTGTGGTGGAGGGAGTAATAGAACCCATGTGGGGGTTAGAGATGGTTACGGTGGGTTGTGGTGGATCCTCAGTACCCCGTGGTAGGGTTGTGTGGGTAGGTGGTTGGATGGTTGGAGGCTCTGGGTTGGGATTAGGTGGAGGTGTCGGGGGTGTGGTGGTGGTTTGATCTCCGGTGGCGGAGGCGGAGCGTTCGGTCAGGATACTTGGGGGTTTGGGGTTTGGTGGGGGTGGATGGTCCGGGGTGGGGTTTGGGTTGGTCACCGTTGATGGTCTGGTATCCTGGGAAGACGTTGGAGTGGGGCCCGAGTGTTTGCGTTTGCCACGTGTGCGTTTGTGGTGTGCGGGTGTAGGGGTTTGGGTTGGTAGTAGTCCAACTAATCCCAATTCATTGAGTACTTGGGCTGTGTGTAGGAGGACTTGTGAGTTGAGGTGGGGGAACCTGCGTCGAGCCCAGTGGACCGCTACCTCCCAGGCTCTTGTCCCATCCTCCATGGGGAGGGATCTGATCACCTCCTTAAGGGATTCCGCGACGGATGCATAGTGATCATCCAGAATGAGGAGGGTGTTGTATGTCCAATTTCGGCAATTGCCCATTAGTAGGGTCATTGTTTTGGTTGTTGTTGCCGCTGGACGCACCGACGATTGGAGGTCATTTTGGACGCGTTGGAAGTGGTTGGGCCCTGGATTATCCCCTGAGGCTTGGTGGATTTTCCAGGTGTGAAAGTGGGTTTTGATGAGTTGGAAGATGGCTCTGGTGAGCTCTTGGAATTTGGAGTACGACATGGTGGACCGTGAGCTATCTATAGGGAGAGGGAGAGAGGACATGGAGAAGACAGTAAATACGGGAGTAGGAGTGGGGGATTTGCATCGCAAAAGCTATGGTCTCGGACAACTCAATGGGTGAAGGAAGGGTGTTGGTGCGGCCATCCGACCCTGGTGGGAGGTCGCGATCACTGGGACATGCAATTGCGTTGAAGGCAGCCCGTTTGTCCGAAGGCTCGGGCGGGTTAGGGGAATGAAATCTATCTCAATGACTCCCCCCTTGTGGTCTGGCGACGCACGCGGTTTGGTGTGGGGAGTCAAGGGAAAGGCACTGGCCAGCGCATGTCACTTGGACGGCCGCCCCTCGCTGCGAAACCAAAATTAATAACCCCCCCAAAAAAAAGGGGGGGGGGGGGAAACAAAAAACAAAACAAAACAAAACCAACAAAACCAAAAAAAAAAAAAAAAAAAAAAAAACTTTTTCAGGTCAGTGATTGAACCTGGTGCCTCAGGTATACCAGTCCTAGGAGGATACCATTAGCCTATGGAGGCTTGGGTAAGAGGACCACAGAGGGGGAGGATAAGAGAAGGGTTGGAGGGAAAGAAAAGGGGGGGGGGGGGGGGGGGATATAGTGCCTCTAAGATTAAAAAGGAAGAAGAAAAGAGAAGATTAAAATCATGCATATTTACAGTGGATACATGGAAAAAGTGCTGCAGTGCCAAGAGCCTAGAGGCAAAAATATAAAAAAATTCAAAGCCATGCATATAAAAATGGAGGAGGAGCATGCATTATAGAAATAGGAATATAAGAAAATGATAAATGAATAGTCATGCACATGCACACCCACACACAATAAAAGAGGCAGGATAATTTGAGGGGGTCTCTGGTAGCAGAGTGTAGTACTCTGTATACTCAAGTAGGTGTAGGTGGGGTATTGAACCCCAGACCCTTGTATTCAAGGATCTGGATTGTGCCCCTAGACTATGGGTTCACTCTTGGAGAATGTGGGGGAAAGAGGAGGGAAAAAAAAAATAAAAAAAAATTGAGGGATGGGGATTGAACCAGGGGGTCTGGGATGAGAGTCATGGATAACGGCCATTTGACTAGCGTGGCTGAGGCAACAGTGGAGAGAATTGTTGGCAGAAAGATGACTCAATACAAAGACCTGAGATGGTGATTCCATACCACAAGGTAAGTTAAAGCATGCCTATTTACAAAAAGTGCTAAGGTGCAAGGCAACCTGTAAGGATAAGAATAATAAGAAGGATAAAAACATGCATATAAGAATAAAGTGCAAAAGTTAAAAGTGCAAAAGGGTATAAAAATTGTATAAGACAAGAGTTCTCGTATAAGCACACAAAATATATACATAAAGGTGAATAAAATGAACCTAGTGGTGGAAATGTCTACAGGTATGTATTAAAGAGTGGTGAGGTGAAGTGGGATGCTAGACAAATTCATCTCCGTCCGGTATTGAACCCTGGATTACTGGTCCCAAGGCTGTTAGCCTAACCACTAGGCTATGGAGTCCTGGTTACAAGATATGGGAAGGAAAGGAGTGGGAGAAAGAAAATAATATGAAAAAAATTAAAAATAATAATAAAAAGAATTGCAAAAAATTACTTGTGTGTTCTTAATTGTCGTTGAGTCCAGTTGGTGTGGTGGTGCCCAGTCTCTGTATCCAAATGCGTTCCGTTCTTTTCCTTTGTGCAGTGCTCCAGCGATCGTTGTTCTCTAGGCCGGATATGGTGAGGTGTGTGGGGGAATGTAATTGAAAATGTTGTACTAGTGGGGAGGTAAGTCGACCTTTCCCAATGTTATAGAGGTGTTGTGTGAGTCGGATGTGAATGGGATGTTGTGTTTCACCTATATAATGTTTATGGCATAGTGTGCAAGTGATGATGTAAATGACGTTGGCGGTGGTGAGTGATAGTGTATTATGGATGGGTGCTGTTTTATTGTTGTAGGGGTTGTGGATAAATTTCCGGTTTCTGTAATGGTGGCTGTGTGGAAGTGTAGGTGCCGGCCTATGGTCTGAATATTGTGACTTGGTGAGGATGGATTGTAGATTCTTGTGTTTCCTGTAGGCTGACAGTATTCGATGTTTGTGAAAAACCGGGTGCTGAATTTGAAAGTGATGGAAGTTATGTTTCAGTATGCAATGGAAATTTGTGACTTGATGTGAAAATGTGGTGATTATGGGTATTAGGGGTGATGATGTAATGGGTGAGGTGTGCGGTGTGTGTGTATGTGTTGGTGGTGTGGTTAGATTCGCCCCGTCCTGAGGATGAAGCAGAGAGGAGTTGGAGTAAGGGAAGGAAGAGGAAAGGGGGAAAGAGTGGGAGACCGAGGATGGGTGAGGGTGGAGGTTGGGAGTGAGGTTAGATTCAGGGGTAAAAAGTAGGTTGAGGTTAGGATCAGGGGTGGGGGTTGGTTTAAGGTTAGGGTTAGGAATGCAGGGTGGGTAGTGGTTAAGGTTAGGGTCCAGAGAAAGGGAAGGGTTAAGGTTAGGATCAGGGGTGGGTTAAGGTTAGGGTTAGGAATACAGGGTGGGTGGTGGTTAAGGTTAGGGTCAAGAGAAAGGGAAGGGTTAAGGTTAGGATCAGGGGTGGGGGATGGGTCAAGGTTGGGGTTAGGAATACGGGATGGGTAGTGGTTGGGGTTAGGGTCGGGGGTGGGGGGTGGGTAAGGGTTGAGGTTAAGTTCAGGAAGAGTGTGGGGAGGTTGGGGAGGGTGAAGATTAGGATCAAGGTCTGAGGAAAAGCTGTAGGGATTAGAGTCAGGTTGCGGGGATGTAGAAAGAGGAAAAGGTAAGAGAGGGGGGTCAGGGAGGGGAGGAGGATGTAAACCCTGGTTCGGGTAGGGGGAGGGAGTGGTGGTTGATCCGGATCCTGAGAACTGCAAGGGAGAAGGGGGGTTAGTAGGAGAGCGAGTGGGAGCGAGAGAGGCCAGTGTTTGGGTTTTGAGGTTTATCAATATTGTACAGGTGTTGGGATAAACGGGTGTAGATGGAGTGTTTGGTCTCGCCTATGTAGTATTTATTGCAAAGGGTACAGGTGATGATGTATATTGTGTTGGTAGTGTTGATGGAAAAGTGGCCTGAGATGGGAAATTCTGTATTAGTGAGGGTGTTGTGAATGGTTTTGCGTTGTCTGTAGTGTTGACTATTTGGGGGGGGTAGTGTGAGTGTGTGATCTGAAAATTTTGATTTGACCAGGATGTTTTGTAGATTTTTGTGTTTTCTGTAAGCTGAGATGAGTTTGTGTTGTGAGAAGGCCGGGTGTTGTGAGTGGAGATTTGTGTAGTGGTTTTTAATGATATGTTGAAGGCCTATTGTTTGGTGTGAGAAAGTGGAGACAAAGGGGATTAGATGTGTGGGTGAAGTGGGGTTGGATGGAGTGTGGGAACCTGGATTCTGGTTGGATAGGGGAGGGAGGGGTGGTCGGTGGTAGGGGTTTGGGAGGGGGGAAGGGGAAGGATTCAGGTTAGGATTAGGAGGGGGGGGGGGTTAGGGTTAGGAAGAGGGGGAGGGGTTGGGGTTGGGAGGAGGGTCAGGGAGAGGGAAGGGGTTAAGGTTCAGGTAGGGGGAAGTGGGTTGGGGATTAGGTTTGGGGGAAAGGGATGGGGGAAGGTTGGGGTTATGAAGGAGGGAGGGGGAGGGATACAAACCTTGGTTCAGGTAGGGGAGGGGAGGGTTGGGTTTAGGGCCAGAATTAGGTTGAGGTGGTTTGGTTAGTTGAGTGGGGTGAGTGGGAAATGGAGTGGGGGAGGAGCGAGTGGGAGCGAGAGAGGCCAGTGTGGTGTTTTTTATTGTGCGTAAGAAGCGTTTGGAATATCCTCTGGAAGTCAAGCTGTTAAAAAGAGTTTTGGTGGCGGTGTGGAAGTCCTGAATGTTGGAGCAGATGCGAAAGAACCGGATAAGTTGAGATTTTATTATTCCTTTGAATGTGTGTTTGGGGTGGTAACTTGATTTATGGAGAAGGGCGTGAGTGTCTGTGGGTTTGAAATAGACCTTGGTTTGGAGTGTTTTGTTATTATTGTTGGGGGGGCGGAAAAAGGTTGTGGTGTCCAGGAAGTTTATTTCTTGTGTGTTTGTGGTGTATTTAACGGAAATGGAGGGGTGGTGGTTATTAAGGATCTCTATGAATTCTGTGAATTGTGAAATGGGGTGGGTCCAAATACCAAATATGTCATCTAAAAATCTGAGATAAATTGTGGGTTGTAGGGGACATTTTTGGAGGGCTTCTCGCTCCCACTCGCTCATATAGAGGTTTGCGTATGAGGGTGCGAACCTTTGTCCCATGGCTGTTCCATGTGTTTGTAAATAAAACTGGTTATTAAAAAGGAAGTCGTTATTTTTAAGACAGAGTTCAATTAGGTTTAGCAGTTGTGTATCCGGGCGGGTGGGGTCTGGGTTATTGTTAAAAATGGTGCGTATGGTTTGTAGTCCAAGGTCTGTGTTTATGTTAGTGTATAGATTGTTGATGTCTATTGTGAACAGGACAGATTGTGGGGGAACTGAGATTGAGCGGATTTTTTCGATGAAATGGTAGGGGATGGGTAGTGGTTGGGGTTAGGGTCGGGGGTGGGGGGTGGGTAAGGGTTGAGGTTAAGTTCAGGAAGAGTGTGGGGAGGTTGGGGAGGGTGAAGATTAGGATCAAGGTCTGAGGAAAAGCTGTAGGGATTAGAGTCAGGTTGCGGGGATGTAGAAAGAGGAAAAGGTAAGAGAGGGGGGTCAGGGAGGGGAGGAGGATGTAAACCCTGGTTCGGGTAGGGGGAGGGAGTGGTGGTTGATCCGGATCCTGAGAACTGCAAGGGAGAAGGGGGGTTAGTAGGAGAGCGAGTGGGAGCGAGAGAGGCCAGTGTTTGGGTTTTGAGGTTTATCAATATTGTACAGGTGTTGGGATAAACGGGTGTAGATGGAGTGTTTGGTCTCGCCTATGTAGTATTTATTGCAAAGGGTACAGGTGATGATGTATATTGTGTTGGTAGTGTTGATGGAAAAGTGGCCTGAGATGGGAAATTCTGTATTAGTGAGGGTGTTGTGAATGGTTTTGCGTTGTTTGTAGTGTTGACTATTTGGGGGGGGTAGTGTGAGTGTGTGATCTGAAAATTTTGATTTGACCAGGATGTTTTGTAGATTTTTGTGTTTTCTGTAAGCTGAGATGAGTTTGTGTTGTGAGAAGGCCGGGTGTTGTGAGTGGAGATTTGTGTAGTGGTTTTTAATGATATGTTGAAGGCCTATTGTTTGGTGTGAGAAAGTGGAGACAAAGGGGATTAGATGTGTGGGTGAAGTGGGGTTGGATGGAGTGTGGGAACCTGGATTCTGGTTGGATAGGGGAGGGAGGGGTGGTCGGTGGTAGGGGTTTGGGAGGGGGGAAGGGGAAGGATTCAGGTTAGGATTAGGAGGGGGGGGGGGGTTAGGGTTAGGAAGAGGGGGAGGGGTTGGGGTTGGGAGGAGGGTCAGGGAGAGGGAAGGGGTTAAGGTTCAGGTAGGGGGAAGTGGGTTGGGGATTAGGTTTGGGGGAAAGGGATGGGGGAAGGTTGGGGTTATGAAGGAGGGAGGGGGAGGGATACAAACCTTGGTTCAGGTAGGGGAGGGGAGGGTTGGGTTTAGGGCCAGAATTAGGTTGAGGTGGTTTGGTTAGTTGAGTGGGGTGAGTGGGAAATGGAGTGGGGGAGGAGCGAGTGGGAGCGAGAGAGGCCAGTGTGGTGTTTTTTATTGTGCGTAAGAAGCGTTTGGAATATCCTCTGGAAGTCAAGCTGTTAAAAAGAGTTTTGGTGGCGGTGTGGAAGTCCTGAATGTTGGAGCAGATGCGAAAGAACCGGATAAGTTGAGATTTTATTATTCCTTTGAATGTGTGTTTGGGGTGGTAACTTGATTTATGGAGAAGGGCGTGAGTGTCTGTGGGTTTGAAATAGACCTTGGTTTGGAGTGTTTTGTTATTATTGTTGGGGGGGCGGAAAAAGGTTGTGGTGTCCAGGAAGTTTATTTCTTGTGTGTTTGTGGTGTATTTAACGGAAATGGAGGGGTGGTGGTTATTAAGGATCTCTATGAATTCTGTGAATTGTGAAATGGGGTGGGTCCAAATACCAAATATGTCATCTAAAAATCTGAGATAAATTGTGGGTTGTAGGGGACATTTTTGGAGGGCTTCTCGCTCCCACTCGCTCATATAGAGGTTTGCGTATGAGGGTGCGAACCTTTGTCCCATGGCTGTTCCATGTGTTTGTAAATAAAACTGGTTATTAAAAAGGAAGTCGTTATTTTTAAGACAGAGTTCAATTAGGTTTAGCAGTTGTGTATCCGGGCGGGTGGGGTCTGGGTTATTGTTAAAAATGGTGCGTATGGTTTGTAGTCCAAGGTCTGTGTTTATGTTAGTGTATAGATTGTTGATGTCTATTGTGAACAGGACAGATTGTGGGGGAACTGAGATTGAGCGGATTTTTTCGATGAAATGGTAGGGGATGGGTAGTGGTTGGGGTTAGGGTCGGGGGTGGGGGGTGGGTAAGGGTTGAGGTTAAGTTCAGGAAGAGTGTGGGGAGGTTGGGGAGGGTGAAGATTAGGATCAAGGTCTGAGGAAAAGCTGTAGGGATTAGAGTCAGGTTGCGGGGATGTAGAAAGAGGAAAAGGTAAGAGAGGGGGGTCAGGGAGGGGAGGAGGATGTAAACCCTGGTTCGGGTAGGGGGAGGGAGTGGTGGTTGATCCGGATCCTGAGAACTGCAAGGGAGAAGGGGGGTTAGTAGGAGAGCGAGTGGGAGCGAGAGAGGCCAGTGTTTGGGTTTTGAGGTTTATCAATATTGTACAGGTGTTGGGATAAACGGGTGTAGATGGAGTGTTTGGTCTCGCCTATGTAGTATTTATTGCAAAGGGTACAGGTGATGATGTATATTGTGTTGGTAGTGTTGATGGAAAAGTGGCCTGAGATGGGAAATTCTGTATTAGTGAGGGTGTTGTGAATGGTTTTGCGTTGTTTGTAGTGTTGACTATTTGGGGGGGGTAGTGTGAGTGTGTGATCTGAAAATTTTGATTTGACCAGGATGTTTTGTAGATTTTTGTGTTTTCTGTAAGCTGAGATGAGTTTGTGTTGTGAGAAGGCCGGGTGTTGTGAGTGGAGATTTGTGTAGTGGTTTTTAATGATATGTTGAAGGCCTATTGTTTGGTGTGAGAAAGTGGAGACAAAGGGGATTAGATGTGTGGGTGAAGTGGGGTTGGATGGAGTGTGGGAACCTGGATTCTGGTTGGATAGGGGAGGGAGGGGTGGTCGGTGGTAGGGGTTTGGGAGGGGGGAAGGGGAAGGATTCAGGTTAGGATTAGGAGGGGGGGGGGGTTAGGGTTAGGAAGAGGGGGAGGGGTTGGGGTTGGGAGGAGGGTCAGGGAGAGGGAAGGGGTTAAGGTTCAGGTAGGGGGAAGTGGGTTGGGGATTAGGTTTGGGGGAAAGGGATGGGGGAAGGTTGGGGTTATGAAGGAGGGAGGGGGAGGGATACAAACCTTGGTTCAGGTAGGGGAGGGGAGGGTTGGGTTTAGGGCCAGAATTAGGTTGAGGTGGTTTGGTTAGTTGAGTGGGGTGAGTGGGAAATGGAGTGGGGGAGGAGCGAGTGGGAGCGAGAGAGGCCAGTGTGGTGTTTTTTATTGTGCGTAAGAAGCGTTTGGAATATCCTCTGGAAGTCAAGCTGTTAAAAAGAGTTTTGGTGGCGGTGTGGAAGTCCTGAATGTTGGAGCAGATGCGAAAGAACCGGATAAGTTGAGATTTTATTATTCCTTTGAATGTGTGTTTGGGGTGGTAACTTGATTTATGGAGAAGGGCGTGAGTGTCTGTGGGTTTGAAATAGACCTTGGTTTGGAGTGTTTTGTTATTATTGTTGGGGGGGCGGAAAAAGGTTGTGGTGTCCAGGAAGTTTATTTCTTGTGTGTTTGTGGTGTATTTAACGGAAATGGAGGGGTGGTGGTTATTAAGGATCTCTATGAATTCTGTGAATTGTGAAATGGGGTGGGTCCAAATACCAAATATGTCATCTAAAAATCTGAGATAAATTGTGGGTTGTAGGGGACATTTTTGGAGGGCTTCTCGCTCCCACTCGCTCATATAGAGGTTTGCGTATGAGGGTGCGAACCTTTGTCCCATGGCTGTTCCATGTGTTTGTAAATAAAACTGGTTATTAAAAAGGAAGTCGTTATTTTTAAGACAGAGTTCAATTAGGTTTAGCAGTTGTGTATCCGGGCGGGTGGGGTCTGGGTTATTGTTAAAAATGGTGCGTATGGTTTGTAGTCCAAGGTCTGTGTTTATGTTAGTGTATAGATTGTTGATGTCTATTGTGAACAGGACAGATTGTGGGGGAACTGAGATTGAGCGGATTTTTTCGATGAAATGGTAGGTGTCTTTTATGTAACTCGGGTGTTGTGTGGAGAGGGGGCCTAGGAAATGGTCTATGTATTGGGCTATGTGATATGTGGAACTATTACAATCTGAGACTATTGGTCTGCCGGGAGGAACTGCAAAGGGAATGGTCCATGTGTGTGGTTCTTTATGTATTTTAGGGAGAAGATAAAAATAACGGGGGCGTGGGTGATCTGGTCCAGAAAGGTAGTTTTTTTGTTTTGCGTTTATGTATTTTTTATGGTAGAGTTCCTGTATTATTGTTCTAACTTTTTGTTGTGTTTGCGGTTGAATGGTTTCTTGTAATTTTTTGTAGTAGGTGGTGTTGTTAAGTTGGTTATTGGCTTCAAAGAGGTATTGGTGACGGTCCATGATTACTATTTTTGATCCTTTGTCTGCAGGTTTGAAAATGATGTTGGGATTTTTGCTGAGTTCCGAGAGGGCCCTGCGTTCCGGCCCCGACAAGTTATCTGGGGTGTCTCTTCGGGGCCGGAAGCGTTGTAGGGCCCTTATGTTTTGATGAATGAACTGATTGGTGAGGGGGTGGAGTTGATCGGACGGGGGTTCCCAATGAGAGGGATGGGTGAATGGTGTAGGTTGTGTGGTAGTTTTATTGTGAAAGTAGTCAGTGATTTTGATTCGTCTATGGAATTGGTGTAGATCCCTTTGCAGTTCCTCCCGGTCTAGGTTTGTGGGTCGTGGAATGAAAGATAGTCCTTTTTCGAGCAGATTTTGTTGTGGTGTGGTGGGTGTGAAGAGAGTTGCCAGATTGAGAATGATTGAAGGGGAATTCCAGTCCAGGTTCTGTGGGGTGTGTGGTTGTATGTCCGGATTGACTTCTGGTGTTACTGTAAATTTAGTTGTTGCATCCAGTTTTGAAAGATTGTTTTGGCTGTGGTGGGAGTCCAGTGTATGTTGTCTTTTTCCGTGTTGAAGGTGTCATGGGGTATTTCGAAGAGGATGGGGAAGTTTGTGGTCATGATGTTATTGATTAATGTGAGGTTACTCTTTTGGGTGGGGGTGAGATTGGGTGAAAAGTTGATGATTGGAAAGTAAATATCTGCGTTGGGGAATGTGAATTTGGCCTGCCGGAAGAGGGATTTTAGCTGTTTTGTTGTGGTCTGTCTGGGGTCTTGATCTTTATTGTTTAGTCCAATGGAGAAAATGACAATTTTAACGTGGGGGTTGGGTATTGTTTTTTCGATGATTTTGAGGAAGTGATATGAGTTGGCGCCGGGGTAACTGTCAAGTTGAATTTGAGGGTTGGTGTGTCCGGGGATGCGATTTATGTTAGAGTCTCCTAAAATGAGTATGGGTCTACGGGGTTTGAAAAACCAGTCTTGTATTTTACGGGTGGGGCGTGCAATGTGATAATTAGGTCTGAAGAAGGTTGTTGGAGTGGGGATGTTGGTGGTTGGGGTTGTGTTGGTGTGTTCTTGGATTTTTTGCATGGGGGAGGTAGTGGAGGTATTTGTTGGGGTACAGTTGAGTTTTAATGACAGGTCTGCAATTGAGAGGTCTAGTAGGTGTGTTTCGGGGTTCGGGGTGGAAGGTTGCTGTGGTGAGAAGGGAAGTGCGTGAGATATGGATGACTCCTGGGGTGTTGGATTAGCATTGAAAGGGTGGGGGAGAGGGGTGGGTTGGGGAGAGAGTGGGGCCGCAGTTTCTGGGGGAGATGAAGTGGTTTCTGGGGGGGCCGGGGGGGTGAGTGTATTATGCTCAGTCTTACTAAGAGAGGGCTCAGATTGGGTTTTCTTTAGGTTGTGGTTAACCTTCAGGGCCCCTTTCATCATTTTTGCCGGCTCTCTTGTTTTTGGGGATTTTGGTGGGGATTTGTTTTGTTGTTTATCCAGGATTTTCCGAGCGGTGGTCTTGGTGGTTTCAGTCTGGGAAGGGCAGGAGGAGATGGTGTCAGCTGTATAAACAGAAACATTTGAATGGTTACTGAGGGAAATGGTTTGTAATGTGTGGTTTTGGGGTGAGTGTGTAGGGGGGTGGTGGATTTGGGCCGTAATTGTTTTGGAGGAATTAGGGGGATTTTTACCTGGGGGAGTAGGGGGAAGGATAGGGGAAATGGGAGCATGAGTAGTGGATGTTGGTAGAGGTCCCCAAGTGACTCTGCGGGTTTTTAGTGGGAGTGAGAGTGGAGTGGAAGTTGTGGGATTAAGGGGTGTATTGTCCAAATCTATGGGATCTTGATGTTTATTTAGGTCATGGGAGGTTGGTGGAGGTCGGATAGGGCCTGTTCTGGTTGGTTTGGTGTTGGGGAGGATGGTTTTATAGATGGGATATGGTGAGGGGAGAGAAGCGGGCTGTAGTTTACTGGGGTTGGTTTGGGGTGTTGTTTGCGTTGCTGTAGAGTGTTTGGGGGGTTGGGCAGGTGTGGAGGAGTGGTGTTGTTTTATTTCTTCTGTAATTGTGGTGCGGGGGCCTAAGTAAAGTGAGAGTGTTTTTGGAGCGGCAGCTTTGGGGAGAGGGGGAAATGTTTCTTCCGGGATAGTTGGCAAGATTGGGGAGTGGACTGGTTGTGTGGTTGTGATTGGTGGTTGTAGTATTGTTTTTGTGGCTGTTAAGGTTTCCAGAGTTAGCCTGTCCCCGTACCTTTTCCGGGCCCAACCAGTGGCTATTTGTAAGGCTAATGGGTTGAATGTTGGTAGATTAATGTCAGTTATTATGGTTGTGTAGTGTTGCTGTAAGATGGAGATGGTGTTTTTCATCCAGGTAGTTGTGTTTTGGTGTATTTTATTTTTTGTTTCTGTGGTGGGTGCTGAGGGTTTTATGAAATCTGTTAGTCTGTTTACTTGGCGTAACATTCCAGGTGGAAATGTGCTGGTGGTGGTAGATTTGTCCATAATATGTTTGTGGTGGATGGCCTGTATTAGTTTGAAGTATTGTTTGCTGGTATTTCTAGTTTCCGGATCTGGGGGTTGAGTGAGGGCAGATGCGTAGGTGTGGTGTGTGTGGTTGTTGGATCTGGTGAGTGATTGTGTGGGGAGTGACATAAGTGGCTGTGGTTTGTTTCTAAAAGTGAGTGTATGAGTAGGTGTAGGTGTGTGTCTGTGTGTGTATGTGTGTGGGGAGCCATTTTGAGTTCTGCTACCGGATGTAGCCCCCGCTCTAAAAAAAAGACGAGTACATTAGTGTGGAGGGCTCTTACCTTTTTAAGATGGTCCTGGTGGGGAGTCGAACTCGGGTAGTCTTATTAAGATGGTCCTGGTGGGGAGTCGAACTCGGGTAGTCTGGATGGTAGTCAGGTAGTTTATCCTTTAGGCCAGTAGTGAAGTTGGAAGAGAGGTCCTTTATTGTTGCTTTGAGATGTGGTGGCCGATGAGATGAGGTTTATTGTAGTTGGTTTGAAGATGATGGAGATGGAATACCGGGTCCTGGAATAGGAGTCCTTATTGTTGGGTTTGAAGTTGGAGAGCTGAAAAGTTGTTCTTCTTGTGTGGTGGTGAAGGATGTCCAGGCGGAATGGTTGACGGTGGTAACAGTTTTTAGGTTTAAAAAACAGGTTTAGGTAAAAAGGAGCCGGTTAAAAAAAGAGTTTGTATTTTCAAGGGGCCTGGTTGCCCGTGTTTGGGCTGGTAGAGCCCTCCACAGATGGTTAAAAAAAGGGATGATTTTATTCAGTTTTAGCGTTAAAAAGGAAAAAGAGGGGGGGGAAAAGGAGTGCAAATAGCAGTTCTGGTAAAAACTTTATTAAGAAGATAAAATTTTAGTAAAAAGGTTAAAAGGATAAAAAATATAAAATCAGCAGAGGCTTTGACTCGGTAGGAGTCCCGAGTGCAAATGCCAGTTCTGCTAAAAACTTTACTAAAACAGGTAAAATTTGAGTAAAAAAGGTTAAAAGGATAAAAGATATATAAAATCAGCAGAGGCTTACATGCGGCAGCAGTCCCGACGTTTCGCAGTATTCCTGCTTCTTCAGGGGAAGGGTTAGGGTTAGGCTTAGGATCAGGGGTGGGGTGTGGGTTAGGGTTGGGGTTTTGGGTTTTTTAGTTAAAATCATATGGCACGGGCCTACTGTTCTGGCATGTGATCTTGTATGATGAGGGACAAAGAAAAAGATAAACAAAGCCAAAACGAAATAAAACCCAAAAAAAAAAAAAAAAACTTTTTTCAGATCAGTGATTGAACCTGGTACCTCAGGTATGCCGATCCTGGAGTGTACCACTAGCCTATGGTGGCTTAAGTAAGAAGACCGCAGAGGGGGAGGATAAGAAAAGGGTTTGAGGAAGAAGGAAGGAGGGGGTTTATGGTGCCTCTATGATTTAAAAAGAGGGAAGAAAGAGAAAATTAAAAACATGCGTATTTACAGTGGGTGCAAGGAAAAAGTGCTAAAGTGCCAAAAGCCCGGAGGCTAAAAATACAATATCAGAAACATGCATATAAAAGTGGAGGAGAAGCATGCAATCTAATCTAAATGAATAAATATGGTCATGCACATGCACACACACCTACAATATACATTAAAAGAGGCAATAGTTAAAGGGGGTCTCTGGTAGGAAGAAGTGTGATACTCTGTGTATTCAAGTAGGTGCGGGTGGGGTACTGAAAAAAAAAAAAAAAAAAAAAAAAAATTAGGTGAGGGAGGGGAATTGAACTAGGGGTTCGGAGTAAGAGTCAGGAGTTGCGGTCAATAGGCTAAGGTGACTGGGGTGACAGTGGAGCGAATTGTTGGCAAAAGGTTACTTACTACAAAAACCTGAGATGGTGATTCCATACCACAAGGTGAGTTAAAACATGCCTATTTACAAGAGGTGCTAGCTGCAACCTGTATGGATAAGAACAATAAGAAGGATAAAACCATGCATGTAAGAATAAAGTGCAAAAGGTTTGAAGTGCAAAAGGGTATAAAAATTGGGATAAAAACATGCATATAAGAATAAAGTGCAAAAGGTTTTAAAGTGCAAAAATGTGTGAAAATTGTATAAACAAGGTTCTCGTGTAAACACACAAAATATATATACACACATGAAAGGTACAATAAAAAACACCTAGTGGTGGAAATGTCTACAGGTATGTATTAAGGATGGTAAGGTGAGGTGGGATGCTAGGCAAGTTCGTCTCCGTCCGGTATTGAACCCCGGATTATTGAGTCCAAGGCTGTTAGCCTAACCACTAGGCTATGGAGGTCTGGTTACCAGCTATGGGAATGGGATGAAGAGAATGATGTGAAAACAAAAAAAGAAAATAAAAAATAAAAAATAAAAAAATAATAATAAAGAGAATTGCAAAAAATTACTTGTGTGTGTACTTAATTGTCGTTGAGTCCAGTTGGTGTGGTGGTGCCCAGTCTTTGTATCCAGATGCGTTCCATTCTTTTCCTTTGTGCAGTGCTCCAGCGATCATTGTTCTCTAGGCCGGATATAGTGAGATGTGTGGGGGAGTGTAATTGAAAATGTTGTACTAGTGGGGAGGTAAGTCGACCTTTCCCAATGTTATAGAGGTGTTGTGTGAATCGGATGTGGATGGAGTGTTGTGTTTCACCTATATAATGTTTATGGCATAGTGTGCAAGTGATGATGTAAATGACGTTGGCGGTGGTGAGTGATAGTGTATTGTGGATGGGTGCTGTTTTATTGTTGTAGGGGTTGTGGATAAATTTCCGGTTTCTGTAATGGTGGCTGTGTGGAAGTGTAGGTGCCGGCCTATGGTCTGAATATTGTGACTTGGTGAGGATGGATTGTAGATTCTTGTGTTTCCTGTAGGCTGACAGTATTCGATGTTGGTGGAAGACCGGGTGTTGAATTTGGAGCTGATGGAAGTTGTGTTTGAGTATGCGGTGGAAATTTGTGACTTGATGTGAAAATGTAGTGATTATGGGTATTAGGGGTGATGATGTAATGGGTGAGGTGTGCGGTATGTGTGTGTGTGTTGGTGGTGTGGTTAGATTCGCCCCGTCCTGAGGATGAAGCAGAGAGGAATTGGAGTAGGGGAAGGAGGAGGAAAGGGGGAAAGGGTGGGAGACCGAGGATGGGTAAGGGTGGAGGTTGGGAGTGAGGTTAAGTTCAGGGGAAAAAAGTAGGTTGAGGTTAGGATCAGGGGTGAGGGATGGGTTAAGGTTAGGATTAGGAATACAGGGTGGGTAGTGGTTGAGGTTAGGGTCGAGAGAAAGGGAAGGGTTAAGGTTAGGATCAGGGGTGAGGGATGGGTTAAGGTTAGGATTAGGAATACAGGGTGGGTAGTGGTTGAGGTTAGGGTCGAGAGAAAGGGAAGGGTTAAGGTAAGGATCAGGGGTGGGGGGTGGGTTGAGGTTGGGGTTAGGAATACAGGGTGGGTGGTGGTAAAGGTTAGGGTCAAGAGAAAGGGAAGGGTTAAGGTTAGGATCAGGGGTGGGGGATGGGTTAAGGTTGGGGTTAGGAATACTGGGTGGGTAGTGGTTAAGGTTAGGGTCAAGAGGAAGGGAAGGGTTGAGGTAAGGAGCAGAGGTGGGGGGTGGGTTAAGGTTGGGGTTGGGAATCCGGGATGGGTAGTGGTTGGTTTTAGGGTTGGGGGTGAGGGGTGGGTAAAGGTTAAGGTTAAGTTCAGGAAGAGTGTGGGGAGGTTGGGGAGGGTGAAGATTAGGATCAAGGTCTGAGGAGAAGCTGTAGGGATTAGAGTCAGGTTGCGGGGATGTAGGAAGAGGGAAAGGTAAGAGAGGGGGGTCAGCAAAGGGAAGAGGATGTAAACCCTGGTTCGGGTAGGGGGAGGGAGTGGTAGTTGATCCGGATCCTGAGAACTGCAAGGGAGAAGGGGGGTTAGTAGGAGAGCGAGTGGGAGCGAGAGAGGCCAGTGTTTGGGTTTTGAGGTGACGAAGGAGCCGTTTGGAGTAGCCTCTAAGTCGGAGGGTGTGGAAGAGTGTGTTGGTGGCCTCATGAAAATCCTGGATGTTTGAACAGATGCGGTAAAACCGGATAAGTTGTGATTTTATGATGCCTTTAAAAGTATGTTTTGGGTGGTAACTGGATTTGTGTAATAGTGCATGTGTGTCCGTAGGTTTGAAAAATACTTTAGCGTGTAGTGTTTTGTGTGTATGATTAACAGATTTGAAAAAGACCGTGGTGTCCAGAAAATTGATATGTGTATTGCTGATTTCATGTTTTACTGTGATGGATGGGTGATGGTTATTTAGGATGTCAATGAATTCTGAGAAGGTGGATGGATCATGGGGCCAGATGCCAAAAATGTCGTCAAGATACCTGAGGTAAAGTAGGGGTTTGAAGGGGCATTTATCCAAGGCTTCTCGCTCCCACTCGCTCATGTAAAGGTTGGCGTAGGACGGGGCGAATCTTTGGCCCATGGCTGTCCCACTGATCTGCAAATAAAATTGGTTATTAAAAAGGAAATCATTATTGGTTAGGCAGAGTTCAATGAGTTGTAGAAGTTCGGGGTCAGGTCTATTTGGATCAGGGTGGTTGTGGAAAATTTTGGTGAGGGTGCGGAGTCCTAATTGGGTGTTGATATTAGTGTAAAGACTGTCAATGTCTATTGTAAAAAGGTGTGCTGAAAGTGGGACAGCCATGGTCCGGATTTTCTGAAGAAAGTGGTATGTGTCCTTGATATAACTGTCATGCAGGGTGGAGAGGGGCCCTAGAAAATGGTCAATGTACTGTGAGACATGGTAGGTGGTGCTGTTGCAGTCCGAGACTATGGGTCTGCCAGGAGGAACTTCAAAGGGAATGGTCCAAGTTTGTGGTTTTTTATGGATTTTGGGTAACAGATAAAAGTAGCGTGAGCGTGGATTGTCCGGTCCGAATAAAAAATCTCTTTGTTTAGCTGTGATGTAGTGTTTCTGGTAAAGGGTTTGTATGATGGTGCGTAATTTTGCCTGGATGTGGTGTTGAATAGAGTTGTCCAGTTTTTTGTAGTGTGTGGGATTGTCCAATTGTCTGTTAGCTTCAGTGAGGTATTGTTGTCGATCCATTATGACTATTTTGCAGCCCTTGTCTGCCGGTTTGATAATAATGTTCGGATTTTGCTGTAAGTGTTTCAGGGCCTTGCGTTCTTCCCCCGTCAGATTATCTGAGATATCTGACGGGGGTCGATAGCGTTGCAAGGCCCGTGTGTTAGTGATAATAAATTTCTGTAAATGCGGATGGATATGGTCATGTGGTGGTTCCCAGTGTGATGGGAAAGTGAATATGTTCTGTTTACTATTGTTGTTTGGGTGAAAGTGATCTATAAGTTTCAGTCTTCTGTGGAAATTGTGAAGGTCCCTTTGAAGTTCCTCCTGGTCCAGTTTTTTCGGGCGTGGGATGAAGGAAAGGCCCCTCTCCAATAAAGTCAGTTGTGCTGGTGATGGAGTGAAGAGAGTGGCTAAATTGAGAATATTGGAAGGAGAATTTGGGTTGCGATTCTGTGAGGTGATGGAGTGTGAGTCTAAGTTGACTTCCAAGTTTATTGTAAATTTAAAAGCCGGCACCAATTATGGAAGATGGCTTTGGCAGTGGTGGGAGTCCAATGAATATTATCTTTTTCTGTATGAAATGTGTCGTGTGGAATTTCAGTGAGGAATGGGAAATGAGTGGCCATGGTGTTGTTGATGAGAGTGAGATTATTGCGTTGGGTGGTTGTGAGATTGGGAGAAAAATTCATAATCGGAAAGTAAATGTCTGCATTGGGAAAGGTCGACTTACCCAACCGGAAGAGAGCTTTGAGTTGTTTAATGGTGGTTTGCCTGGGGTCCTGGTCCTTGTTGTTGATCCCAATGGAAAAGATGACGATTTTGGCCTGTGGTTGGGGGAGAGCTTTTTCACAGATTTTGAGGAAGTGGTAAGCATTGGCACCGGGGTAACTGTCAAGTTGAATATGCGGGTTGTAGTGGGCTGGTATCCGATTTATATTGGAATCTCCAAGGATAATGATGGACTTACGGCATTTGAAAAACCAATCCTGGATCTTCCTGTTTGGTCTGGCCAGATGGTAGGTGGGACGGTATGAAGTGATGGTCTTGGTTTGGGTGGAAATGAGAGGAATGGTCGGGGAGGTGGCAGTAGGTGGATTGTGCTGTTCCTCAGTGGGTGGAGAGTGATGTCCAGGTTGCGGAGTAATGGAGGTGGTACCGGGATCCTGGTTGAGAGAGGGGGAATGTTGTGGTGCGGGAGAGATAGCTGCCAGAGTGTCATTATAGGGCCTGGGAAGAGGGGACATAGGGGGTGAGGAGGCTAAGACTTCTTCCTGTGTAGGAGAGGAAGGAAAGGAGGGAGGGGCAGCAGAAGTGAGAGGAAAGAATTGATCTAAGGTTATGGGTGAGCTGGTGCTGAGGGGGCATAGGCTGCGCAGCGTATGCTCCGAAGGCGGTGGCCTGGTGTTATTAGGAGGCTCAGAGCGGGTTCTGGTGTGGTCTAGGTAGACCTTACTGGACCCTGTCATCATGGAAATTGCCTGGTTGGTAGGAGTTAGCTGCTCAAGCCCGTTGGCCCCCTCAGCACCTTTGTCTATAGATGGAGAAAGAGAGAGAATGGTGTCAGAAATATGGACAGAGACATTGGAATTTGTGTTAATGTTAGAGTTATTGCTGGGTTGAAGTTCTGGTAGTTCCTGGGCTTGATGGGTTCTGTAGTGTATCTGGGCTGTTGTTTGGACCGTGGTTGTGCGGAAGCTGATGGTTGTGGGTTTTTTCCTGGTGGGGTAAGGAATGGGGGAAACAGGAAGGTCCTGTGTGGAGGCTTCTGGTTTTTCCTTATTGGGCAGCTCCCCCCAGGTGACTCTTCTGGATTTGGATGGGATGGAGGTGGTGGGTTTCAATGATGGCTGTACGAGGTGGGTTGATGTCTGTCGGTCTTGTCTGTAGTTCTGTTGTTTATTTATGGGAGAAGGTTTGGTCGAGGTTGTGAGAGGTCTAATGGGTCCTGTACGTGTGGGATTGGTCTGTGTAGAAGAAGTGGATGTTTTGTATATGGGGTGTGAAGGAGATGAGGCCGTCTGGGGTTTGGGTTGGTCCTGTTTGGGTGTTGAATCTGTCTTTTCTGTCGGTTGTTGAGACTGGGTAGATGAGGGGTGTAGTTTTATCTCTTCCGAGATTGATGTCCGCTCTCCTAGATACAGATGTAGTTTGTGGGGGGCTGAGGCACGGGGTAGAGGAGGGTAGGCTTCTTCTGGGTCTTCCATTATTGTAGATAGTTTGGTCTTGGTTGCAGTGGTGTTCTGGGTGGGTTCCGGGTTGGTTGTGGTTGAAGTTGAAGGTGGTTGAAGTAATTCTTTTGCTGTTGCCAGTGTGTGTTCTGTCAGGCGGTGTCCATAGCGCTTCTGTGCCCAGCCGATGGCTATCTGTAAAGCTTGTGGGTTATGGCAGTGTGTGTCTATGTTGGCTATTGTGGTGGTGTAATGTTCTTGCAAAATGGAGATGGTGTTATGCATCCAATGGGTGGTATTGTTATGTATTCTGGTGCGTGTTTCTGCTGTAGGTGTGGATGGTTTAATGAAGTCTGTTAAACGAGTGACCTGTCGTAGCATGCCTGGTGGGAATGTGCCTGTAGTGAGTGCTGTGTCCATGATTTGTTTGTGGTGAATGGCCTGTATCAGTTTGAAATACTGTTTACTAATGTATCTGGTTTCCGGGTCTGGAATGACATTTGTTGCAGGGCGGATTGTAGGTTGTGTTTGGATAGACATGAGCGGTAATGGTGTATTGGATGAAGCTGCTGTCTGTGTGTGAAGAGATGTGTGTGTGGGTGTGTGTGTATGTGAGGAGCCATTTTGAGACCCGCTCCTATGTGTTGACTGTACTTTAAAATAATTTTGCATGGAGGTGGAAGACTCTTACCTGTGTGCTGAGGTTGGGTGATGGTTGGGTGATGTTGTAGATCTCTGTGGTCCGGGCTGGGTGTTGAACACAGGTTTCTTGGTTGGTAGTCCGGTTGTACTCTGTGTCTGCCACGAGGCTTTGTGATCCTGTGTTGTACCTGTGGCTTAAATTCCAGTGTATTCCACAGAGGTTATGACAAGAGTGTTCTAGATCACCGGGTTGGCACTAGGAGAGCCTTCCAGGGTTTTAAAATATCCATGCGTTTGAGCCAATATGCAGTTAAAAACACTTAAATTTAATCAAAAGAGTCAATTAAAAATACTCTGAAGTCGAGTATGTAGGTGGATAAAAACAAGTAAAAGTCTTACTCAGAGGAGCGGGGTCCCGACGTTTCGCAACGTAGTTGCTTCCTCAGGGGGTTAGGGTTAGGCCCCCCCTGGATCTGAGAGCCACAATCTGGGTGTCTACGGAAAGGTCCGGTCGAGGCGAGCACAATGCCATTAGAATGGAGTCTCTTGGTGGCTCCCCTGCCAAGCTAGGGGGCGACAAAGAGTCAAAATCCCCACATTCTCCAGGGCCATTTCTCAGCGAGGGAAGGGCCGAGAGAGGCGCGGGGGGTGTCATCTGAGAGCTTGCAGTGGTGTCTATGATATATCTGAAGCCCAGGCTGCTGGGACACTAGGGGGCGTAGTTGGGGAAAATGAATGTTAACTGATAGGATTATGGAACGCACCATATTGTCACTAGTTACTATTGATTTTGGGATTGGGAGCAGGGACAGAGCTCATGCAGGGCTGGAGCAGGGGGGCCGGGGGGGGCCTGGGACAGGGTGGCCCCGAGAAGGTCTCAGGCCCCTCTACCGCATATGTGAGGACAGACAAGGCACCCACACGTTTTGTCCACTGGCTCCCAGTCAGCAAGCCTAGTCAAAGGCCAAAACCCTGAGAGGAGGGAGCTGGGCAGCTCCATATGGATTAGGGTTAGGGTTAGGCCCCCCCTGGATCTGAGAGCCACAATCTGGGTGTCTACGGAAAGGTCCGGTCGAGGCGAGCGCAATGCCATTGGAATGGAGTCTCTTGGTGGCTCCCCCGCCAAGCTAGGGGGCGACAGAGTCAAAATCCCCACATTCTCCAGGGCCATTTCTCAGCGAGGGAAGGGCCGAGAGAGGCGCGGGGGGTGTCATCTGAGAGCTTGCAGTGGTGTCTATGATACATCTGAAGCCTGGGCCGCTGGGACACTCGGTGTCGAAGTGTGTGTTTTGGAATCCTTGGGGGGCCATCGGGTTAGACTTGGTGCAGCTTCCAGATTCTGGACACTTCCACATTCCATTTTATGGACAGTTCATACTTGGAAGTGCAGAATTTGGAAGCCTTCCACATTCTCGCTTATAATGGGTTAGACTTGGGGCAGCTTCCAGATTCTGGACACTTCCACCTTCCATATTATGGACAGTTCCAACTTGGAAGTGCAGAATTTGGAAGCCTTCCATATTCCTGCCTGTTAAGTTGAAATGAGGAATTGCTTGTAGGTGAAAATATGGAATCTTCCACATTCTTATTTGTTAGCAGAGGTCAACTCATTCACTTCCTGTGTCAACAGGAAGTCGGCTTTTATAGTGGTAAAGACGAAGTTGGCAGCTACACAAACGGCAGCTCTTCGCTGGTGCTGTTGAAATTACATTTGAGAGAAGGTAAGTGTATGTGGGTGACCCCAAAAACCTGAAGTGGTGTTTATCCCTCAGGGAACCAATATCAGGGCATGTTTATTTGTGTAAAATCTTTTTTTTGTCGGCGGAAAAAAAATGGCGTTAGCGAGCTAATGCTAGTGCTTAATGCACTGGCATTAGCTCGCTAACGCCATAGGATTTTGGAATCATGTGGTCTGCTTCCACATTCTCAGCTTTCATTCCTTTTGTATCCCAGGAGGCATATCTTCCCCTGGCTGATTTTGACACAAGATGGTAAGTACACAAGGATGCTTAAATGATATGTAAGCCGTGATGCAGTTTTTAATCCCCATACAATGTCCCCCCAACCACACAGTGGAGCCAACAACCAAATCCAAGCCAATGCGGAGCAGGAGCAAACAACCCTCCGCCTGCGTACGCCTTACAGGAACGCCCCACTTCCCTGACCCCCACCGATGAAAGCCCGAAATTGCAGGTCTCCCAGGATAATAAGCCGGGAGAAGAAACCCAGCCCAAGAAGGCCACAGACAAGTCCGATAAAGGAGGGTCAGAGAAAAATGTGGGTTAGGATTCTGTTCCATTGGAGCTTTTTTCACTGTTCACTTTTACTGTAGATTCTCTGTGTTCTCTGACGTGTCCTGTAAGAAACATGTTGCAAGCAAATAAAGGTTTTTGCTAAAGGTAGCTTCCAGATTCTGGACACTTCCAAATTCTGGACAATTCCATATTCTGGACAGTTCCAGCTGCCACATTCTCGTCAGTGAAAGAGTCAGGCTTGGGGCAGCTTCCAGATTCTGGACACTTCCAAATTCTGGACAATTCCAGATTCTGGACAGTTCCAGCTTCCACATTCTCGTCAGTGAAAGAGTTAGACTTGGGGCAGCCTCCATATTCTGGACAGTTCCAGCTTCCACATTCTCGCTTACATTGGGTTAGACCTGGGGCAGCTTCCAGATTCTGGACACTTCCACCTTCCATAATATGGACAGTTCCAACTTGGAAGTGCAGAATTTGGAAGCCTTCCACATTCTCGCTTACATTGGGTTAGACTTGGGGTAGCTTCCAGATTCTGGAGACTTCCACCTTCCATATTATGGACAGTTCCAACTTGGAAGTGCAGAATTTGGAAGCCTTCCACATTCTCGCTTACATCGGGTTAGACTTGGGGCAGCTTCCAGATTCTGGACACTTCCGACTTGGAAGGGAAGAATTTGGAAGACTTGAACACCATATAGTTGAAAGTGTGGAATCGCTCGTAGGTTAAAATGTGGAATCTTCCACCTTCTCACCTTATTAAATGGAGTCAACTTTTCCACTTCCTGGATCAACAGGAAGTTGGCCAAGGCAAAAAAAAGCTGAGCGGCAGAAACAGCAGCAGCAGCAGAGACAACACGACAACACAACCACTAGCGGTCCCTGGTGCCTCCAGAGGTGCATTTGGAGGTGCAGGTAAGCTACATCGGTCACCTTGACATCTGCAAGTCATGGTTGCATTGCTTACTTTTGCCAGTGTTTGAAGCAGTGCTAATTAGCGGGCTAATGCTAGCAGAATTGATAGGAATTTGGAAGGAGATTATGTGCTTCCAAGTTCACACCTATTACCATTGTTGTTTTTTTAGGTATAAGAGCCAATTCTGCCTGTAAGACACATGCCACCATGGACAAGCAGTTCTTCCAACTTGTAATCATAGCCCTAATGGCTCAAGGACTGGAAATCAACACCAGCAACAACAAGTTTGTGGAGAAGGCCGTGGGAGAGAATGTGAAGCTTGACTGCTTCTTCACCACTGGCCCAGAGGATGAAGGAATGTTGGAGATCGAATGGAGCGTGAAGTCCGTACGCCACCCAATGGAAATGGCAGGGGTGCTCTTATATACGGCTGAGCATATCTACAACAATCTTTGTGAGCATCTAAAGGGAAGAGTCTACTTTGATGCACAGGACCCTGAGAAAGGAGATGCCTCCATTCATCTTTCACAGCTGACTCAGCAAGACACCGGCCTCTACTATTGCCAGGTTAAGAAGGTTCCAGGCATCCAAAGAATCAAGGCAGTCCTCAGAGTGCTGGAATGGCCATCAAAGCCTAAGTGTTATTCCACTGAGGAGGATGGAGAGTTTGGCAAAACCAAAGTGCTACATTGTGAATCTGAGGAAGGTGCAGCACCTATGTGGTACCGCTGGTCAAGATTGCCACCCTGGGAACACTTGCCCTCCTTGGCAGTGTTGGATCAAACAGCAGGCACACTCACCATTCCATATTTCAGCGAAAGTGATGCAGGAAGTTACGAATGTGCTGCAATCAATCGTGTCGGTCAGGAGAAGTGCATCCTGGAAGTGAACATACTATATTCTCCATCAGTGGAAATTATTGCAGGATCTGTGGCGGGCGCTGTGGCAACCATCGGGATCATCGCTTACGTCACATACTTTACCATACGGCGTCGTCGACGGGAGTTGGAAAATTCCAATGAGATTGTTGAGGATGCCAGTCTTCCAACACCCCACTAGATGATGAAGACCAAGAAGCAGCTGAACAGGAGTCAGCCTCCGCTGTAGCCTGCAACATACATATTTATCTTTGTTCAATTATAGCTATCTTCAGTTGACTTGAAGGTGTTCTCTCCTTTTTTATTGTCATTGCTCATCAGCACAAGGCTATGTGAGTCTTGCTGTGAATTAATTAAAGTCTGTAAAAGGCCCTTTCTTGTCATCATTGCTGCAGCCTTTGGCACTAGACTTGGGGGTTAGGGTTAGGCTATTTCCAGAATATGGACAATTCCACATTCTGGACAATTCCATATTCTGGACAGTTCCAGCTTCCACATTCTCGTCAGTGAAAGAGTTAGACTTGGGGCAGCTTCCATATTCTGGACACTTCCAGCTTCCACATTCTCGTCAGTGAAAGAGTTAGACTTGGGGCAGCTTCCATATTCTGGACAGTTCCAGCTTCCACATTCTCGTCAGTGAAAGAGTTAGACTTGGGGCAGCTTCCAGATTCTGGACACTTCCACCTTCCATATTATGGACAGTTCCAACTTGGAAGTGCAGAATTTGGAAGCCTTCCACATTCTCACTTAACAGCAGTATTTAGGCTTGGGGCAGCTTCCATATTCTGGACACTTCCAAATAGTCGAAAATGTGGAATCGCTCATAGGTTAAAATGAGGAACGTTCCATCTTCTCAACAGTTACTGTAGAAATCAAATTCAATGTAAAAGGTGAGAATGTGGAATCTTCCACACTCACCTTTGAACCTCTTGTGCACACCCACCATATGACAACTTCCTGAGTGTCTATAGGAAGTACTGTAGAGTGGAAAGGAGGAAGGCTGGTGGCTGTACAGTCCCATCTTGTGTTAAAAACGTATGTAAGTGTTTGTTTATGTTGTGGAAAAAGCTGTTTGTCTGCTTTGGCATGTTACATGCTGATTGAGTCAGATTGTGTGTTGTTTCTGTGTGAAATTGAGCCGTTTTTAAGCTTTGGAAAGTCGCTAATTTTGTTAGCTAATTAGCACACTAATGCTAGTGTAACTTATGAGAATGTGGAAGCACATGGTTTGCTTCCATTTTTTCACCAGTCTTGCTTCCAAATTCTCCAACATTGTTGTTTTTCAGGACCAAGGGTGCTTGTCAGCCTGAGAACATGGTAAGTAGAGCCTCGCACCAGCTGTTTTTAATTGCCTGCCTGCCTGCCTGTCTGTTTTCCATGTGTCTGTTTTCCATCCATCACCTGCAGCCAAGCTTTCCAAAGCTGTGTGCAATATGCTACAAGAGCTATTCAAGACTGAAGCAGCACCTGCAATGCATACACACTGTTCAGAACAGTGCCGAGCTGGCCCTGCTGATAAAGTATGGGAATGCCAGGTAAGGAGATGCATTGTCATATTTGCATGCATGCATGCATGTTTTGTCTTGTGCGTGTTTCGTCCACTGTCCCTTTGGAAAGTGTACCACTGGGGGTTTAGGCTTGGGGCAGCTGAAACTGTCCAGAATGTGGAAGCTGGAACTGTCCAAATTCTGGAGAGTTCCATCTTCCACATTCTGGACAGTTTCAGCGTGGAAGTGCAAAATTTGCTTCCATATTTTTGCTTAAAAGAATACTGAATGTGCTTCCTTCTCTTGCTTTCTGCAGAACTTCGGGGCCGTTGGACTGTCCAATGTGTTCCAGGCAACGCCTCGTTTGCTTGGACAAACACCTCCTGGATGCCCACCAACTCATGTCAGCTGCGGTAAGTTGAGCTGCCTCGACACCTATGTCAAAACACTGGGTTGTCGGCGGTGGCATCATCTGACCAAATTCACCATTTTACTACGCAGGAACGAGAGCCAATAATGATAGAGGCGAGGAGGCTTGCCATCGCCCGAGAGTTTATGGTCCTCCGGGAAACCGACCCCTACCCGCCTATGGTCTCCACCCTTGGGGCTCTCAGCGATCCAGGTAAAGCCCAGACGAGCTTAGGTTCAGGGAAGAGAATGAGCGTGTCAAAATCAGGCATGCGCTTTCTTCATTCTTCAGACGACGATGGAGCTATGGACCTGACCGCGGCATCCCCCGCGCCCAGCATGAGCAACAGTGCCCAGCAAGCCACCCAGGTGGTGCATCCCGACTCATCCGGACAGCCGGTCCAACCACCTACCCCTCTCAAGAGTACATTGCATATCAGCCTGGAGAAAGAGCACATGGAGGAGGAAGAGGGAGTAGAAGAGGAACAAGAGGAAGCCATGGTGTTGGTGGAGGAAGAAGAAGAAGGCATAGACATGGCAGTAGCGGAAGAGGTGGAGACAGTGGTGGAAGAGGTGGAGGACGAGGGGGCCACAGCAGTTGTGGAGGAGGAGCAGGAGCATGGTCCTACGACTTCGGCTCTGCCGTCCAACCCGTCCGCGGCCACCACCCAGAGTCGGCAGAGGATGACTTCTTTGACGGCTTTGGGTATGGCATCGGCTCCGCTGTCATCTGCTGGTGCCGCCACTGCAACCCTGGGTCATTGGCAGAGGATGCCTTCGGCTCCAATGTCCAGCCAGTCCAGTTGCCAGCGTTACAGTTCCCAGAAGAAGGATGGGAATAACAGTAATCCATCATCCTGCTGCAACTGTAAATGCCTGGAACTGCTGAAGCGGGTGGAAGCACTGGAAGCCACAGTGAAGAAGATGTCAAAGGAAGCTCCATCAGCGGCTAGGACTTCCATGTCGTCAGCTTGGACATCCTCTGACATTCAGTTGACGACAGCCGCCCCCCCCCCCCATCCCTCACAGAAAAGGCCATCGATGACCTGCAAGATTTCAAATTGGCAGGCCGGAACAGCCGGAAAGCAATCGACAATGCAAAGCAGGTCGCTACACATTGCTTCCGGTTCTGTTATTACATGGTGGGTAGCCTGCCTGAAAGCGCCACAAAGCACGACTTGCGATTTCTTGTCCGGATGGACAAGCTCAGGAAGTAAGTGTGTGTCATGTCATGATGCTGTAGAAACCCTTTTGAGACAAACTGTCTGTGAAAACGGGCTATACAAATAAAAGTGCCTGTCGGTCACACCTCTCTTGTGCTGTCTTCCACAGATACTCAAATTACCTGAAGAACAAGGGATATATGCCAACCACAATTCGGAACATGATGCTAAATATCGTCAGCCTCTACAAACATGTCAAAAATGTTTTCTTGGAAGAGAGCAGACTGAAGGTGGAAGACATTGACCGTGTACTTCAGGCCTGGGCAAACTGTTCCACAAAGGGCCGGTGTGGCTGCAGGTTTTCTTTCCAACCAAGCAGCAGCACACCAGACTTGACTCATTTAATCAACTGATCTCAGTCTTCAGAGAGTTGATTGGTCAAACGGTGTGCTCTCGGTTGGTTGGAACAAAAACCTGCAGCCACACCGGCCCTTTGTGGAACAGATTGCCCAGGCCTGGTGTACTGTATGAGCTGACCAGGCTCCAAGCTGAGATTAGAAGGGATGTTGTTGTCCAGCAACAGCGGGTCAAGCGGCAAAAGACCAGTTAGTTCTTTTATCAAGTGTCAACATTCCACATTCCCTTCGCGTGGTGGGCTGATGCTCCATCTCTCTTCTCTTCTTCACAGACAACCAACTTGATTCGGCGCAGGAACTAACCTTCCTTTATGAGGCCAAGAGACGGATACCCATGCTGATGGGTAAGACGCCTAACTGTCCTGGGTTAGGGATCTCTCTGTTGCTCTCGAGATAAACTGTTTGTGAAAACAGGCAATACAAAATAAAGTTGCCTGGCCTTGCCTTTTTAGATGCCTTAGACAAAGATGGATCCCAAAGGAACACACACTGTACTCTCATGGGTTACTTGATGGGTTACCTATGTATAATCAGTGGCCACCGGTCAGTGGTGCTGACAAACATGACAAAGGAGCATGTGGCCAATGCAGATCAGTGGAATAATGGCACAAGATTCGGTTTAGGCCTGGGGCAGCTTCCAGATTCTGGACACTTCCAACTTGGAAGGGCAGAATCTGGAAGGCTTCCACCTTCTCACTTACCATCAGTGTTAGACTTGGGGCAGCTTCCAGATTCTGGACAATTCCACATTCCATATTGTGGACAGTTCTGATATGGAAGTGCAGAATTTGGAAGCCTTCCACATTTTCGCTTAATGGTGGTATTTAGACTTGGGGCAGCTTCCGGATTCTGGACACTTCCAACTTGGAAGGGCAGAAGTTGGAAGCCTTCCACATTCTCGCTTACCATTGGGTTAAGATGGTGGTATTTAGACTTGGGGCAGCTTCCAGATTCTGGATGATTCCATCCTTCCACATTCTCGCTTAACTGCCGTACTTAGCATAGCAAATTATAACTCTTCCCTCTCTCTCTCACTGACAGGTGGATGAGCACAAGACCGTCAAGACTTTTGGACAGGCGTCACTGGTGCTCAATTGCGTGGAATTCAGCTGGCTTCGCTGGTTCCACGACGGAAAATGCTGCTCCAGAGGAAAGGACAGTGGCTATATCTTTCACACGTTCCAGGGGTGCAGGTTAACCAAACCGTCAAACTTCCTCCATCTTGCATGGACTGACGCCGGGCTCAATGGCCCCGTCAGTTTTAACTTGATCCGCAGCAGCGTGGCCACTCAGGCTGAGCGGCACTTGTCGGAGACGGAGAGGAGGAAAGTGGCGCAGGCAATGTGTCATGACCCCACCACTGCAGAAAAGTTTTATGTGGCGCTCCCCACCAGAGAGTTGGCTTATGAACATCGCAGGCTACGGATGAAGGCACTCATGTGTGAGAAACGTAAAGCCAAGGCTAAGCGCAAATCCAAAGCCTGCGATGAACAAGAGACAAGCTGTTCCCTCTCCTCCGAGAGCAGTGAAGACGGGGACGAGCCTGTGTATGATGACGAGCCTGAATCCAGCTCGCTCAGCTCATCCTCTGCCGAAGAGCTGTCGATAAGGAGCCAGCGTTGTCCCCGGCTCAAGAGGAAGCTCTTTGGCCCTGTCCCCTCTACCTCTCCCAAGCAGAAGCCTGAGGCTGACTTTATGTCGACAGTAGCCGCAGCCACACCCTCCACAATACAAGTGACGCTCCAAAGGGTTGACGACAACAACAACAACAACCAACAATGCCTCAAAGAAGTCAGCATTGTCTTGAACATGCCAAGAGAAAGCAATGGGAGGCCACCTCCCCATCAGCCCGAGGCCACCGATGGAGTCCTGACCACCCCGTTCAAGCTGAGGCCCCCTGAGGCTTCTCCTTCCTACTTAGGAGAAACCGAGGCTGCTGAGGCCGCAGAGGCAGAAGCTGCTGAGGCCGCAGAGGCAGAAGATGCTGAAGGTGAAGATGCCGAAATAGCTGAGGCTAAAGGTGCAGAGGCCACTGAGGCCAAAGCCTCAGAGGCTGAGGCAGCAGAGGCCACTGAGGCCGAAACCTCAGAGGCTGAGGCAGCAGAGGCCAAAGCCTCAGAGGCTGAGGCAGAGGCCACGGCCACTGAGGCTGATGTCATAGAGACCGCTGAGGCTGAGGTCACAGAGGCCGAGGCCACAGAGGCAGCAGAGGCCGAAGCCGAAGAGGCCGAAGAGGCCAAAGAGGCCAAAGTTGTGGGCCGCAGCCGAGGCCGCAGAGGCAGAGGCCGTGGCCAAGGTCGCTGAGGCCGTTGAGGTCAGCAAAGCCAAGGCTGCCATGGCCAATTGAAAGAAGTTCAGTGTTTGTTTTTTGAAATATAAGTTACCAAATGTACTTTGCTGGGAAGAATTATGTACAGTGATTTTCATTTTTTTTTCTGTTGACACTATGTTCATAAATTTTAGAATATAAGAACAATTTCAGTTTAACTATGATCATAACTTTCATTTTTCATTATGTCAGGGTTGGGAGAATGCCTGTACTGCTTTTCTGCAAGTATAACAAAGCTTTTTTTTGCCAACTGTACATACGTGTTGGTTCCAGTTATTAGACTTGGGGTATCTTCCAGATTCTGGACACTTCCAACTTGTAAGGACAGAAGTTGGAAGCCTTCCACATTCTCGCTTAACAGTAGTCTTTAGGCTTGGGGCAGCTTCCGGATTCTGGACATTTCTAACTTGTAAAGGCAGAAGTTGGAAGCCTTCCACATTCTCGCTTAACGGTAGTATTTAGGCTTGGGGCAGCTTCCGGATTCTGGACACTTCTAACTTGTAAAGGCAGAAGTTGGAAGCCTTCCACATTCTCGCTTAACGGTAGTATTTAGGCTTGGGGCAGCTTCCGGATTCTAGACACTTCTAACTTGTAAAGGCAGAAGTTGGAAGCCTTCCACATTCTCGCTTACTATCTGTTTAGTCTTGGGGAAGCTTCCGGATTCTGGACGATTCCGTCCTTCCACATTCTCGCTTACCATTGGGTTAGGCATGGGGCTGCTTCCAGATTCTGGACAGTTCTGACTTGGAAGTGCAGAATTTGGAAGCCTTCCATATTCCTGCCTGTTGAGTTGAAATGAAGAATCGCTTGTAGGTGAAAATATGGAATCTTCCACATTCTTACTTACAGAGGTCAACTCGTCACTTCCTGTGTCAACAGGAAGTCGGCCATTATAGTGGTAAAGACGAACTCAGCAGCTACACAAAGCTTTTCACTGGTGCTGTTGAAATTACATTTGAGAGAAGGTAAGTGTGTGTGGGTGACCCCAAAAACCTCAAGTGGCAGTTATCCCTGAGGGAACCAAAATCAGGTCATGTTTATTTCTGTAAAATCTTATTTTTTGTTGGCGGAAAGAACGGTGCTAGCGAGCTAATGCTAGCACATTAAATAGGATTTTGGAACCATGCGGTCTGCTTCCACATTCTCACCTTTTACATTCCTTTTGTATCCCAGGAGGCACATCTCCCCCTGGCTGATTTTGACACAAGATGGTAAGTACACAAGGATGTTTAACTGATATGTAAGCTGTGATGCAGTTTTTCATTCCCATACAATGTCCCCCAAACCACACAGTGGAGCCAACAACCAAATCCAAGCCAATGTGGATCAGGAGCAAATGACCCTCTGCCTGCATACACCTCCTGCGTTCCCTCATTGGAACGCACCACTTCCCAGATGCCCACCGATGAAAGCCCGAAATTGCAGATGTCCCAGGATAGTAAGCCGGGAGAAGAAACCCAGCCCAAGAAGGCCACAGACAAGTCCGATAAAGGAGGGTCAGAGAAAAATGTGGGTTAGGATTCTGTTCCGTTGGAGCTTTTTTCACTGTTCACTTTTACTGTAGGTTCTTTGACGTGTTCTCTGATGTGTCCTGTAAGAAACATGTTGCAAGCAAATAAAGGTTTTTGCTAAAGGTATCTGACTTGTCTTTGGTTTAGGCTTGGGGCAGCTTCCAGATTCTGGACACTTCCACATTCCATATTATGGACAGTTCCAGCTTGGAAGTGCATAATTTGGAAGCCTTCCACATTCTTGCTTATATCGGGTTAGACTTGGGGCAGCTTCCAGATTCTGGACACTTCCACATTCCATATTGTGGACAGTTCCGATACTGAAGTGCAGAATTTGGAAGCCTCCCAGAGAGTCAAGATGTGGAATTGCTTTTAGGTGAAAATGTGGAATTGTCCACATTCTCATCTGTTACCTAAGGGGGTCAACTGTTTCACTTCCTGTGCCAACAGGAAGTAGCAGCAATGACGGCAGAGCAGAACCAAGTGGGGAAGAGCAAGTCTGGCAGCTTCTGAGCACGGTCCAAGCGGCGTGAGTAAGAAATGCAGGTAAGTCATGCTTGGTGTCTGCAACAATCTGAAGTGCCCCTTTCCCTCTGGCAACCAAACAAGTGTTGCATTCATTTGCATTCATTTTGCATGTCTTGTCTGATTTTTCTCAGTATCTGTGGTTATGTAATTTAGCATGCTATTGCTAGTGGAATAGATCAGAATCTGGAGGCATGCGCTTTGCTTCCATGTTTTAACCAGTTACATTGTTTTTCTAGGCAGTGTCTCTGCTTTTGACGTGACGTGAAGATGGTAAGCAGATGGGCCTGGCAAATCAGTTGTATGGCAGGTTTGTGATGTGTGTCATACCATTCACCTGTCTTCTCCATACACAGTTCAAACATACCTCTCGATACAGCCGAACATCCAGACTCAAACATCTTGTGAGAGTTCAAACCAGCAGCCCATCATCCACAGACCAAGACATCTCTGGAACCAGCAGCACATACAGTGGGGGGACTTAGTTTGTACGCCCTTTGGATTTTTTTACATATCTGCTTAAATGGGTCATAAATTATGGTCTGATCACTCCAATAACCTCAGGAATGAACAAACAGTGTCTACTTGAAATAAAACCACTCAAACAATTACATTTTAATATATTTTTATTAACCATAAGATGGAAATATCAACAAGATAGAAAACCATAAATAAGTACACCCTTAGCTAAGGCTCCTTCTAAAGCTCATTAGACTAATTAGATGATTGGATAATTTGACTCAGGTGTGAGCCAACCTGAAGTCCAATCACAGAGGTGTGTTGTGAACAACCCACCCCACTGGAAAATCAGATAAAAGGAGTGTTTTGATGGGAGGCATGCGCTGTGCATCATGCCCCGTACAAAGGAGCTGTCTGAAGACTTAAAACAGAAAGTAATTGATTTGTATAAAGCTAAAAAGGGTTACAAAACAATCAGTAAGTCCCTTGCTATTCATGTGTCTACTGTTAGAAAAATTGTGAACAAATGGAGACAGTTTGGAACAGTTGTTACTTTTCCAAGGAGTGGCCGACCTGCAAAGATGACTCCAAGGGCACAGCGTATCATCATCAGAGAGGTAAAAAAGGATCCAAGAGTGTCTGCTAATGACTTGAGGAAATCACTGGAACATGCAAACATCTTTGTTAGCACGTCTACTATAAAAAAGACACTGAACAAGAAAGGGATGCATGGGAGAAGGCCACGGAGGAAGCCATTGCTGTCCAAAAAGAACATTTCTGCTCGTTTACAGTTTGCAAAAAAGCATTTGGATGCTTCTCAGCGCTACTGGGAAAACATATTGTGGACTGATGAAGCCAAAGTCGAATTGTTTGGGGGGAAGACTCAAAATCATGTCTGGAGGAAAAATGGTACAGCACACCATCAACAAAACCTCATCCCCACCGTTAAGTTTGGCGGTGGTAGCATCATGGTGTGGGGGTGCTTTGCTGCCTCTGGGCCTGGGCAACTGGCTATAGTCGATCAGAAAATGAATTCTCAAGTTTATCAAGATATTTTGCAGAAAAACCTTAGGCAGTCTGTCAAAAATCTGAAACTCAAAAGAGGATGGATCATGCAACAAGACAATGACCCGAAACACAGAAGTAGATCAACATTAGAATGGTTTCGGATCAACAAAATACACGTTTTGGAATGGCCCAGTCAAAGCCCTGACCTCAACCCAATTGAGATGCTGTGGCATGATCTCAAAACAGCCATCCATTCAAGACATCCCAGAAATCTTGCTGAATTGAAACAGTTTTGCAAAGAGGAATGGAGCAAGATTTCTCCTGATCGTTGTGCCCGTCTAATCTGCAACTACAGGAAACGTCTGGTGGAAGTCATAGCTGCCAGAGGAGGGTCAACCAGCTACTGAATCATAGGGTGTACTTACTTATGGTTTTCTATCTTGTTGATATTTCCATCTTATGGTTAATAAAAATATATTAAAATGTAATTGTTTGAGTTGTTTTATTTCAAGCAGACACTGTTTGTTCATTCCTGAGGTTATTAGAATGATCAGACCATAATTTATGACCCATTTAAGCAGATATGTAAAAAAATCCAAAGGGCGTACAAACTAAGTCCCCCCACTGTACCTCTCAAACCAACAAAGCGAGGGTGATGGGTGATGGGTGATGGGTGCCCCCCACCCCCCCCCACTATCCCCGTGCCTACTGACCTCTGGGGTCCCAGGCTCTCCTCCTGGATTCCTCAACCCACCACCCACCCCGCCAGTTAGGCATAGCTCGATTCGACCCCCTCTTGGCTTCCTCTACCTCCAACCCGAACCCAGGGCCCCAACCATTGTGTTGGTTCCCCAATGGAAGATGAGCAATTGTGTGTCTGAACAACCCAAAGAATCAGAGCCAGAGTCGGGCTGCTGCCTCAAATTTCCTGATCTCAGGGCAATCTGGTGCTGTAATGCATGTCGTCATGAGTAATTAAAGTAAAATTGATGTTTGACCTGTATGACTTCATTGTTTTCATTTCATAAACTTTGCTTGGGTTTAGAGTTGGGGCAGCTTCCGGATTATGGAGTATTCCAAATTCTGGACAATTCCATATTATGGACAGTTCCAGCTTCCACATTCTCGCCATTGGGGAGGCTCAACTTCCATATGCTGGACAATTCCACATTCCATATTGTGGACAGTTCTGATATGGAAGTGCAGAATTTGGAAGCCTTCCACATTCTCGCTTAATGGTGTTATTTAGACTTGGGGCAGCTTCCAGATTCTGGACAATTCCACATTCCATATTATGGACAGTTCCAGCTTCCACATTCTCGCTTACGATCAGACAGCTTCCAGATTCTGGACACTTCCACATTCCATATTGTGGACAGTTCCAACTTGGAAGTGCAGAATTTGGAAGCCTTCCACATTCTCGCTTATTATCAGGTTATACTTGGGGCAGCTTCCAGATTCTGGACAGTTCCACATTCCATATTGTGGACAGTTCTGATATGGAAGTATAGAATTTGGAAGTCTCCCAAAGAGTCAAGATGTGGAATTGCTTGTGGGTGAAAATGTGGAATTGTCCACGTTCTCACCTCTTACCAAAGGGGGTCAACTTTTTCACTTCCTGTGTCAACAGGAAGTACTGTAAACAAGTGGGGAAAAGAATATCAGCAGCCGGATGAGACACGCTAAAGCAAAGTCATCACTGGTGCTGTGTGCGGAGCAGCAAAAGACACAGGTTAGTTACTGTCAGTCTCACTGACACCCTGGCTTTGGTTACCCAACATGTGGTGCATTTATTCATGTGGCTATGATTTTGGCTGATGTTAGTGAAGATGCTAATTAGCATGCTAATGCTAGTGCAACTGGTCAGAATTCGGAAGCAAATAGAATGCTTCCATATTCACACTTTTTTCATTCTTTTTTGAGGTGGTGCAGGACCTGGAAGCTTCTGCTGTGTGTGAGATGTTCAAGGTGAGTAGACAAGTATGGCAAATTGATTATATGCTAGGTCTGGGGCAGCTTTTCCATACACAGTTGGAAGATATATCTCGATTCAGCAGCTCATCCAGCAAACCATCAAGCACGGACGATGGCATCTGTGAAACCAACAGCACATACCTCTCAGACCAACAAAGCGAGGGCGATTGGGTCCCGCCCAACCCATTCCCAAACCTATTCACCCCTCGGGTCCTAGGCTCTCCTCCTGGAGTCCTCAACCCACCTTCCACCCCGCCAGTTGCCCCAACCATGGTGCCGGTTCCCCCATGGAAGAGGAGCAGTTTGGTGTCTGAACAACCCAAAGAATCAAAGCCAGAGTCAGGCTGCTGCCTCAAATTTCCTGATCTCAGGGCAATCTGGTGCTGTAAAGCGTGTCATCATAACTAATTAAAATAAAGTTTATGTTTGACTTGTATGACTCTGTTGTTCTTATTCAATAATCTTTGCTTGGGTTTAGAGCTGGGGCAGCTTCCAGATCATGGACAATTTCATAATCTGAACAATTCCACAATATGGATAGTTCAACTTCCACATTCTCGCCATTGGGGAGGCTCAACTTCCATATGCTGGACAATTCCACATTCCATATTGTGGACAGTTCTGATACGTAAGTGCAGAATTTGGAAGCCTTCCACATTCTCACTTACCTTCGGAGAGCTTCCAGATTCTGGACAATTCCACATTCCATATTGTGGACAGTTGTAGCTTCCACATTCTCGTCAGTAAAAGAGTTAGACTTGGGGCAGCTTCCAGATTCTGGACAATTCCACATTCCATATTATGGACAGTTCCAACTTGGAAGTGCAGAATTTGGAAGCCTTCCACATTCTTGCTTGCCATCGGGTTAGACTTGGGGCAGCTTCCAGATTCTGGACACTTGCACATTCCATAATATGGACAGTTCTGATATGGAAGTGCAGAATTTGGAAGCCTTCCACATTCTCGCTTGCCATCGGGTTAGACTTGGGGCAGCTTCCAGATTCTGGACAATTCCAAATTCCATATTATGGACAGTTCCAACTTGGAAGTGCAGAATTTGGAAGCCTTCCACATTCTCGCTTATAATGGGTTAGACTTGGGGCAGCTTCCAGATTCTGGACAATTCCAAATTCCATATTGTGGACAGTTCCAACTTGGAAGTGCAGAATTTGGAAGCCTTCCACATTCTCACTTATAATGGGTTAGACTTGGGGCAGCTTCCAGATTCTGGACAATTCCAAATTCCATATTGTGGACAGTTCCAACTTGGAAGTGCAGAATTTGGAAGCCTTCCACATTCTCGCTTGCCATGGGGCAGCTTCCAGATTCTGGATACTTCCACATTCCATAATATGGACAGTTCCAACTTGGAAGTGCAGAATTTGGAAGTTGGAAGCATAGGCAGATTTTGGAAGCACAGATAGTTTGTGAAAGTATAGCTATATATGGGCACTTTTAACCACATTTCCCGAAGCAAAAGTCACACACGGTTGGTTTTGGTGTCAATTGAACCATTGATTGAAATCTCTTCCTGCTGAGCGAAGATGCACTGAAAGCAGGCCAGTGGGAAATGGCTGCCTTATTTTAAGTAATGTTTTTCAGGGACCTTTTGAAGTTAGTCCACATCCCAACACCGTAGAGGCTTGGGGGTGGCGTCATTGGAACGGGCATGGCTGAAAATGGGGGGGTGGAGATGACCCACTTGTCGATCGGACGCTTCTGGGCCCTTGAAGGGCCACGGGAGTGAAAATGAGTGGCATGTGTCTGAAATGTGGAATCTTAATGGCAAGTGTCTGAAATGTGGAATCTTCCATAAAGTGCCTATTGCGTCCATGCGCCACCTGGTGTCGGTGAAAACGGGTCATCTGCACTTTTGTTGTCCGATCCAGACAAGCTTGGTGTCAAAAAAAAGAGCGCGGCGAGCTGGATTTTTTGGTGTGACGAGAGTGAGTGGTTAGGTTTAGGCATAAAGGTGAGAGTGGTTAGGATTAGGGCTACTGGCAGGTGAGTGGTTAGGGTTAGGCATAGAGATGGGTGTGGTTAGGGTTAGGGCTACAGACCAGGTAAGGGTTAGAGTAAAAAATAGAGGTAGAAGTGGTTAAGGTTAGGGCTATAAAGAAGTAAGTGATTAAGTTTAGAAATAGAGGTAAGTATGACACTATAAAAGATAGGTACTAGTCAAGGTAAGTAATTTAACATTAATAATGTCTACTATTTAAGCCAAATGGTTTCTTTGTGCCCAATCTGAAAATCCACTGTCTCTCCCTCTTTTTTCTCTCCCAATCTGACCAACTAATATCCCTCTGTAACCCTGCCATCCTCATAGCCGACAACCCATGTTCCAAAAAATGTTTAACAAGCCATGTATCTGTCTCCTTCTTATTTCTAACATTGTATCTGTGTTGAATCATTTGTACAGATAATGAATTTTTTGTTTCACCGACATACTGTACCTTGCAGATTGAACAAAATATTACATACACACAATTATCTGAGCGTGGACTAAATCCCTGTGAAATCCTATAAATAGTCTTTGTCCTGTTGTTTTTAATAAATTTTAGTCTATCAAATTGTGAATCCAACATTAATGCCTTATCTCGGACTAATGATGGTAATTTTGCATGAACCAAAATGTCCTTCAAATTTCTATTCCGTCTATACGCAGATATTACTCTTAAGCTAGAAAAAACCTTGGACTGTCCCAACATCTCCTCAAAATTGGATTTAAATTTACTATTTAAAAGTCTCCCCACTGAGGAAAATGTGGTGACCAGAGGAATTGAATTGCCACGATCCCACTCTCTCATGACCTGAAATGTCTTAAAACAAGCTCTCAAAAATGGTCTCGAATAGCCTCGTCTCCTTAAAGATGAAAATAAAATTCGGACGGCTTCACGAAAATCCTCTTGCCTGCTGCAAATGCGCTTAAATCGAAGAATCTGAGACTTAACTATGCCTCTGCATGTATGCTTCGGATGAAAACTCGTCTTATACAGCAGTGCATGAGTATCAGTTGGCTTAAAAAACACTTTAACGTCCAATTTGAAATTAGATGAAAATTCCAGTCCCTTAAAGACAGTAGTATCCAAAAAATCAATTGAGTCTTCATCCAATTCGTATGTCAACTGGATAGAAGGATCGTGAGAATTCAAAAGTCCTACAAAATGTTCAAACTCCTCCTTGGATCCCATCCAAATCCCCCAGATATCATCCAAATAACGAAAATAAAATGCTGGTTTTTGAGTACATTTTAAAAATACTTCCTTTTCCCAATTCGCCATAAAAATATTGGCGTAGGCAGGTGCAAATTTCTTCCCCATTGCCGTACCCTTAAATATTTCCCATTAAACACAAAATCATTCCTGGTCAAATTGATCTCCAGTAGCTTCAGAAGCTCCTCATCCGGTCTTTTAGGGTCCGGGTATTCTTCAAAAATCCTTTTAACACATTCAATACCAGCTGCAATGGGGATGTTGGTGTATAAATTCTTAACATCCATAGAAAAAAAGAAAAAAATTGGATGAGATCCTTAAATTACGAACAATTTCAATGAAATGATATGTGTCACGGACGTAGGCAGGGTGTTTACTGGATAGGGGATTCAAATAAAAATCCAAGTATTCCGCTGTATAATAGGTTTCACTCCCACAATCAGAAACAATAGGCCTCCCTGTGGGGACCTCAAAAGGGATTGTCCATTTTTCTGGATCTTTATGAATTTTAGGTAATATGTAAAACCTTCGCTGTTGAGGTTCACCCTCCCCTATCAAGTATTGCCTCTGCTTGTCATTAATAAACTTTTTCTTCTTTAAAGAATCTAAAATATCCTTCACAATAGGAATTGTATCTAAATATAATGGTTTATCTAGTTTTTTGTAATAAATTGTGTCATTTAACTGACGCTCCACCTCAAATATGTACTGATCTCTACTGAGAATGACAACAGCCGATCCTTTGTCGGCTGGCTTGATGACTATGTGTTTCGTTTTCTGCAGTTCTCGTAAGGCTCTGATTTCCCTAAATGAAATATTGGAATGTTCTACAATAGTTTTATAGTGTGCTTTAAATGAATTCAAATCTTTTCTAATTAAATTTCTAACCTCCAGGGGGAGCTTATCCAGTGGGGGTGTCCAATTAGAGACTCCAACAAAAGGTAAGAGTTGTCTCCCACTCGAATTCTGAAAATAACTGACCAATTTAATGCGTCTGTGATAGTTCTGTACATCCAATTGAAGCTGAATTTTTTGGTGTCTGCCAATATTCAAAGTTGGAATAAAGGATAACCCTCTATTAAGGAGGTTGTACTGAGGTTCAGACAATGTAAAATTCTTAGCTAGGTTCACAACATTCTGACCTGAAAAGGACCGAGGTCCCTCGACCCCCACCTGTTCCAGTCTTTAAAAACTCCATCCAATGGTAAAAGATGGCTTCCCCAGTCTCCGCCGTCCAATGGATATCGTCCTCCTCTGTGTGAAACTTCCTCTCTGGCAGGAGAGGAATGTACGGCATATTCCTCTCCAAATGTTCATTCACGAGGCGAAGATTGTCCTGTTCCTCCTGGGGAAGGTTAACAGAAAAGTCCACCTGGGGTATCCAGATGTCAGCATAGGGAAACTGGTTCTTTGCCGACATCAGAGCTCCCTGCATGTTCTTGATGGTAGTCTCTTTGGATTTGTTGCCTCGACTGTTAATCCCAAAGGAAAGAACAATCTTCTCCACCACCAAACCCTGGCGTGGCACAGTCTTTTCCATCAGGGCTTGTGCGTGACGAAAATGGGCTCCTGGAAAACTCTCAATTTGGAGATTTTTGTTGAAAAACTCTGGGAAGCTCGACAAGTTGGAATCCCCGATGATGAGCCATTTCTTTTCCACCTCCAGATTCCAATCAGTCAGCTTCCTCTGAGTAGTCGCGTGCCTGTATACCTTGTAGGTCCGCGGTCTCGGCCTGGTAAAAAGATCAAAGGAGTCCAGAAACTCTTCTCCATCTGGTTGTGACTCCTCGTCCTCCATATGTGACTCCTCCCGGTGAACGTGGGTGCAGGGTGGGTAATGGTTAAGGTTAGGATCATGGGTAGAGGATAGGTAGAGGGAAAAAGTCTGGCTGCCGACTTACAAGGTATCCACCCCGCTTCAGCCAGACTGGTTAAGGTTAGGTTCAGGGAAAAGGTGGGGGTTAGGATCTGAGGGGTGGACCGGAGTAGTAGGCATATCGAGTTGGGAATGGGAGTGGGGGTGGCAATTCGGATCGGAGTTCAGGAAAAACATATGGGGGTTAGGGTCAAGTTGCGGGGATTGGGGGTGGTGAAATGTTGGGGAAGGGAAGGGTAAGGAATAGGGGTCAGGGTGGGGGAAAGGATACAGACCCTGGTTCGGGTAGGGGAAAGAAGTGATTGGTGGTCCAGATCCTGAGGGCTGCAATGAAGGAGAGAGGTTAGTGGAAGAGCGAGTGGGAGCGAGGGATGCCAGCATTTCGGTTTTGATATAGCGGAGGAAATGTTTAGAATAACCTCTGGATCTGAGGCTGTGGAAAAGTATACTGGTAGCTTCGTGAAAGTCCTGAGTGTCTGTACAGATAAGGTAAAAACGGATGAGTTATGATTTGATTGTGCCCTTAAATGTATGTTTGGGGTGATAACTGGATTTATGTAGCATTGTGTGTGTGTCTGTGGATTTAATAAATACCTTGGTATGCAGTGTTTTTTGTGTCTGGTTGATGGGTTTGATGGGTTTGAAGAAAACTGTGGTATCTAGGAAGTTGATATTTGATGTTGATATAAGTACAAACGCCTCAAGACATATATTCGCCATCACAAACCCCTGCTTATGGTAAATATACAATATTTCATCATATTTCCATTGCACAGTCAGTAGTGTAGATGTCAGAGTTAGATGTTAACTACTATCCTATTTTTTTTTTTCTGGAATTCTTCTCTTCAGAAAAATTAGTCAGACATTATCAAGGCCACGTTGCAGGTGCCAACCCCACAAAGAAAATGCTGGAAAACACTAAACAGCGTGCAATGCACATCATTCAGTTTTTGCGGTTCATGGCCAACTCAAAAATCCCAAATGTGGATTTACTATTTTTGAAGAATAATGGAAGAGTTCGAGAGTAAAGACTACAACCTTTTTAAAGAGTTATGTCTTGGAATAGATGTGTAATGGAAATAAAAGACATGAACAATTTTTCACCAAGGTTTGTGGCTGAACTCAAAGGGTGTGGATTCAAACCAACAACACGGTTCAAAACTTACCTCACTGATGTTGTTGGATTTGTCAAATACATTTTGAGCATAGGCCCTTCAAATGTGAGGCTGGAACAGAAGGCTTTCAAAGCCCTAAATTGTGGGCACGGCTGAGAGACATTGGGAGAAAAGTAGTGGGGCTCTAGCTCGAGGTGCGAAGAAATGTCAGGCAAGTTAAATATTCAAACAATTAACACCATTAAAGATAATGTCATTTTCCAACTTGGAGTATATGTATATAAACTTAACTGTACTTTTCTTTTTCTGCATTTACAGTGCCTTGAAAAAGTATTTTATACGATCGACCAACAAAAAGTAGCACATAATTGTGAAGTGGAACAAATATGATATATAGTTTTCAAAATTTTAAACATAAATCTGAAAAGTGTGTTGTGCATTTGTTTTCAGCCCCATGTACTCTGATACCCCTAAATACAATCGAGTGCAATCAATTGTCTTCAGAAGTCACCTAATTAGTAAATTAAAATGTGCATCAGGAAGAACAAGAAACTCACCAGACAGGTCATGGCTTTTATGAAAGACAAGCAAGAAGAAAGCCATTGTGGAAAGAAAGGCATAAGAAGTCCTGTTTGCAGTTTGCCACAAGCCATGTAGGGCACACCGCAAACATGTGGAAGAAAGTGCTTTGGTCAGATGAGACCAAAATTGAAATTTTGGCCAAAATGCAAAACGCTATGTGTGGCGGAAAACTGACACTGCTTATCACTCTGAACACACCATCCCCACTGTGAAACATGGTGGTTGCAACATCATGCTGTAGGCATGCTTTTCTTCAGCAGGGACAGGGAAGCTGGTCAGAGTTGATGGGAAGATGGATGGAGCAAAATATAGGGCAATCCTGAAAGAAAACCATAAACAATGACCATAAACATAAAGCCAGCACTACAATGGAATGGTCTAGATCAAAGAATATTCATTTGTTAGAATGGGGTGGGGGGGGGGATAGCTCCTCTGGAAGTTAAACGATGTCATGACCATCATGATGATGAATAATGAATAATTGTCAGGCCCAGAACAAAGTGGCAGACTCAGATGCGGATTTAGACAGGTTTGGATAGAAACTTTTATTGCTTCCAAGCTGCTGATATAGCCTACAAAAGGTACAACAAAAATGGCTACACTGCCTGGCACTCTAACGCTAACTCAAACTTCACTACTCTTCTCTGAAAATAAAAAAAAACACTAATCTAGAAAGGAAAACGCTTCACCAAAATGGGAAGGAATAAACTGACAAAATTTACCAAACAAAACACTCACTCAAAAATGAGGAGGAAACAGTACTATCTCTATCTTTGACCTAATCTTCCTAAACTGACTCAGAAACAAAAACAATCCCGGAGGATGAAAAAACTTTATCCAAAAGAAAGAGACTAACAAACAAAAACAATCCCAATACAAGAATACAAGCTACAAAAATACTCTCTAAACTTAAACTAGGGCTATGAAACTTACAAACAAAGATACGTGGAACAGGCTTGGACTCTATGGCTTGGGTGCGACAACAGAACATACGAAGACACTTCGGCACGGGACAAGGGAGACGCAGACAATATATACACCAGGTAATAGGGAACAGGTGGAAACAATCAGGGCGGGGAAGACAATCAGACCGGTGACACATGAGGAAGGGCAAGTGACCTGAAACGAGAGGAGAGTTAACTTTCAAAGTAAAACAGGAAATGACAAGACATAACAAAAACCCAGCTTGACCTCACCGCGGTGTGACAATAATGAATTGAAATATTAAGGCTATAGATGAAAACATGCAGTACAGTCACCAAACACACTTAATTTTGTGGATTGTTACTCTTAAGCTTGTGCCCTGATCAAGTGAATTAATAAAAAAGACAGATGATGAAGCTAAGATTCAATTACAATTCTTCTTGAGCGCAACCATCACCCTCTGGGACTCCCTGGTCTCCACTGTGAAGTCATTCCTCTTCCCAGCATGTGACACCCCCTTATTCATTTATTAGTCTTACTTAATCCATTAAGTTTGTTTTACACCTTAACTTCCCATCTGTGCAATTATTAAGACACACATCAGAAACAATTGTTTATTTAACTAAAGTGAACTCAAACTTCACTTAACATTGGAAACATTAACAAGAGTTGGATCTCTGTATCCCTATTTATGAAGTATTAGCATCCAATATCCCAGTATACACACTTTGCTCCACTATCTAAGTATATCCATGGGAAAACACCCAACAAATCAATATTTTCAACTATCTTTGTATGATAGCTGTTGAAGATCAACATTTCCATGTGACCATGTTATAAAAGCCAAATTCTAGCTATGATACACTATGTAATGTAATACATTCTTCTATTAATATTACAATTATTTTTAATTCAGTGATGGCCCCAAGTGGCCCAGAGGGGCCCATACAGTTTCTCAGTATACCATTGTGATGAGACCAAACCTGTCTGTATAAGACCCTTTAGGGTAAAAACTTTCTCAGTCTAACATATGCCTTTCTCTGGGCTGAATTAAAGCTCAGAAGCTGGTCATCTCTGGAAGTGATGGTCCCATAACCTGTACACCTACAAAGCAAGAGAGAGATATAGAGCTGTTTTAATTGAATGGAAGATTCAGCATAGATTCAGCTTGCACTCCATAATCCCTTAAATTCAATACTGCAGTGAAAGCATAAGTTCTTACCCTCAAAATCCCCATTCTGTGGTTCAGGTACCTCTTCTGTAGAATCTTCCCCCTGCCAAGGACAAAAATGACATGTACACATGTACCAGAGTTAAACTTTTATGAACAATAAATCAAACTTCTGACCTTTACCTTAATGAGCCTTACTGCTCACCTTAATGTCCATAAGGGTTTTTTTATATGTCTTGAAGTTCCATGCCCATGTTCTCCCACAAATCCCAGGTGTTCTCCACAATGTCTATAATCTTTGACATAAAAATAATTCATATTTATTAAATTATTCTATTTATTGAATTATTTTACAAAACAGAAACTGTAATTACTACTACATCAAATCCTTACCATGGTCCTTTCTGACTGTGTATGGACAAGCTTCACTTCAGCAGCTGAGACATTTTCTTCAGAATTCTGCTGTCTTTTTTTGTTTACAGAACCAGAAAATTGTGCCTGCCAAAATTATGATAATAAAAGTTAATGGTAGCAGCCACTCCGATTGACACTTCCCTATCCTGTGATGAAGTGTTTTGAGATTCCGTGGTGAGGCTTAAGTCAACTGTGGGGGTTTCAGCAATGTCATGGACCATTCCAAAATCTCGGTAGGTTCCTGTGATAGTTCCTGTGGTGATTACAGTGGTGGTTCCTGTGATAGTTCCTGTGGTGATCACAGTGGTGGTTCCTGTGATAGTTTCTGTGGTGATCACAGTGGTGGTTTCTGTGTTTTTTGCATTGCCTTGGGAAGACAACCCATCTTGAGTGCTTGCAGAAGTTTCGGTAGATGTCAACAAACTGTAGTTTGCAGGGAAGGGGGTAACTAATGAAGACCTGTTCCTCAGCTTTAAGTCCACATCGGACTCAGTGCCACCATTGGAACCATGAACTGGCACAGATGCCTCCTCCAGTACCATCAGCTTAATCTGCCTGCTTTGGATTTCCCAGCCCTTTTTTACTGTACAATGATAAGTACCATTGTCAGTGATTTTAACACATTTAATGGTTAGTGAAACATCTCCATCTTGGGGATCTGGATAGGAAAAGTAGATTCGGCCTTCAAAACCTAAGAAGTGGTGGATTACATACTCAATGTAACAGATGAGGTGTTCCTGCTCCACTAGACCATCTGAACGGTTGACCATCCACTCAATCTCCAAGGAACCAACATCCACAGGATCAAGGGTGAAATGGCATCCAAGGCTGATGTCTTGTCCTAGTGCTACTTGGTATTCAGAAGAGGGGGTAGTTAAATTCAATCCACGGGTGGATGTCAAAAGTACTGACATCAGACCGATGAGCAAGACCAAAGCCATTGAAAATGTTTGAGGGCTTGAAGGATTAACAGCATCAGTGTGATCTGTAGGGTTTGACAGAAATCATAATAAATTTGCATTTTAAAAACACAATATTTGAATATGCTATTGTAATATTACTCTTTATTTCTGTACTTGAATGTTTAGGGTAAAAGCCTTGTCAAAGTCTAAAAGAGCTCCCTGGAAACAATTTAGAAAGCTATTACAACTCTACTACTGATAATTATGGCTAGTCCTCCCAAGATTTCAATGTAGAATCAAATTTGAGTCAAGGGCCCACAAGGGTCTTGGCCACATTTTCATGCATTCTACACATCTATGGCATACATCTCTGTATGCCATAGTAATATGACCTAAATACAATCTCCTTTAGGGTAAAAACCCTAGTAAATTCGAATTGAGGCACCTGACCTGGTATGTCCAAGAACAGTAGAAGTTTAGGAAACAAGATGTAAACCTGTCGACTAGCATTTTAAATGGTTACTGCAATTCAAAACACTGCAGAGAGAAAACCAACATTTCCTCCAGTGCATCCAAAGCCTGCCATTTAAGGAAAGTAAGAATATGATTTTTGTGCTGTCCATTTTTCAAAAGCCTTGTTTAACTGTGTTTCTGGTCCTGGAGTGTGGAGCCTTTTAGAAATTTGCTGCAGCCTTTTGGGTCAGATAGATTCAGTTAGATCAGTTGCTGAACCAGTTTGCTGTCTGCTTCCCTAGCTACTGTTTCCATGCTAATTTGTGTCTGGCGGGGAGGATGGAACTGCACCATGTGGGGGCGCCTTTACACCGCATACCTGCTGAGCTCAGCAGAGATTTCTACATGGCACCTGCAAGGAGATGTTGGTACCCTGGGTCTTTGTATACTGGCATTTTGTCACCTCATTTTCACCCATATGTTTTTTTAATACAAACATTTCAGCTGCAGACTTATCATTCCAAATATCTTCACATTAGATGATCAAAACTGCTGTAATTGCTCCTAAAATGTTGTTGTTAAACAGGTAGCCTATTGAAAGCAACTTTCCTTAATGACTCTCTATTTTCTTGCCTATCATTTTCTTGACAAACAAGCATGCACTAATGTAAGTATACAGTTATAATCAGTTTCTTCCCTTTTTTAAGTTCATTTACTGCACATTGAAGTCTCCCTGTGTTTCCATGTGTCTTCACTCGTGATTCACCTTATCGTTAAGCACGTGTTGCATCAGCCTAGCACCTGGGAAGACATTGCAGATTGGCTACCCAAATCTCGCGAGATTACGATATATACCTAGTTTTTTAAAGGGAGAGCGCTCTGGCGTCATTTGGAAAAAATACAAATAGCTCCAAATGAAGCACAGCACTGACAGTGGCTTTGATCCTCATCAGTATCCCCAGAGATTTATCTACAATGGTCTGCAGGTAAGACTTATAATACTCAGAGTCTCCTGACAGTATGGACAGTGGACCATAATACTTTCTTAAAAGTGATACAGAGATGTTTGGTCACACAATTTGTGAAATTGACAGAGTTGTTGGCTTTCTTACATTGTGATATGAAGATAGTGAACCATAATGTCGATGTAAGTTCTCAGTCGTCCAGGTCAGAGCTAGTCCTTAGTGTGTATGTTTACACTTTAGGCAGCATGCGACATGTCATTATTTAGTTTTGATTCTAAACAATTAATCCATCCAGTTAATCTCATTTTTAAATTATAACCCATTTAGATTTGAGCAAGAGTTTTGCACAAAATAAATTAAAGGCAAGCCAGATATAGATTGCTATCCCAAATACAACCTGTTCAGTAAAGTGGCTGAAGCAAATAAGGATGTTAAATGGAGTTGCGCTTTTATAGTCTCTGGGGAGAAAGATTCATACTGCAGCATGATAACAACCCCAGGCACACCTCAAAGCTATGACAGAACCACTTGAAGACCAAAGACGATAATAAAAACTAAGTGGTACATTTTTTTTTTTTTTTTTAAATATGTGTTCTAAATTTGGACACAACTATACATGAAAAATGCTTACTGGATTTTGACATGTACTTGGAACATATGGCTGCTCGGGAGAGGAAGCTGTTAACCTGTTAAACCTCCTCCCTGATTGTTCCAGCTCCTTCTCCCCCATTTGGGGGGGATGCAATCATTCACATTTACATGAATTTTCGTATTTGGAGTCAATCATAATCAATCAATCAATCATAATGTCTGGTGCAAATGGTAAGAAATACATTAATTACTAATTGTCATTATTACCTCACACATCCATGAATGCGCTTTTGCATGCATAATGGAGAGAAATGGGTGCATGTTCAGCAAGTCCTCCTGTCATGTCTTGTTAAATCATGTTTTCAGTTTTCCTTGTGTCTCACCTGTCTTTTCTTTTAGGTCTCCTCCTTATTCTGTGTGTCATCCCTGCTCCCTGATTACCTGCCTCCCTCAATGTGTTTCACCTGTGCCTCATTGTGTTTCCACTCGTATTTTCCCACTGCATTTAGTCTCTCTGCTCCCTTTGTTTGTCACCAGTTTGTCTTGTTTTGTACAGCATCACCTTGTCTCGAATTTGTAGTTTTGATTACCTGATGATTACCTGATTATCGACCACAAGCCTGTTTTTGACCACAATTATTGCCCAATCATTTTGTACCTACGCCTGTACATTTATTGTACTTTCTACCTTTGTCTAGTAAACTTTTTGAACCTCCACCTTTCTCTGAGTCTGCATCGCAAATCCGTCTGTGTGCCTCCTGATGGTACGAACCACAGATCACAAATGGATTCGGCGGATTCCACCATCCAGAGACTGCACAGGCAAGAGGAGGACCTGTGCGCTCTACGTCAGGAGCTCCAGGCCACGAACACCCAGCATGAGCAGGTGCTGGCTAAGTTTGGTGAGCAACATTCAACACGTCTCACAATGCCTCTCCAGGAGCCACAGGCGGGACTCCTCTGCTGGTTTCAGCTTCCTCACCGTTCTCACCTGGGGCAGAGGAATCCTCTATGGTTTCGGTGTCATCACAGATCCCCATTCAGCTCTCCCAACTGGAGAAATTCTCTGGGGACTCGGGGGACTGTCGGCCATTTCTCACCCGGTGTGAGCTTCATTTTGAACTGCAGCCGATGTCTTTTCCCACTGAGTGAGCCCAAATTGCCTATGTTATTTCCCACCTGTCCAGAAGAGCGGAGGCATGGGCTACAGTGGAGTGGAGGCACTGGCTAGAAGGAGCAGAGCAGCTGTTCTTGGTCTGGACAGACCACAAGAATCTACATCCGCAGAGCCAGGAGACTCAACCCGAGAGAGGCAAGGTAGAATTTATTTTGCACTCGTTTCAACTTTGTTGTGACTTTTTGTCCTGGCTCTAAAAATGTGAAACCTGACTCTTTGTCTTGCATCCATGATCCTGACCCCTCACCTAAGATCCCTAAACCTATTCTGCCCTCTACCTGTGTTGTGGGAAGGGTCTCTTGGGAAATCGAGGACTGTGTCCTATGGGCCCTGGAGAGGGTAGAGGTCCCTGAGAACTGTCCCACGGGACGCCTGTTTGTGCCTGACTGTCTGCATTCACAGGTTATTCACTGGAGCCATTCCTCCCAACTATCCTGTCACCCGGGGATCAAGAGGACTTTGTCTCAGCTTAAGCAGAGGTTCTGGTGGCAGGACATGGAGACTGCAGTAGCCGAGTACGTGGCAGCCTGTCCAGTTTGTGCCGGGTGCAAGCTATCCAGACAGGCTCCGGCAGGACAACTTCTTCCCTTCCCATTCCTTCACGCCCTTGGTCTGAGATCTCTTTGGACTTTGTGACTGGGCTGCCCACATCCAAAGGTAACACCACGATGCTCACCGTTGTTGACCGTTTTTCTAAAATGCTTCTTCCCCCTTCCCAAGATCCCCACTGCAAAGGAGACGGCTGTGGTGGTCTTGAACAATGTGTTTCGGATCCATTTGTTCACCAGGGATGTGGTGTCAGATCAGGGCCCCCAGTTCATTTCAAGATTTTGGAAGGAGTCCTGTTCTTTGGTGGGGGGTAGCCTCACTTCTGGATACCACCCGCAATTGAACAGTACAGGTCACGGAGAGAGTAGGTGGAAGATGGATAGTAGAAAAGGCTAATTGGGATGAATTCATAAAGGAAGGGGAGAAAAATCTGTCTCAGATTAGTGATAATATGGAAGTGGAAATGATGGATAGGGAAATAAATCAGGGGATTATATCAGCAGCAACCAGCTCTATACCTAAAAGTACAGGCAGGAAGATGAATAAGGTAGTACCATGGTGGGATGAAAAATGTAAGCAAGCATTAAAGAACAGAAACAAAGCGTTTAAATTAGTTAAAAGATACCATAACTTTCAACACCTGATTCAATATAAGCAAGCACAGGCAATGGTAAGGAAAACAATTGGACAAGCAAAGAGGTCGTATTGGAGGAAGTTTTGTGGATCGATTGGGAGCACCACTAAGATAGAAGTCTGGGGAATGTTGAAAAAAATGGGTGGAGATAGAAAGGATTGGAGTTGTCCAGTCTTAAGTTCTGGAAATGAAGTGGCTGTAACCAGCAAAGAAAAGGCGGAGTTAATGGCTAAGACTTTTGTTGTCGTCCACAGCTCAAAGGGTTCACTACCCTTGTCCAGCACAAGATCCGGCTCAAGAAAGATGCTCCAGTGTGTCAGAAGAGTTATAGGATACCTGAGCGGTTGGTACCTTTTTGTTAAAAAAAAAAATAAGTTGATGTTGGAGCTGGACATAATTGAGGTATCCAGCAGTGAATGGTGCAGTCCTGTTTTAGTACCCAAAAAAGATGGCTCACTAAGGTTTTGCATTGACTTCAGATACTTGAATGCTGTGTCTCTATTGGATTCATATCCCATGCCCAGGATTGATGACTTGGTGGAGAGAGTTGGGAGAGCAAAATACATCACCACCCTGGACCTGAGAAAGGCTATTGGCAGGTGGCACTGGCATCAGAAGCTCGAGTGTTGACAGCCTTTAAGACTCCATTTGGTATGTACCAGTTTAAAGTGATGCCATTTGGCCTACAGGGGGCACTGGCAACTTTCCGGAGACTAATGAGCCATGTGTTGAGAGTGGTGTCAAAGTTTTCAGCTGCCTACTTGGATGATGTGGTCATTTTCAGCCAGTCCTGGGAAGAACACGTCACATCTGCAACAAGTCCTGCAATGTATTGGAGATGCAGGGCTGACATCAATCCACATAAATGTGCTGTGGCCCAGAGAGAAGTTGAATATCTCGGCTATGTGATTGGTTTTGGGGAGATTAAGCCTCAAGTGGGGAAAGTGGAGGCCATTCAGTCTTTTCTTATCCCTACCACAAAGAAGACGGTGAAGAGTTTTCTGGGCCTGGAACTTTATTCCTCACTTTGCAGAGCACACAGATGTACTAAACAACCTCACAAAAATCACAGCACCCAAAAGTACACTGGTCCGAGGAATGTGACAGGGCTTTCAAGGAACTCAAAGACTCAATCTGCACCCATTCAGTTCTGCACACCCCTGACTTTGACGAGCAATTCACTCTTTAAACTGATGCCTCTGGTGTGGGCCTGGGAGGTGTCCTTTTGCAGGAAGTGGATGGAGAGATATGGCCAGTTGTGTTTCTGAGTCGGAAGCTTCTGGACAGAGAGACCAGATATAGAGGTACTGTACTCCTTAAGGAGAGGGGGGAGGAAATGTAATGAGGGGAGTCTTCATTACATACTTGTGGTCACATTGAGTTAACATGTGTAAGAAGAAGACACAAACAAATTGCCAAATGTTTTATTGAATGTGTGCATGGTTAACAATATGTGTGTGCAGGTCCTGTGTTGCCTCAGCGGGGAATGAGTGGAGACCAGGCCTGCAAGAGAAACATTGTTAGTGGTAACCTGAAGCGCTTTGTAATTGTAGGTAGCAAACGGTGCTGTGTGAAATGTGATGTGTCTGGATGAATGAAATGTGTGTATGTGCAAGTCACTCAACTGATGTCTCCTTGCCAGTTCAGTTCATGGGATGTTTTAATAGATGTTGTCATAATGTTTAGGAACTGTAGAAGAATAGTTGATTTATTTATTATAATAGAGGGGAAATGTATTTTAAAGCTTTTTCTATTATTTGGGAGGTATGAATGTAATGAGAGGGGCAGAATCTCCTAGGATCTTGGTTGGTAGCAGCAGGGGGGTATTTAAGACTGCAAGTGGCTGTATGTTGTCTGTTATTATGGGTTGCTGCTGCTCCACTGTGTGCCGGGCCACAACTGTTGACCATGTTCGTGTCTCTTTGTTTATTTAAATGTTTGTGAATAAACACCTGGTTGGTTTTCACACAACGCCTGTTTCAAGCCTCCTACCTTGAAAATCCAGCCGCTACATGGCCATCCTAACAACCCTCTACACTCATGGCCGCACCCATGCTCACCATAGTAACAACACCGTAAAGTTCGCTGAAGACACCACAGTAGTGGGGCTCATCTTTGGGGAGGGTGAGTCCACCTACAGGGATAAGGTGGAGCAGCTGGCAGTGTGGTGTCAAAATAATAACCTGCTCTTCAGCACAGTAAAGACCATGGAGCTCATCGTGGTCTTCAGGAAGAATAGAAACAATATCCAGCTACTCATGAACAGGGACTGTGCGGAGAGGGTCTAAAGCCCAACTCACACCGGGGACGTCAGCGGCGCGTTACGGCTGCGTCACGTCAGCCGTTGCTGATCGCTGCCATTATAATCAATGAGACCACTCACACCGGGCGCGCTGCGGAACCTCTCAGCAGCGTCTCAGCAGCGTCTCTCCGCTCCGCAGCACTATCTTTCCGTAGCACTTCTATTTTTGACGCGAGCCGTTGCTAAACCGCGTCAATTTCAACAGAGCAGATTGCACCAGACAGGAAATCCGACACAGAATCAGCATAATAAACTTCCGCCCCCTTTCAAAATAAAACACAATATGCAGTTAATGTTGCCTATCACAGCTTCACGTCCACATTACGTCATGACCGGTGGCACCAGGTCAACTGTCAATCAATCAAAGAGTCTCAGCATGAACAACGAGAGACTAATTGTTGAAGTGGAACAGCAAACAATAATTTATGACACAACAGATCCTTTTTATAATCTCTCCCACGCCGGAGAAGCAAAGTTAGCTGTTTGTTGTTGTTGTTTCTTTATACAGGTTATCGCGGGGACTCGCGAAAATATACCACTGAAAGAAGTCCTTAACGGCTCACACGAGACTTCATTCAGAACGTCGGCTCAGCTGCTCAGTTTGTAAAAAAACTTTTCAACAGAACAAAGATCTTGTGAGGCCCATGAGAGTCCACACAGGAGAGAAGCCCTTCAGTTGTTCTGTCTGTGGTAGAACATTTGCAGTAAACTCAAATTTGACCCGACACATGAGAGTCCACACACGGAGGAAACCACTGAAGTGTTGGGTTTGTGGTCAAAGATGTGCAGACATGGCAGCACTGAAACAACACAGATGTGTTGGTGAGAGCAGTGGAAGGAAATGAAGCTGCAGAGATGCTTGTTGAGCCAGTTTCTGAGAGGAAGACTTGACTCAACATTGATGAGTTTAAACCTGTGACACAGACTCAAAAATAAGTTGTGCTCTATCATATTCAGCTGAAGACAGTGTGTGTGAGGACATCATGTACTGCACTGAAAACACAAAGCATTTAAAGCAACATGTTCATTTTGTGATTGAACTTTCAGTGTAACTCCATTCATCTGATGACACATGAGTGATTTAAAGTCTGTGATTTGATGGTAGAAAGGAAACACAGTGTTGCTTTAAAGTCTTTCTGCTGTACAAAGTCGTCCTTCTCTTGGAGCTTTGCTGACAGTTACAGTAAATCCCTGTTCAGGATGGTCTTTAATGGAACTTTATTCACACGTTTGACAAACAGCTTCAATGTTACAACGTACTGTTGAACTTTTCCTCAAGAAGTTTGCTGACAGTTCTCCTGATTCCTCTGATCCAGATTTCTGTCCTAACGTATCATCAAACATAGACAGCTCAGTCATGTTGTATAAACTTCTCTATGTGACGTCTTTTGGTTCAAAGTTCTTCATGTTCTTTGGACCGTATCGTCTCTTTGGATCCGCACGTCACACAGTTAACTGTTGCTAACATTGACAGTTCACGGCTGATGTTGAGACCCGTTTGGTCTCATCCAGACTGAATGTGTGATTTTTGTCTTCAGAAATAAACTTGACTGATGTTCTTACTTCAACTCCAGGTGTAATTATTCTGATGGAGCTCCTGATGGACCAGCTGGCTGTTTCTGTGGATTCAGATCCAGTTTCTGACATTTTTTCTGCATTCAGAAACTATTCATACCAACACTGATACAAATTTACCACTTATTAAATCCACATATATGAACTGCACAGCGAGCAGGATGAAGCTTGTAGATCTCTGCCAGGTCTCCAGGGTCAGATCTTGAGCCTCAGTCTGCTCTGTTAAGATGTATTAACACTTGAAATCATCAAGGTCACAACAAACCACCTGATGGAGGCAGCAGCAGACTGTACTGCCAGGTCACACGATTTATCAGAGGAGTCTGCGACCGACGAAGCTTCATTTCTCCGTCTCTAGTCTGAACTGTAACTTCAGTCCAACATGTTTCTAAATCCCAAACTAAATGGAACGCGGCTTCATTCATGGCCACATGCTGACAAGAATAAGAGAAGGAACAGAAATACTGGACGACAGCTTTCGACTCCTTCAGTGCCAGATCATTTTATTACTTACTGTGGATCTCCTCACATCTGCCTGCTGGACCTGCTGCCCTCTATCTCTGCACACTTTCAGCCATCCATCATCTCATCTCCACTTCACCTCCATTCCCCAACACCTTCCTAAACCTTCATAACTCCACCTGCACTCACTTGGATCCACCTTCCAACAACACATCTTAAAGAAACGGTCGTCTACAGAAACATCAGCAGCAGTCCAACAGGTGAGAAAAACACTGATTCAACATCAGAGTCACTGTTTTTATTTCTCTGAAATATTCCTTCTGTACATTAGAATTCATTTCTTAATTATCTCTGTTTCTTTTTCATTTTATTTCAGCTTTTCTGTCTTTGTTTTGGACATTTTGTCTTTACGGACACGTAGGAGACGCAGACAGGAAACATGGGGGTAGAGAGAGGGGATGACATGCAGCAAAGGTCCCACCAGAATCTAAGCAGGGACACATGGTGTGGGACAGAAATAACATCAGCTGTGTGATCCTGGACACACTCAAGTGATCTGTTCAGCAGAGACAATGTTTGTCTAACAGGAGGAGACTCTCCGTCCTACAGACCACACAGAGACACTGAGGAACCAGACGACCAGAACCCAAACCCAGGATAAAGAGGTTCAGTGAATGTGGTGTTGAAGGTGTGGAGGTGGATCAGTGTGTCAGAGCAGACTCTGTAGAAGGACAGAGAGCCAGCAGGACAGTCCACATACACTGCTACTCTGTCAGAGACCGAGGAGGAGGAGGAGGAGGAGGAGGAGATGGATGTTGATCCGTTATTGTGCCTGACAGAGTAACCATCATCAGAGCAGATCAGACTCCAGGACTGATCATTCCATCCAAACACACAGTCATTACTGTCTCCTTTCCTTCTGATTCTTCTGTAACTCACTGATATATCAACTCCTCCTCTCCACTCGACCTCCCAGTAACAGCGACCAGTCAGACCAGTTCTACACAGCAGCTGAGGCCAGTCAAATCTGTCTGGATGATCAGGATATGACTGAACCTCCTCCACACATGTCATCTTCCTGTTGTTGTCAGACAGTTTGATGTTTCTGTTTACTGTGTTTGTGTCGACTGTGAGTTCACAGGAATCTGATGGAGAGAAGAAGACAGTTATTAATCTATCATCTGTTCATTTATTGATGATGACATCAGAGATTTGAAGGAGTGATGTCACAGTTTGAAGATGGTTTGTTTTCATGAATCAAATTAAAAACACACTTACACTTCCTCAGATCTGGTCTCAACCATCGGACTCCAGCAGGCTCCACCCTGAAAGGAGGGGGGGGTCAGAGCAGCACATCCTCTTTCAGCATGCAAACATGGACATTACATCACTCTCATACACAGTTTGGTTTTTCTGTTCACATGGAGGGTTGGGATTTGATCCATCTGATTCAGTCCAAATCCACCATCGGATTCCTTTGAATCCTTTATTCAATCTAATCAGGGTTCACTTTCAACATTTGCAGGTAACTCAATTTAGAACCAACCAAAGTCAAAGGCTCCGGTCCAATAGTCTTTTTGTTCAGGAAGGTTCCTCACTGAGTGAACTGACCCAGAAGGATTTAAGTGTCAGCCATGATAAGAGCTGTTTGAATTCTCTGAAGAAGGAAAAGAGCTTCACTGCTTCCTTTCCTGTCTCCTTCAGCAGAGGAGACACTGGACCATCCTTTACCAAAGGAAAGGAGATAATGCTGTCCACAATTCCTTGTGGCAGCAACAAGAAAGTAACACAGCGTTCAGACAGGAGGAGGCACTGCAGGGAAGAGGAGGCTTCTGGGAGTTTGTCTGTTTGTGTTGATTGTAACCTCTGTGGACCAATCAGGAGAGAGCTTTTTATTTCTCTGATTAACAACTTTATCGAGGCCGACGCTCGCTCACTCTCATTCACTGTCTATGTCTGTCTGTCTGTGTGTCTGTGTGTCTGCCTGTCTGTCTGAACCTTTATATCCACAACAAATGGTCCCTGGAGCCAGAGATTGAGCCACACTCCACACAGTGAGCTAACATGGCTGACTGAGTGACTGATGCCATTCATCCTATTGATGAGCGCACTAATGAAGGTCAGGCTCCTTCTACTGAGTATATGGATGATCCCAAGGTGTGATAGACTGAAGCAGCTCAACATGGATGAGTCCAGCCCACAGCACCGAGGCCATCTACACCTCCTCACCAAACAGAGCCTGGCCTTTCACCTGAACCATTGTTGTCTAGCTCTCACACAGAGTATCAAACCCAGGGCCATCAGTACTGTGATGATTCAGTAAGATTGTTGCTGACCACAAGGTGTCAGGAGGTTTGTTGGGGATATAGTTTCAGCTGGGCGGGGCTATAAAGGTGATGGACAGGGATGCACAGGCACAGGTGTATGAGCAGCAAGATGACCAATAAAGATTTCATCACAGTGATCCAGGTTTGGTTTCTTAAACACACGAACAAAACAAGTAGTGAAAACCTGGAGCGGCCCTTGTGTTTGATGTGGAGCTTCACTGGAAAGAGGAGACTATGCTCCACCTTATCTTTTACTAAGACCTTATAAATCATCCTTCACATCTTTCCTTGACCTCAGGACGTTTTCCATCCAGGTTGAGGAAAAGTGTTTAGGAAAGGACAGAGGAGGTCATTTTTTTGACTATTGGACCGCAGACAAAGACTGAGTTGAGATCTGTCACCAGCTTTGACAGAGAAAATGTTTCCAGCTCTTCCTCCTCTATCACACTGATTGTCTGTGGCTGCAGCAGGCCTCTTCATACCTGAGAGTGTCCAGTCTCCAGTGTGGATCCTCCAGACCAGCAGACAGCAGCTTCACTCCTGAGTCTCCTGGATGATTGCAGCTCAGGTCCAGCTCTCTCAGATGGGAGGGGTTGGAGCTCAGAGCTGAGGCCAGAGAAGTACAGCCTTCCTCTGTGATCAGACAGCCTGACAGCCTGAAAACACACAAAACAACACACATGGAAGATCATCTGAGGGTCCTGCTGCGTCAGTCAGATAAAGAAGAAACTGTCTACAAATAAATAAATATATAACACAATGACTGAATCAGACAGTTATTAGAATAAATCTTTGAAATCAGCTTAAAGCTCCTTTGACAAATCATATTAGCAGACTCAATCCTACACAGGTTAGCTGTTTATCAACTCATGTAAATCAGATTTAAATGGCCGTCAGCTGAATGGGTTAATCGATCCTGACCTGAGATTTTCCAGTGTAGAGTGTGGATCCTCCAGTCCAGCAGACAGCAGCTTCACTCCTGAGTCCTGCAGGTCATTCTTACTCAGGTCCAGATCTTTCAGACTAGAGGACTGGGAGCTGAGAACTGAGGACAGAGCTTCACAGCTTCTCTCTGAGAGGTCACAGTCACTCAGTCTGGAGAGGAAATAATGAACAAGAAGACAAATAACATTTGTGTTAAAATGTTGACTCTGGACCTTTGGTTAAACAGTATTTATAATCTCTGTTAAAATCACTGCTGTTTGACTTCAACCATTTTGAAGACGTGACTAAATCAGTAAGAGACTGAATTTAAAAGTTACATGATTAGAAAAAGCTTCTTCATCTCAGTTCATGTTAGGAGCTTTACAATGTGTAAATCTGAATCATAATAAAGTCCATCTGAAAATTCAAAGACTTTTTATACAGTGAAAATTGAAATCCTGGCAGAAGAGCTTCATGAACTCTGATGACAGAGGCTGTTTAAATTATATGGAGCTGAGACAAAACATTTTAAAACATGAGCACAAACTTTGCTTCATCTGACCTGAGACTTTCCAGTGTACATTGTGGACTCTCCAGTCCAGCAGACAGCAGCTTCACTCCTGAATCCTGCAGGTTGTTGTTACTCAGGTCCAGATCTTTCAGACTAGAGGACTGGGAGCTGAGAACTGAGGACATAGCTTCACAGCTTCTCTCCGAGAGGTTACAGTCACTCAGTCTGGAGAAACAACAGAAAAAAAGGTATAAGTTTTTTTCCTCCATTTGAAAGATATCAGAGTATTTATTGATGAATAAATCAGACTTACAGAGCTTTGTTGGAGGCTTTGATCACTGGCAGCAGCTTCAGAAGAGCCTCCTCTGAAGCAGAGAATTTCTTCAGGTCAAACACGTCCAGATCTTCTTCTGATGACAGTAAGATGAAGACCAGAGCTGACCACTGAGCAGGAGAGAGTTCCTCTGTGGAGAGACTTCCTGAACTCAGGTACTGTTGGATCTGCTCCACTAGAGAACGATCATTCAGTTCATTCAGACAGTGGAACAGATTGATGCTTCTCTCTGCAGAGGGAGTCTCTTCGATCTTCTTCTTGATGTACTCGACTGTTTTCTGATTGGTTCTTGAGTCACTTCCTGTCTGTGTCAGCAGACCTCGTAGGAGAGTCTGATTGGTCTGCAGTGAAAGTCCCAGGAGGAAGCGGAGGAACAAGTCCAGGTGTCCATTTGGACTCTGTAAGGCCTCGTCCACAGCACTCTGGTGGAGATGTGTTAGTTTAGGTTTGTCTCTGAAGACTTTAGACCACCTGGATGTTGGTTGTTCTTCTGCCAGCAGATTGACTCCAGAGTTGATGAAGGTCAGATGGACATGAAGAGCAGCCAGAAACTCCTGAACACTCAGATGGATGAAGCAGAACACCTTGTCCTGGTACAGTCCTCTCTCCTCTTTAAAGATCTGTGTGAACACTCCTGAGTACACTGAGGCTGCTCTGATATTGATGCCACACTCTGTCAGGTCTGATTCATAGAAGATCAGGTTTCCTTTCTGCAGCTGATCAAAAGCCAGTTTTCCCAGAGACTCAATCATCTTCCTGCTCTCTGGACTCCAGTGTGGATCTGTCTCAGCTCCTCCATCATACTTGATGTTCTTCAGTTTGCACTGAACCACCAGGAAGTGGATGTACATCTCAGTCAGGGTCTTGGGCAGCCCTCCTCCCTCTCTGGTCTTCAACAGATCCTCCAGAACTGTAGCAGAGATCCAGCAGAAGACTGGGATGTGGCACATGATGTGGAGGCTTCGTGATGTCTTGATGTGGGAGATGATTCTTCTGGCCTGCTCCTCATCTCTGAATCTCTTCTTGAAGTACTTGTCCTTCTGTGGGTCAGTGAACCCTCTGACCTCTGTCACCATGTCAACACAGTCAGGAGGGATCTGATTGGCTGCTGCAGGTCTTGTGGTTATCCAGAGCAGAGGGAAGCAGTTTCCCCCTGATGAGGTTTGTCAGCAGCACATCCACTGAGGTGGACTCTCTAACATCAGTCAGGATCTCAGTGTTGTGGAAGTCCAGAGGAAGTCGACACTCATCCAGACCGTCAAAGATGAACACAACCTGGAAGTCTTCAAACCTGCAGATTCCTGCTTCTTTGGTTTCAGTGAAGAAGTGATGAACAAGTTCCACCAAGCTGAACTTTTTCTCTCTCAGCACATTCAGCTCTCTGAAAGTGAATGGAAATGTGAACTGTATGTCCTGGTTGGCTTTGTCTTCAGCCCAGTCCAGAGTGAACTTCTGTGTTAAGACTGTTTTCCCAATGCCAGCCACTCCCTTTGTCATCACTGTTCTGATTGGTTCATCTCTTCCAGGTGAGGCTTTAAAGATGTCTTCTTGTCTGATGGTTGTTTCTGGTCTGTCTGCTTTCCTGGATGCTGTTTCAATCTGTCTGACCTCATGTTCATCATTGACCTCTGCAGTCCCTCCCTCTGTGATGTAGAGCTCTGTGTAGATCTGCTTCAGAAGGGTTGGGTTTCCTGTTTTAGCAATCCCCTCAAACACACACTGGAACTTCTTCTGCAGGTTAGATTTAAGTTCACGCTGACAAACTCCAGAACGACTTCCTGAATGAAGACACAACAAATAAGATCGTTCAGTGATTGATGAAGAAAATATGACAATGTAATTCCCCTAAAGAATCCATGTAAACATATTAGTGTCCGTCTGTTGAGACATCAGTAAATGTCTCATTCATCCATCATGTTAAATCTTTAGAGAAATCCTCTTACTGCTCTGCAGACAGTCAGCCAGCTCCTCCTGCTTCATTCTCCTCAGGAAGTGCAGTGTGATCTTCAGAAATGACTCTCTGCTGCTCGTCCTCTGCTCTTCATCCTCACCGTCCAACACCTCCTCATCCTCCCTCTGACTCTCTAAGCACTCTGGGTCATCTGGACTCAGACCCTTCTGGATCCTCTTCAGCTCGTTCTTCACAAAAGTGACAATGTTCTCCTCCAGCAGCTGGAACAGAATATTATATGAATGACACAATCAAAGTCACATCATGGAAGCAAACATCAGATCCATGTTGGACAGACTGACAATCCACTGGTCTAAAGAGTGCAGCATGGAGATGACTGTGAACAGAATAGATGTAAAGTAGTTGTTGTCCATGTACAGACCATAAATATGGAGTCCAGGTGTGTTTGATGCTGCTGGGCAGACTGACCACTGGGAACCTCTGAGCTCTCCTGGTCCACTCTGTGGAGGAATCATGAAGAATGAGCTCACATTATGTCTGTGCACACATGAACCACTGAGAGGCGAGCCCACCAGCAGATACAAGAAAAAGTCTACAGAGTGTTTACAACAGTTAGAAAAGAAAGAAAGCACAGAGCGACAGCTATATGACAGACTGTCTCCTGGTGACAGCATCCTGTGCATGTCTGGGCTTCACAAAGAGGGAGCTCCACTCAGGAGCAACCAGCAGCATCAACTCGCTGACATACAACATCACCAATCATGGAGCCACCATCCTAGCTCCATTGGCTGGCAACACTCCTCACCATGTCCACAACTCAATGGACTGCAAACGAGGTTGGAGGACTGAAAGTGGACTCAGATGAAACCATGGTGTCCTACGATTTGACCTCACTGTTTACATGTATCCCAACCAGAGAGGCAGCTGAAACGGTGAAGCAGCGACTACTACAGGACAACACTCTACACAGCAGGACAAACCTCAGCCCGGACCAGATTTGTGGATCACTGGACTTCTATCTCAATCACCAGTATCACCCATCGTGGCCAGCGTCTACATGGAAGATGCAGAAACCAGCCTGCAGTCCAGACCTGTCCCCCTTTGAAAATGTGTGGAGCATTATGAAGCTCAAAAAACGACAACAGAGACCACCGAACTGTTGAACAGCTGAAGTCTGATCAGCAAGAATGAAAAAGAATTTCACTTTAAAACTTCAACAATTATTGTCGTCAGTTCACAAACCATTCAAAGAAAAGGTGACCAACACAGAGGTCACATGACCCTGTCACATGACCTTGCTTGTCATATCAGTTTTCAGTCCTCACCTTTGATCAACAGACTGACGTCCATCTTTGAAGCATATAGGATGACGCATAGACCCGTCACTCTTCATGGACACTGTGCTGGGTTCTGGTTCTTCCAGCTTCGTCCTGATAGAAACACAAAGACAACAGGATCTAATCTGCAGTGCAACCAGAACAGTGAAACAATGTGTTCTGGATCCATTTGACAAAACAATGTTCTGCTTGTTTTCTCCTGTCATCCAGCAGAACTGTTCTCCACGACTGAAAACAAAACTTCTCTTCAAGAACTCCAGAGTGAATCAATGTAAGAACAGTTCTGTCATGTTGAAGGGAAACAAAGAGCTGACGTATGATTGACAACACTCAGACAAGATGAGTAGAGCAGCTGATCTCAGTCCAGCTGTTGTCACTGACATGTTTCTATTCTGTTGTCACTGACTGAAAACTAGAAAATGTTGATTTGATGGAGGAACTCAGTGGAATCAGGGTTAGCCTTCGTTAGCAGCTAGCATCTGTTAGCCTCAATAAAATCACGGTTTTATACTCATGCAGTCATCAGACAACAGTCAGAACGTGTGTGTGGAGAAAATGTTGAACTGAAGTCAAGAGATGAAGACTGCTTCTACTGCTTCTACTGGTCAGTGTTCAGATGTGAGAATCTAAATGTTTGTGAAGAACGAAGCTGAAAATAAAGATTCAGGTTTAAAAAACTTCTCTGGATAAATAACAGTTCAAACATGAATCAGTCAGATTTTAATGTTATTAACAGCTGACCTCTGTGCAGCAGACGGGCGGACATCTTTAAATTCAATGAAACGACCAATGGACTGGTCACTCTTGAAGGACACACAGCTGGGTCCAGGTCCAGGTCCAGGTCCAGCAGAGTCTGGTCTCAGAGTCTGCTGTGGGCTTCAACAGAACACACACAGAGCTTTGAGTGTGAATAATGATGGTGGAGTGATGTGAGTGCTGAGCTGTGACATGGAGAAGAGTCGTGGACAGTTAGAGATCCTCCTCTCACCTCTGAGCTTTGGTCTGGCTGTCATGTTCCCCACACAGAGAGCTTTTAGAGGGAGGGACTCCCTCCTCTCTGTCCTCACACTGATTCATGCTGCTCAACTCACATCCACATCAGCTCACACACACTTTGATCTGGAGAGGAAACACAAATCATTCATGTGCACATGGACTCAGATCATCCTGTCATCATGCCATCAGCTGCTGTACTTCTACTATCATCCACTAGGTGGCGCCATGAAGCTGCAGATGGACCGTTTCCATTCACACTGATTGAATTTGACAGGAAGCTTCAGTTTCTTTAATATTCAGTAAATTCAGCTTCAATTTTTCCTCAGTGATCCTTCATGTGAACAAATGAGCTGATCATCAGTGAATCTGAGATGATTCTGTTCTGTTGGTTTCTGAAGCTCAGCCTTCATTCTGACTACCTCAAAGTGTTTGTACGCTAACTGATAATCAACACTTCGACACTCAGCACAGCTCACGACTCCACCCACAGCCCCACCTGTGGAACTGGGACTTTAATGTTGGAGCCACTTTGAACTGTTTGACACACTTTCAGCTTCTTTAATGTCCAACAGTGAATCCGATTTTAGAAACTGATCTTTAGTTTTTCATTTCAAATCTTCATCTGAAAAGTAACAAAATGTGCTGAAGTCCAAAGTCAAACATCTCCCTCTGAGATGGAGCGCAGTACAAGTACAAAGCAAGAGAGTACAAGTACTTAGTTACTTTTCAGCATTCAGACAGATGATTAAAAATCAAAGACTGACAGTCTCAATAAAGCCCTTTGAGAGAATATGAAAAGATGAACTGAGAGGAAATCTCTTTGATTTGATTATTGATCCCATCTAAGAACAAACTGACAGAAAGAAGCGACACTAGTTCCTGTTGGAGGACTGTTAGGAGCTCTGACGCCTCATTCAGTGACACACTTACATATTTATGGACTGAATTCAAGAATCAAACCTTTAAGCACATCAGCTCCTGAGCATCAGCTGACTCTGCTTCTCCTCTGATTCCACCGCTAGCTGACGACAGCTCGTGTTAACCAGTCACACAGTAAAAACTTGTTCGTTACCTTCAGCTGGAGGTTCACACGGAGAAAACTAACTGTGACTCAGCGTTCAGAGTGAATGAAGCTTTGAACAGGAAACAGCCAGAGAGACTCAGAGTGTGAATCATTAACCAGATCTGTTACCTGAGAGAAGTCGTGGTAAAGAGGCTGTTTAATGGCTGCATATAAAGATAACACACACTTCATTAATCGCTTTTTGTTATAAATAATAATAACGGTTAACTATCCCTATTACCACAAACATTAAAAAACACTGTAAAACACAACAAGCAGCCTGCCAATCAGGTAGCAACACTTATGAAATGAACCTGTACCACAACACAGTGCCTCTAATGCAGCCATCCAGTCCTAGTGACTTCCGCCTTGTCAGCAAGTGGCTGGCTGCTGTACAGTCTTCAGAAAATGGACCTGTTTTCCCTCTTTCAGCTTCTTTGCAGAGCAGTTTGTGGCAGTGATACTTTGTTCCTCTTCATCTGAAAAGTAACATTAATACAGTTAAAGTACTGAAGACTCAGATTTAGAACACTTCACTTGTTTATATGACCTGGACTCACCTGAATCCTCATCATGTTTCTACTAGCAGATACAACTGCTGGACATATTTGTTCCGTTTCTTAAGAATCAGTGTAATGTAACTGTTACCAAGGCCAGAATGTCAGTTATCTGAAGCTTTTCACACCTTTTCAATGTGAATGGCTGAACACCTGTTAACAGTGCAGTTTTCTCAATGTCTAGACTTACCCTTCTCATCATGACTCCAATCAACAGGGGACCTTTCGGGGGTCTGTTGTTGTGGCTCATCTTCATCTATGAAAAATCCTGTTTTGGTAAAGTGAAAACACTCATATCTCCTTACTGACCATCATTAACTTCCAGTGGTCTGTCATCTGATGTCTGTCCCTCTTCGCCTCTTTTTGAGCCTGTGGTTGGGGGGCGGTCGTGACTTTCATCTATGAAAATGGTCACAGGGGAAATAAGGAGGCTTTTGATACTGCATTAAAAGTTAGAATTAAGAGGTTGACAGACGCTTCAATACACCACTTTGTTTATCCCTGATAGGAAATTTTCTTGGAAAAATGCAGTGTGGTTTGTTTTAATGACTAAATATACTCAAATACCAAAAATGACTTGAAAAATAAAACTTCAACATACCAAAGACTACAGAGTCCAGTGTCTTCAGGCTCTTCCCTTTCAGAGATTTTGCTCCTTGCTCCATTGCGAACAGAAGTTTTCCAATCTCGGCCACCTGAAAGGTTTTGTCTGTTTGGCAATAATATTCACAGTGGACTCGTATGTCATGTCCCATAAAACGAGCGACTTGTTCCAGTTCTTGATGATCAAGGTTGAGAAGCTGGCATAAGGTAGCAACATGCTTTCTGAGTTTTGTTGTGTTGTTAATCTCTACAGCATATTTCCTGAGACAATCACACCCACGGATGTTTGTTTGTATCAGGCATGTGCTTTTTCTTGATGTTGTTTGTTTGTTTTTCAACTTTATTAACTTTATTAAAAATGTATCTCTCGGGACTTCCGGTGGCGCCATGTGCTGAGACGCACGCAACGAGTGTTAGCTCCGCTGCAAATCGGCGATGTCCGGCTGTTTGTAAGTTTGTAAACTAACTTAGAGGTAAAAGGAATAACCAGAAATCCAAAATAGATCATGGCCGCGAACAGGGATAAGAGAAACACAGCGAAACTTTTAAAAACTCTCGAAGGAGACGCCAAAGGAAAAAAGGGACCGCCATCTTGTTTAGATGAAGCAAGTGCAGACGAAGGCGCAATAAGCATGGCGGAGATCCTCCAGGAGTTAAGGGAACTGAGGAAAGAAAACCAAGAGGCGTTTACAGACACCAAAGCCTCCTTATCCAGATTGGAAATGTCGGTGTCGGACCTGAAACAGAGGATGGAGAGGCTGGAGCGGAGGACCGAGGATGCGGAGTCAAGGGTTGGAGCGGTGGAAGATGCAGGCCAGCGACATGAGCGGGTGCTCCGACATCTAGTAAGACGCGAGGCGGCACTGGCTAACACCTGCGAAGACTTACAAAACCGAATGCGCCGCAATAATTTGCGAATCTATCAGGTAGCCGAAGGAAGTGAGAAAAATGGCATGGTGGAGTTCGTGAAACAACTAATTAATACGACGCTGCAGCTTCCACCGGAGATAAACATACAAATAGAGCGAGCGCACAGAGCTTTGGGACTGAAGCCGGCGGCCTCCGCTCCCCCGCGCTCCATCATCGTGAGATTTTTAGACTACACAGTGAAAGAAGCGGTCCTGCGCCAAGCTTGGGCGCAGAAACGAGTCACGTTTCAAGGAAAAGTGATATATTTTGACCAAGACTACTCTCCGGAGGTGCAGAGAAAGAGAGCGCGGGTCCGAGGAGTGATAAAGCAGCTGAAGGACAAAGGTATCCAGGCCAGATGTCGCTTCCCGGCGCAGTTGAAAATCTCCCTGGACACCGGAGAGAAAACTTTCCCAACGCTGATCGAAGCTGTACCGACCCTGGGGGAGCTGGGCATCACTGTGCAGGTGAGCGATAGAGAGAAGATGGAGCGGGAGCTCGCGAGGGAGTCATGGAGGACGCAGGAGAGCGGGAGGAGAGGAAAAAGAGACGCGTCACTATCAGACGCTGATCTACGGTTCTTCCTGCGGGAGTGATGGAGATGCACGGATAAAGTTTTGGAGGTTATGTTTAACTCATGACAACGATAAGAAGTTATATTTTTTCCTTTAGATGAAACGTGGACAGCTGAACACGCTGAATATAAGTGATAATCATATGTAAAGGTTAGTGTAAAGGAGGAGTGAAACACTCGTTTTTGCCTTTATTTTGATATTATTGATGATACCCGAGATGGGACTACAGCCTCGCAGAGGAATCTGTTTTTTTCTCTGTGTAGGGGTTTGGTTAGCACCAAGTGTGTATCCCCCAGAGAGTGTCAAAGGCCACAACTCTCTGCCTATAAGACAACAGGGGCTGGACACAACTCTGCACCCAGCTGGGATTTTGGAAGTCAACTATGACAGTTCTGTTCATTTACGGTTATTTCTTAAGAGTTCTTATATCTTTGACACGTTCGTTGCGCCCACACAGGTACATGATGTAAATGTTAAAGTAAGGCCATTTATTGTAAGCAATGGTGAATTTTGGAGAAGAAAAAATGCAGAAACATACATTATTTTATGTCTGACTTAGGGGTTGTTAGTTATAATGTTAAAGGTATTAATCATCCTATAAAAAGAAAGAAGATCCTAGCCCAGTTGAGAAAATATAGTTGCTCTATAGGACTATTACAGGAAACTCACTTAAATGATGCTGAACACAAAAAACTGAGGAGAGAGTGGGTTGGGCAGGTGTTCTATGCATCCTGTCCAAACAGTAAAAAGAGAGGAGTAGCAATTCTGATCAATCGATCCGCTAACTTTGCAATACAAAGAGAAGTAAAGGATAGGGAGGGCAGGTACATAGTGATTATAGGAACCATAGGTGGGGTAGAGTTAACCATCATGAATATTTATGCTCCGAATAATGATGACCCTGTTTTTTTCATGGATATCGCATCCATATTGGCAAGGGAAGCTAGAGGAACTGTAATTCTAGCAGGGGATTTTAATTGTGTCTTGAACTTAAAACTTGACAAATTGCCTGCAGATCAAGGGCCCCCGAGTAGGAAATCTAAGGCGGTAAAACATATGTTGGAGGGGTTAGGGCTTGTTGATAGCTGGAGAGCCAAGAATCCAACGACTAAGGACTTTACTTTCTTTTCCAACGTGCATGGATCATATTCTAGAATTGATCTGATTTGCATTTCTAAGCAGAGCCTTCACAAGATTGAGGATTGCGTTATAGAACCTATTACCTTATCCGATCATGGTCCAGTTAGGCTTAAATTAAAATTGGGGTTCGAAAGACATTTTAAATACTGGAGATTAAACGTTTCATTGTTAACAGACACAATAATTCAACAACAACTAAAACAAACTCTACAAGAATATTTTGCAATAAACGAAAATGGAGCAGTCTCCCCCTCCACCCTTTGGGATGGTGCTAAGGCAGTTTTAAGAGGGAAATGCATTGAGATAGCGGTTAAATTAAAAAAACAGAGATTGGAGAAAGAGAAACAATTAGAAGATGATATAAAACGACTGGGACATGAACATAAAATAACTGGGGATGAGGACATATTGAAACAACTGCAGCATTGTAGAACTGCTTTGGATGACTTGCTTACACTTAAGGTAGAGGGAGCGCTTCGATACACGGACCAAAGGTATTATGAGTTGGGAAATCGGGCGAGTCGACTACTTGCATTTCAGCTGAGGAAAGAACAGGCATGTCGTATTGTTCCTAAAATAAGACACCCAATATCCCGGACAGAAGTTACACACCCGGTAGATGTGGCTGAAGCATTTCAAAGCTTCTATAGGAACCTGTATGATGCTCCAGAGATCGTGCCAACCACAGCCAATTTAGAGGCTTTCTTTAGAGATCTTAACCTAGTAAAACTATCAGAGGCAGAGGCGGAGAACTTATCAACCCCAATTTTGGAAAGTGAAATAGAGGAAACTATCATGTCCTTGAAAAATAACAAATCTCCTGGCACAGATGGTTTTCCTGGGGAATTTTACAGAACCTTAAAGACAGAGTTGGTGCCTAAACTCTGTGAAATATTTAACTATGCATTAAGCGAAAATGACCCCCCTAAGAGCTGGTCAGAGGCCATAATAACAGTAATACACAAAGAGGGGAAAGACCCAATTGAGTGTGGTGCCTACAGACCCATCAGCTTGCTTGGGACTGATGTAAAAATTCTTAGCTCCATACTGACGAAGAGAATGCAGAAACACCTGGGGAAATTGATTAACCCCGACCAGACCGGGTTTATACCAGGGCGTCAGGGGGCAAATAACATTAGAAGGGCCCTAAACATACAATCAATAGCAAGAGACTCGGGCCACCCCTCAATGCTTCTCGGCCTCGACGCCGAGAGGGCGTTTGACAGGGTGGACTGGTCGTTTTTAAATTATACCATGGAAAAAATGGGGTTTAATTTGACATTTATTAATTGGATTAATACTATAAATAAGGACCCGATATCTAGAGTTAGAGTCAATGGTTGTTGCTCTAAATTTTTCAACCTGAAGAAAGGAGTTCGGCAAGGAAATCCGGTCTCACCTGTTTTGTTTGCACTGTGTATCGAACCGCTCGCAGAGTTAGTTAGGGGAAATGATCGGATTGAGGGGATAGTTGATGGGGGAGGCATGACACATAAAATAGCCCTTTTCGCAGATGACGTTCTTTTGTTTGTAAAAAACCCCTTGTCGTCTATACCGGTTCTAATGCAGTGCTTGGGGAAATATGGGGAAGTTTCAGGGTATAAGGTTAACGAGGGGAAATCTGAAGCAATGATGATCACAGGGAGCTGGCCTAAACAATTAGATAATCAAGTGAAATTTAGATGGTCGAAAGAGGGCTTTAGGTACCTAGGGGTGAATTTGACACACACCTCTTCTCAATTATATAAAGCTAATTATGACAAACTTATTTCTCAAATCAAAAAAGATTTTGAAAGATGGGGGATGCTTCCTCTATCATTGATAGGCAGAGTTGAAGTTATAAGGATGAATGTGCTGCCAAGGTTGCTATTTCTTTTTGTCTCTCTTCCTATTGTGGTCCCTCTAGCTACTTTTAAATTCTTGGATCATTTGGTTTCCAAATTTATATGGCAGAACAAAAGGCCCAGAGTGAGACTCAAAGTTCTCTGTGCAAGTAAAGAGAAGGGGGGATTGTCCCTGCCTCACTTCAGGAGTTATTATTGGGCAGCGCAGCTAAGAGTATTGGTCTCGTGGATGAGATTAGATATGGATACAAAATGGGTACACATTGAGCAAAGTTCTATAAGGAATGTATCACTCACTGCCCTCCCCTTTTTAAGTATAAGTGCATGCCGTGTCCTTAAGATACGTAATGAGTGGGTTAATTACACATTAAGGGTGTGGAGGAAGATAAGACTGTTGTTAAATCTGCCATTGTCTGTATCCAGGGCAACAAAGGTGGTGGAGGCCTGTGGATTTCTACCAGCCAAACTAGACAGAGGTTTTAATAAGTGGGCTGAAAAAGGTCTGATTACTATAAATCAGTTAATGGAGGGAGGGACACTCAGGGCCTTCTCGCAACTTCAGACACAATATGGTATTGAATCAAAGGATTTATTTAGATATTTTCAAATTCGGCATTATTTGACTACGCACAAGGATTGGGACAAAATTAGAAAGGAACCTTCAAATTTTGAACGTTACTGGATTGAGGTAGCAGAAAATCGAAATGTGTCAAAAATAGTATCCTGTTTATACAGCAAAATTCATAATGATAGTTCTGCGGACACACTGGATGTAAAGGGCAAATGGGAATTGGAGGCTAATGCTATAATTGGGGATGATGAGTGGGAGAGGTCCTGGGTGTCCTGGCACAGATGCTTAAGCAGCCCAACTTGGAGAGAATTCAGTTGGAAGGTGAGGATGAGATATTTTAAAACTCCTATAGTGATAGCTAAATATGACAAAAAAAGTTCCTCTCTCTGCTGGAGAGGCTGTGGTCTAGTGGGAGATTTCTCACATATTTTCTGGGATTGCCCCAAACTACTAAAATTCTGGAAAGAGGTGATGGAGGAAATACGTGGGATCTTAAAGCTGGACAGGCTGATTGATCCTCAGCAGTTGATTCTAGGGACACTTCACACAGATCTTCGAAATAATCAGCTGTACCTGCTTAGAGCTCTTGTGATAATTGCCCACAAAATGATCACTGTGAACTGGCTTAAGCCTCAACCACCGACTTTACTACAATGGACACAAAGGCTGAAAACTGTGAACTGTATGGAAAGCTTAACTGCGCGGTTACGACTCCGGATGGACTTGTATTTGGAAAAGTGGGCTCCTGTCATAAACTATTTGAGTGACTAAATGTAAGAAGTTCAACTCAACTGGGCTGATCAGATTGAAAGTAAGAGAACGAACACTTGGATGATACCTTGTTACCCCCTCCTGTGTATATTACTGCAGTAATGTCTATTTTATTTTATTTCTTGGTCTACTAGTTAACTGTCTATATCTGATACTCTAACACTGTGTGGATGTCTTGTCAAGGAATATGTTTTAATAAATGTTCAAAAAAAAAAAATGTATCTCTCATAATATATTCATCAAAAATATGTTATTTGATCATGTTGTAGGTACTGAATCGTATTTGAGTAAAACGTGTTTACAGATTATAGGCCTACGTATATATTTCGTGCGTATACAAATATAGAACTGGGCATTGGCCATGGGATCTCACGCCCACTCCGTATTAATCCCAGATTAAACAAATACAACCTCTGATGTTAATGTTTTGAATGATTACTTTGTCTTGGACTAAAAGGCTTTCATATTATTCTATTCGACCACAGACTGTATTTCGACTTGACTGACACGTTTACTTTCGTTGCTCAGCAACTGGTGCGTGACGTATAAACCTGTGCGCCGCGATACTTATATATATTGGCGTGTGGGCGGGAACCTTTTGGAGTGTGGGCGGGAACATGTAGATGACAGCAGGTAAGTAACTCCTACTGTTGCTTAATGAATGAAATGATAACAAAAATAAAAGCAACATTTGCAAACATGATATAAATATGATTTCCGTTCTTTCATTTATAATATATGGGAAAAAAAAAGTTTCACGTTATAACTTGATAAGTTTGTCTCGGTTGGAGGGGGCGGAATTAAGACCATTGTGTGTATTAAGACCATTGATTCAGACTGGATCAGGCGCTGTGGTGGGGGGATGAGGGGTTCTGAGGTGGATTGCTGGGGCTGTGTCTATATGTGCTGAACGTAACCATCAGAATACAACTTTTTATTCATCTGATTAACTGGCTTTATCGAGGCCGGCGCTCGCTCACTATCTTTGTCTCTCGAACAAACCTCTCTCTTCCCGTTAGAAGCTGTGTACATGAAATAACCAAAGCCAGATCACAACTGGTAGAGTATCAGAGTTTAGTCCATGAATCCACCTGGATAGTATTTGTTTCATTGACATATTTATATTTGTCTGATTGGAGGCCGCAGCGTGACGCCTGGCCCGTGGAGCGCTGGGCGTCCCTCCAGCTGATCACGTTATAATGTGAAACTTTTCCCCTGATACTCTGCCTGTTGTAATCTGCCTTTGGTTATTGCTGTACACAGCTTCTGTAAAGAGAGAGAGAGAGAGAGAGAGAGAGAGAGAGAGATGGTCGAGAGACATAGATATGTCTAAAATATTATTCAGAAAGTGAAAGGTTGCATATACAGTCATATAGTCCAATTCCTTCTGTGTGTCCTACTCCAAATGTCAGGTATATTTTTGTAGTTCAGTAATCACGTCCTAAGTTTGTATGTGAAAGTGAAAAACAATAAAATACATTTCACTTGCATGTCATGTTGCATGCTAAGTTCTCTGAATTTTAAAACACATTATCCTCTCCCTAGATAGATAGAAAGATAGATAGATAGATAGATAGATAGATAGATTGATAGATATACATTTCTGATTTTGCACTCTGCAGAACAATGCACTAGCTCAATGCAATGATGATACCATGTGACTGAAGTTCAAATTAATTTTCTCTTTTTTTCTTATTTATAAAGGTGAATATGGCAAAAACAAAAAAGGTTAGACCGTATATTGCTATTAAGCATATTCCATTGAGAGGAAGAACAGCAGTGTCCCGGAGTTATTTAAGAGGTGGGATCCCCTTGCCAACGAAGCCGACAGCGAGCTGCTGCTGGTTTTCAATCAAGAGGAAAGCTGTCTTAAGACCAGCCACAAAAGAATGAGACTGTGGAGGCATGGCAAGGTGTAAGGAAAATACTCCTTGATGTAAAGAGTGAGCTCCTCAGTCCTCCAGATGACACGGCCTGCACAGTATGCAGTGTTGCCCTTACTAATGACATCTGGAGATGTAACGACTGTGGAAGTGAGAGCTACTTCTGCTCCACCTGTGTCCAGAGTGTCCATCAGAATGCTGCTGTGGTTCATGCTCTAGAAAAATGGGAGGTTTGTGTCACTCAATACTTAGTACACACTAAGAAATGTATTCCATTCTACATTAAGCACAGATAATAACTTGAAGTTAGTTACTGCAGCATATACTGCACTTTACACTTTACTGTGGTGGTCATGATGATAGCTGTCAACCCATCTCATGATGTTGGTATGGATCATCATTGGGTGGTGTTATTGGGAAAGTGTCTCCAATGTATGGATAATATGAACTTTCCCTTTGTGATGTTTATGTTCTATTTTGATATAATGTGACTGTAGGGGACTGCCGGTACTCAAAATCGAGGTTGATCAGCATCAGGTGTTGCTAATTTGAGAGGAGTTCCACGTTTGTTATTGCTCTTAAAATATATATATTTTTTAAATAATTTGTGAACATTGAAGAGTTTTGAAAATCAGTAAGTTGTGATCTGAATCTGTCTATATAATATAAAATTCAGATCATAGAACTCTGATCATAGACAAACTGGACATTTTGATTGAAAGCACACACCACTACAGTTCCTAAGCAGCTGGCCCTCAGTAGCTGTAGCCAATAATCAGTATGATGACATTTTTTACTCTCTCACACATAAAGGTTGAGCTTTGTGTTAATATTAGCTCTGTAAGTAAGTATGACCTCTATGTAAATGTTGCTTCTCTTCTGTCATGTTGTGAGTTCTAAAAAGGTTGTTGTGATCTTTATCTTTAAGGCAGGTGAATTCCATCAGACACTTCCAGTAGGGTTCAGATGGCATTGGTTGAGGAAGGATGGCCATAGATGTGACACATCCTACATACGTCAAATGAAAGTATTTGATTTTCAAGGTAATTCACTTTCATACATGCATTGTAGATACATAGCACAAAACAAAAACTGAAAAACAAATGTATAGAACTCCACAGCTTTTCTATCTCTGTCATGAATTCTAGGAAGTCCTCATGATGTCTGGATAACATTCTGTCAATGTGAAGTGGAAGCTGCAACACTGCTGCATTACAGCCTTTGGCCAGCAACTGCTAAGCAGCCCCAAAGTGCAATTTCATTCAAGCTTATGGACACGATCTGCCGGTTGCAGCTTGAATGCGGTGTATCACTGAAGGCCATATGTGCAGCAATGCAGCATTGCCTAGTGTCTTTCAAGGTTTGCTTAATAGTAGCTTCTATTCAAATGATTCCTGTTTGACCATCACCTTTACCTGAAAGCCTTTAATTTGAAAAACACATTTTAACGAGAGTCCTATGGTGAATATGATTGTTTGTAATACAGTGCCAAGACCTCTATGGCATTCTAATCAACCAATCATATGAGGAATTCAGACACCTGCGGTATCAGTTATCTACCATATGTCATCTTGGGCCTGACATAACTGATGGGACACACTGTCCTCTTTGTCCACAGGTATGATCTATTCATTACATGCATTAAATTAAGAATGTTGTCATCAATGCAATTTTGTATTAATCAATCAAGTTACTGTACTTTTACTTTCTCTGTCAACATAATTCATAATAATACATTAAACAAACAACAAATACAACTATACAAATATGTGAAAGGTCAGCATTGGGTACTGGTCTGGATTAAAGACATTCTAGTGCCATGCAATTAATTCTCACTTATGTTAGGATGGTGGAAATCTGATTCTTGCTGCGGATGGACTGTTTGGACTTCCAAGAAAGAAATCATCTGGACGTAGTTTTGAAGGACCCAACACTTCAACTGCTTCTTCTCCCCACAAGAAGATGTTGATGCTTTTATTAGAGAACAACAACATTCCTCTGAGGAGGTAAAGTCTGACTATATTTAATATCCTTCTTCGGCTTTGTGAGAGTAATGTATGTTCAGAACTACTGATCAAAACATGTACATTCCAACTTTTACAGGGTTGTGCCAGCTTTCGAGCAGGTAGTGCCCTCAGGTCAAAGGTCAAAAACTCCAAATTGGATGAAACTGGCGTTTTTGGCATGTCCTGTAAGCACGAACATCCACGGCGCTTTCTTAATCTAAAGAGAGGAGAGAGGTAAAAACTAGAACTTGCATTAGCACAGTAAAGTGAGTTACAGCATCCTGTTTCAGCTAAAAGTTCTGCATTTTCCTCTAGCCTTTCCAATGCTGTCTACCTGCTCAAGGAACTGCAAGAAAATCTGGGAGAAACAAAAAACTTGTTTTCATGTACGACATTGCATGCAAATTAAAACCACACTTGCAGGTAATTGAATTGTTTCTTTGATGTTTAGTTTGTAATATCTAAACAATATTCCAAAGAAACTAAATGTCTACTTACTTGTTCCCTTTTTATCATTAATGCAGTATTTTCATTTCTATGTTTTCTTACAGAAGTTTTACCCAGATCTTCTGATTAAAACAACATTTGCTGGACCTGCATTCCATGCCTATGGGCACAATGTTCTTTGTCAGGTTGTCATCATTTGGTTTTGACATTGTTATTAACTTCAGTGCAATTTGTCACAGACAGGATAACTCATTGAAATATTTTCATCTGATTTTGGTTGAATGTGTTGTAGATTTCCTACGGTTGCAGAAATGTTGAGGATGCAGGCCTAGCTGATGGGGAACAGTTAGAGCGACTGTGGTCACACCTTCGCCGTTTTGGTAAGGTGACAAAAGAAATGACCCCTTCACGCAGAGCTGATCTACTGACTGATGCCTGCTGCACTACAGTTCAAAGATGTCTGTGTCTGTCTCCTCCTTCTCTCGCTCTGTCTCTCTATCCAGTTTTAGACGTGCGATCAAAAGATTCTGTAGCACCTTACCTTTCTTTATACTTATCTCTATCTTCTCCCACTTCTAAGAATGTGATACTATGCATGATCCTATATGATGCTTTAGCAATGTGTCAAACAACTTTTTTAGCAGTTATTGTCTTAAACCCTTAGCCACGCGGACACCATGTGGCCTTTTTTATTATTATTTTTAAATAAAACTTTAGTCATGCATACTTTTCTGTATAATATGTGCTTCTCCCTATAATGTCCTCATTTGTTGTTAAAATAATAGTTTATTAATACAATATCTTCCTTTGGATGACTTCTCTCACTTTAAAGCAGAAGCCTCGAGTCTCAAAGCAGACAAAACCCAAGCAGTTGCAGAGGAAGCAAATGAAGAGATGGCTGAAATAATGACAAATACAGCTACAATGTTATTTTTCAAAACTTTGGATTGCAAAAGTGTGGGATTTGGGACTGCTTCATGTTATCAGTTTCAAAACTAAAATACCTTTCAGCCACTGTATAACCCTTGCAGTAAAGATGTGTTGGCATATAAATGAATAATATTGCCAACTAAAATAAATTGTGGCTCTGAAAACATAGATGTTGAGACACTTCCATAATGAAAATGTATACATTTACAATATTTAATGTTTTTGTTGCAAGGCCTCACCAAGCACGACTTACAAGTCTGGGCAGACCAGTATAAAACAGAAACAAAAAATACCATAGACTGGACCTGGGAAGAGGACTATGTCCAACAATGAATGGAGCACCAGGAACTGTGAGTGTGTAGAGTAAAAAAAATATATATTGCATTTTTATTGTAATATTTGTCATGAATGTTGAATACAATGGCCCTGTAACGAAGAGGACTTCGTTCCCTGGAGAATAAGGGGGAGTTGGGGAGACATTGCACTATGCACTTTAACCAGGATACATGCACTTTAATAATTGCACAGGCACTTTGGTAAAGCAGTGGCACTTTATTGGATTTGCACATGTTACACTTTGCACATTGCATATTTGCACATTTGATATATATTCATGTTTATATTTATACATTGATGGATTATTGGTAATTGATATTTATTTGATATTTATTGTCCCTTTTGAATATTTTATGCTGGTAGGTTCTGTGATGGCCATATGGTTCCACCTGCAGAGAAAAGAGATGAGACATATTGTATTGTATGGTTGGTAATTGAGCTAAGTGGACATGAAGTGATTCATTTAAATATAAATATAATGTGCAATTGTGTATGTGGGGTAGTATACTGGGAAAGAAAGTGTAATGTGAAATGGTACTCACAGTCTCCTTTGTCCTCAGGGTGTTCGGGCAAAAGCCTTCCCCAGGGAACAGCCGCCATGTTTGTAGTTCCGGAAGGAGCCAATTGGGAATTAGTAGGGGTGTTGGGAGTGTGATTATTTTTAGTGAGCTAATGGGTTTAAAACGGGAATACGGTTGTGTTTTGTAAATAGATGTGTGTTTTGTGGGTGTATGATATGAATAGGGGAATAATTATATATATGTAAAAGGTGTTCTCGGAAGAAGCTATTTCCACATGTCAAATGGGTTCTCCTTCATTTGGTGGGCACCCTATATAAGGCGCCATTTTGTTATCTGTGAGTGGCTGCTGAATGATGGAGAAAGAACATTGCCATGCTGAAGCATTTACTCAATAAAGAAATCATCTGGGACCCAACTATCCTGCCTGAGCATTCATCTCTGCTGTATTCTCCCGCCGCAAATACGGTCAACCTAACAAGTGGTGTCAGAGGTGGGATCCATGTGACAGCAGAAGATGCCAAGGCAGGGAAGAAAAGCGGACCAAGAAGAACCAGATGAGGGGCCAACTGGAGCATGTGTTCCAGGCACCAAACCAGAGACAAAAGCAGAAGAAAAGCTTGATGAATTGGCGGGTTTGGTGAAATCTCTCATGCAGGCACAAGTGGAGAGAGACCAGCAGAGAGAGAGAGAGGCCTCACGTCAAGAACAGAGATGGAAACGAATGCAACAGCAAGTCTCCCAAATGCAGCAGCAAGTGAATATGATGACAGAAGAGCAAAGAACAGAGATGGACACCGTGGATGAAATCTACCGTCCACAAAGGGATCAAGAGAGTGGTCGTCATGACAATGATGGAGATTTTGGGGACCCGGATGAAATGATGAGCCAGGCAAGTTGGGGTTACCGACAGCAGAAGGAACCCAAACTGCTGCCCTTATCTCCCGATGATGACATAGAGCACTTCCTGACAACCTTTGAGAGGATGGCCCGTGTATGTCACTGGCCTAAAGATGGATGGGCGGTGCGTCTGGTCCCCTTGCTCACTGGTAAAGCACGTAGTGCTTATGTATTGATGGACATGAAAGACTCAGAGAGATATGACAAAGTTAAAGCTGCAATTTTGTCAAAATATGAAATTACACCTGAGACCTACCGTAGACGATTCCGCTCTCTCAAAATTGAGCCTGGTGAAACGCCACGAGAGCTCTATGTGCGTCTGAAAGACCTGTTTTGCAAATGGGTTAAGCCAGAGAAGTCAACAGTGAAAGAAATCTCAGAAACAATCGTTTTGGAACAGTTCCTGAGGATGGTCCATCCAGAGTTGGAGATCTGGATCCGAGAACACAACCCTGTGACAGCAGAGGAAGCTGCACGCTTGGCAGAAGTCTTCACAGCAGCCAGGAGAGGAAGCCGAGCCTCCACCTTCAGCTGGGAGAACCACCAAGCCCATTCAAGTAGGTCCTCTGGGGGTGAACAGGGGTCTGGTCAGCCACGGGCTAGAGGGTTTGCGAGTGATAGGCAGTTTACTCCCCAGGCCACAAGCCCCGCTAAAAAGCCTCCCCCTCGAACCACTAAACAAGATGTTCGGTGTTACCACTGTAATGGTTTAGGTCACACAAAACCATTTTGCCCAGTTTTGAGCCACACTAAACCAACTCTCCTTTGTTCGGCTCCAAGACCAGCTGCAGTGGGTATAGTGAGGGATGCAGGCCGTACAGCCCCAGTCTTGATTAATGGTCAGCGTGAGATAGCACTACTTGACTCTGCCTGTTTCCAGACAGTAGTTTTGTCCAGTTTGGTCCCCAGAGAGAAATGGAGTGAGGATAGATCACGGATAAGCTGTATTCATGGGGATGAGCACGTTTATCCTACAGCTGAGGTGTATCTGACTGTGGGGGGACAGACATTTCTGTTGACTGTGGCGTTAGCTCCAACTCTGCCATATCCCGTTATTCTAGGCAATGATGTGCCCACACTCTATGACCTTATGACACAGCCCATATATAAACCAGATTCGAGCAGTGATGAAGGTCAGAGTTCAGCCGTCGATGTCTGTGAGCCATGGACTAATCCAGTGAAATTGCCCGTAAAACCCTGTAATGTCACCACCAGAGCACAGAGTGCAGGGGGGGTCCTCAGCGAGCTACCTTTCTTTGGGGTAGACTGGGAAGCAGGGCCAGTTAAGCCTAAAAAATCAAAAGTACAAAGAAGACAGGAGAAGCTAAAGGGTTCATTCAAACAAGGGGCACAAAGCTCTCCTAAACCACCTGAACTGCTTGATTTTGAGTTCCCCTCAGACTTAAGCACACTTCAAAAACAAGATGCTACACTGAAGCAGTGGTTTGGAAAGGTGACAGAGGTGGAGGGTGTTCAGCAGGGTAAACCCAGTTGTTTAGAGGACGCCACCTATATAGTAAAGCAGGGCCTTCTCTATCAGAGACAGGGAAAAACTGAGGCTCTAGCACTGCCACAACAGTACAGACAAGAAGTGATGGAAATGGGTCATTCAATTCCATGGGCAGGTCATATGGCTTTCCAGAAAACTCTGAACAGAATTGGAAGCCGGTTTGTTTGGCCAGGGATGTATACTCAAGTTTCTCAGTTCTGTGCTTCCTGTGACATCTGCCAGCTAACCTCTGCTAAAGGAGTAACACGTGCCCAGTTACAGTCGTTGCCCATCATTGACACACCTTTTGAGAGGATAGGCATGGATATTGTAGGCCCACTGGAGAAAAGTTCCTCAGGCTATCGTTACATTTTGGTTGTTTGTGACTATGCAACTCGCTATCCTGAAGCCTTTCCCCTCAGGTCTTTCAAAGCTAGACAAGTAGCAGACTGCCTTCTACAGCTTTTTTCTAGAGTGGGCATACCTAAGGAGATCCTAACAGACTGTGGGACTAATTTTTTGTCAAAACTGTTGCAGCAGGTTTACCAAGTGTTAGGCGTGAAGGGCATTAAGACCACCCCTTACCACCCCCAGACAGACGGGCTGGTGGAGCGCTATAACCGGACACTGAAAAGCATGCTGCGCAAGTTTGTGTCTCACACAGGTGCTGATTGGGATCGCTGGCTGCCCTACCTGCTGTTTGCTTACAGAGAGGTCCCACAAGCATCCACAGGCTTCTCTCCCTTTGAACTGTTGTACGGCCGCCAGGTGAGAGGACCGCTGGACCTGCTAAGAGACTACTGGGAGAGTTCGAAGCCAGAAGGTGAAAATGTGGTGGCATATGTGATAAAAATGAGGGAGAGACTGGAGGAGATGACAGCGCTTGCACATGAACACATGGAGTCAGCTCAACGGAGCCAGAAAGTCTGGTATGATCGGAAGGCCAGAGAGCGAGTCTTTCAACCAGGCCAAAAGGTACTGTTGTTGCTGCCAACCAGTGAGAGCAAGTTGCTGACCAAGTGGCATGGTCCCTATGAGATCAGCAAACGTGTGGGTAAGGTCACATATGAACTCTTTATGCCAGACAAGGTTAAAAAATACCAGATCTTTCATGTTAACCTGCTGAAGGAGTTCCAGGTGTGCCCAGAGCCAGTGCACCAGCAGCTTTTGGTCCGTGTGGTGCCGGAAGAGGACACGGTGGACAAGTTCTTCCCAGCCACTACCACAGCAGCAGAGGGCCCAGAGGTGAGCCTGTCCCATCTGTCTCTCACTCAGCAGGCAGAGGTAAAACCCCTGCTTGACCCAGAGCTCTTCAGAGAGACCCCAGGTTTCACTTCACTGGTGCAGCACAAGATTCGGCTGAAGGGAGATGCCCCAGTGCGGCAGAAGAGCTACAGGATACCTGAGCGGTTAATTCCCCTGCTGCAAAAGGAAATCAAGCTGATGTTGGAGCTGGGCATAATAGAAGTTTCTTGCAGTGAGTGGTGCAGTCCCATTGTATTGGTTCCAAAGAAAGATGGTTCTCTCAGATTTTGTATTGATTTCAGATACCTGAATGCAGTATCCAACTTTGATCCATACCCCATGCCTCGGATTGATGATCTGGTGGAGAGAGTTGGCAGAGCTCGGTACATCACCACATTGGATCTCAGTAAGGGCTACTGGCAGGTTGCGTTAGCACCAGATGCCAGGGAGATGACAGCTTTCAGGACACCATTTGGTATGTATCAGTTCAAGGTCATGCCATTTGGTCTCCAGGGGGCGCCAGCCACATTCCAAAGGCTAATGGATCACGTTCTGAGAGATTTGTCTGACTTTGCAGCTGCATATTTGGATGATGTAGTTATTTTCAGCCAATCATGGGAGGAGCATATGGTTCACCTGCAACAGGTGCTGCAGAAAATAAAGGCAGCCGGCCTCACCATTAACCCTCACAAGTGTGCTATTGCCCAAACAGAAGTGGAGTACTTGGGTTATGTCATTGGATTTGGACAGATAAAACCACAGCTTGGGAAAGTGGAGGCCATCCAATCGTTTCCTGTTCCCACCACCAAAAGAAAACTGAGGGGATTTCTCGGTTTGGTGGGCTGGTATCGTAAGTTTGTGCCTCATTTTGCTGATAGAGCTGTTGTCCTTAATGATCTAACCAAAGCCTCTGCTCCGAGTAGGATTCATTGGACTGACGAGTATGACAGAGCTTTCAAGGATCTCAAGGAAGCCATCTGCACTTACCCAGTCCTCCACAGTCCTGACTTTGAGAAGCCTTTTATCCTGCAGACAGATGCTTCTGGAGTGGGCTTAGGAGCAGTGTTGCTGCAGGAGGTGGAAGGAGAGAGGAGACCTGTGGTGTTTCTAAGTCGGAAACTGCTGGACCGAGAGACAAGGTATTCGACAGTGGAGAAGGAGTGCTTGGCGATGAAGTGGGCCATCGACACGCTCAGATATTATCTGCTGGGACGGCACTTCTTCCTGGAAACTGATCATCGGGCTCTGCAGTGGCTGCATCGCATGAGGGATGCCAATATGCGCATTGCCGGATGGTACCTGGCTCTCCAGCCTTATGACTTTACGGTGAGCTACAGGTCTGGGAAGTCCAATGTGGTGGCAGACTGTTTGTCCAGAATGTCGGAGGACTGAGGTACTGTTCTCTTTGGGGAGAGGGAGGAGGAAATGTAACGAAGAGGACTTCGTTCCCTGGAGAATAAGGGGGAGTTGGGGAGACATTGCACTATGCACTTTAACCAGGATACATGCACTTTAATAATTGCACAGGCACTTTGGTAAAGCAGTGGCACTTTATTGGATTTGCACATGTTACACTTTGCACATTGCATATTTGCACATTTGATATATATTCATGTTTATATTTATACATTGATGGATTATTGGTAATTGATATTTATTTGATATTTATTGTCCCTTTTGAATATTTTATGCTGGTAGGTTCTGTGATGGCCATATGGTTCCACCTGCAGAGAAAAGAGATGAGACATATTGTATTGTATGGTTGGTAATTGAGCTAAGTGGACATGAAGTGATTCATTTAAATATAAATATAATGTGCAATTGTGTATGTGGGGTAGTATACTGGGAAAGAAAGTGTAATGTGAAATGGTACTCACAGTCTCCTTTGTCCTCAGGGTGTTCGGGCAAAAGCCTTCCCCAGGGAACAGCCGCCATGTTTGTAGTTCCGGAAGGAGCCAATTGGGAATTAGTAGGGGTGTTGGGAGTGTGATTATTTTTAGTGAGCTAATGGGTTTAAAACGGGAATACGGTTGTGTTTTGTAAATAGATGTGTGTTTTGTGGGTGTATGATATGAATAGGGGAATAATTATATATATGTAAAAGGTGTTCTCGGAAGAAGCTATTTCCACATGTCAAATGGGTTCTCCTTCATTTGGTGGGCACCCTATATAAGGCGCCATTTTGTTATCTGTGAGTGGCTGCTGAATGATGGAGAAAGAACATTGCCATGCTGAAGCATTTACTCAATAAAGAAATCATCTGGGACCCAACTATCCTGCCTGAGCATTCATCTCTGCTGTATTCTCCCGCCGCAAATACGGTCAACCTAACAGGCCCCTCTATAAATCCTATCCTCAGGATATTTATCATTTTTTGCTCTGGTACAACTTCACTCTGTGCTGCTTGGTACCACAAGATGCCTCCAAAATGACCAGAAAATTGAAAGTGAACCTCTGAACATCGTTTCAAAACAACTGACCATTATGACCTGGTGGTTGTGCTGCTCTTGAATTATTGTGTTGTATATATTATTGTATATTGTGTTATACTGCGTTAGAATAATGACATTCTTAGAGTTCCATGTTATTTACAAAGCTTATTTTTTTTCCTAGAGAAGGCTTGAGAAGTGAGAGCAACTGCACTCATGACCACACGGCACGTTTGGAAAAGTAAATATTACCTTACTTATATACACATACATACACATAAGAGTGATGGTGCTGATATTATATATACTTCTGAATCAAATAAGATACACTTACAACAACAATTCAGGCCTATTCCATACTATTACCTTTAAACATGTACTTGTCACAGACTTACAGTTTGATCAATCATCTGTAATATTATGAAGAGTACAGTCCAGACCTGCTCTATATGGAAAGCGTCATGAGATAACTTCTGTTATCTGAATGAATTCATCTCTAGCTATATGGCAGTGTAGAGCCTCTCAATTTGTTCAGAAATAAAATGTATACTGCACAGTCAAGATATTTTATTTTTGTCTGTATGCCACTTTCAGATTGGAGAAGAAAATAAAGAGCATTGAGCGGAGACATGGCCTTCGTGAAAGATGGCCTCTTACAAGTGAGTCCTGTGTACTCATCAGAAGAGCAATCGACGACACAAAGCGACAGAACTCAGTGCAGGGCATCTATAGACTGGTCTTATGTGGCCTTGTGAGAAAATATGCAGGTACAGTAAATATATGAAATATAACAGTTTGTTTTATTTTTAAACATAAACCACTTGTTTTGTAGAAGGACAGCAAACTGCAATTCGTCTTTCCAAGATGATCTCACGGATTTGTCAGAAGATCAAACAAAATCTGAAACAATTCAACAGCACCAGAGCAGCTAATCAGCCACATGCCTTGGTTTACCATGACATTATACAAGTGGACAACCCCATCTGGTCAACAATGACCAACACAAAGTCAACGAGGATGTGTCTTTGAAACAGAAACTGTTTGTGCTCTGGAACACAGCAAGAAGGGCATCTGAAGAGAAGGCCTACCTCGTAGAAGACTGCCTATCAGGAAGGCCTTTCTATGAAACCCAGATGGAGGAAATAGACAAATTCCTCCAGCCAGACTGTCTGCAGTCATCGAGATAGGAAAAAGGTGCTGTTGCTGCTCTGCTCAGCAAGAAAAAAGAATTTTCTGCCCGTCTCTCACAGTATGTCAGTCTTTACTCCAAAATAAGTAAAGACGCCTGTGCTGCTGATGTTGTCTCTTGAGGAAGAGGAGGATGACAAAGATGAAGAAGTAGAAGAAGAGGATGGCAACAAGGAAGGTTTAGATTGACATTTTAATGTGACAAGTGTGTACTAACTGACCTTTGTACTACACCGCAGATTTTGAAGATGCTCCTGTATAAATGTAAATATTGTCACACATCAACAATGTACTCATTTTAATTATTATCTATCATACAATCATTATCTAAAAAGCCTGTTTGTTCTTGTTCTTATAAGCCACATATATGAGCTGTGCAAATGATGACCATTGTTGGTAGCTGTTAGCAAAAGCGATATGCATGAGACTTCATGTTTAACAGCAGTGTGTAAAATAAATTAAATTGTTTTGTTAACTGGTACTTACTGACTTATTTTCTTACAAATAAAGTGCTTTAAAGTTTTCTTGTTATGTCAATGAAAACAATATGGAAGCTGTAGGATTAGACATTTCTCTTATCTAATTTCTCAGTTGCCAAAGTGGAATGCTAACCCTTTGCTAGCATCTACACAGTAAAAAATGGAGAGTCAACCTTTTTTAACCTAGATGGAGTTTTTACAACTATATGCAGAGTTAATCCACTCTAAGAGCAGAGTTAAAAGTCAGTGTAAAGTGCTGCAGACATGCAGTGAAAAATTTAACTCTACAGAGTGATGATTACGCGCCAGTCTTCGTGACATCTTGAACGTCCTGCTGGAGTCAGTCTGGAGAGGTGAGGCGGCCAGGTAAGTAACGTTAACGTTCCCATGTTCGCAACATAGTTTAAGGATTGTTTTTCAACTAAACACGGTTTTATAATTTCATAGATGTTTATTGAGGATGCGTTGTGAACACATAACCCTCTATTGGATGACACAGTCGAGTAGCTGCATGCAACATACACTGTATTTATTCTGAATGCTGGCGAGACATTAAAGGGATAGTTCGGGATTTTTTACATGAAGCTGTATGGCATCCCCGTCAGTAGTGTCGCACATCCACACCGACTTACCCCCGACAGTGTCCTGTGGGCCGAGTTCTGTCCAGTTTTAGCCAGCAACGAAAGTAGTCCGGCAGGTTTGCTGGGACACTTAAATAAAAAGTTTTTCTTCTCAAAACAGCATGTGTGCAAAAGAGTGATTTATTTGCATCACAAAACCGATGCCCAAGAAAAAGTCACATCTCGTAATCACTTCGCCCTACTTTCTCTCTTTTTGTATCTCTGTGCTGCTGCAAGATGGCAGCTAGTAGCCTACCTGTTGCACTCACATTGTTTACTGCACGGGAGGTTAACGATAGGCTGCTATGTCTGACTATGAGAGCGACAATGAAAACAATATGACACCGACTGATTTATTTGTATTTATTCACATTTCGCCATATTGCTATGGCATAGCCTCGGCTTGGTGCGTCACCGGTAGGCTAGAAACTCTTTGGTACAATTGAATTGTGTTTACCTGTGGTGCAGGGACAGCAGATCTCTTCAAATGCTGTTTCTGTTGCTGTTGTTGCAAACTCAAAGCTGTTTCATTTTTGCCAGTTTGGTGTCCAATTTGAAGCCTAGAGCAACTAGCCACAGTTCCCTCAGAGTAAAGTCCGTCACAGGAAAACGGTGAAATCCGTGAGGAGATTCAGTCAAATCTTTGTTGCTACAGCCTGGATGGTCACAAGTGCGGCCCATTTTTACACACACAAACACACACACATATATATACTATAAAATGCTAGCTTGTAGAAGCTATAAACTTTTGGATCTACCTCTCAATCTACCTATTGACCACTCCGCCTACTACAACCCAAATCGTCAGCTCAGCTGCGTGACGGGACTCACACTGGGGATGTCCGTGCCAAGAGATCACGCGAGAATCCTGAACGTACGCGAGTCCGCGCTATAAACTGTGTATAAAAGAAACAACAACAACAAACAGCTAACTTTGCTTCTCCAACGTGGGAGAGATTATAAAAAGGATCTGTTGTGTCTCTTTGATTGATTGACAGCTGACTTGGTGCCACCGGTCATGAAGTAATGTGAACGTGAAGCTGTGACAGGCGACATGAACCGCATATTGTGTTTTATTTTGAAAGGGGGCGAAGTGTATTACGCTGATTCTGTGTCAGATTTCCTGTCTGGTGCAATCTGCTCTGTTGAAATTGACGCGGTTTAGCAACGGCTCGCGTCAAAAATACAGCGCGCACTAATAGCAAAGGAGAGAATTGATGGCGAATTGATTACGAGATGTGACTTTTTTGTGGACATCGGTTTTGTGATGCAAATAAATCACTTTTGAACACATGCTGTTTTGAGAAGAAAAACTTTTTATTTAAGTGTCCCAGCAAACCTGCCGGACTACTTTCGTTGCTGACCAAATCTGGACAGAACTCGGCCCACAGGACCAGAATGATTCATTTAACTTAAGATCCCCAAGTATATTCCCTCAAAATTATGTGAGAAACCAATTTAGTTAACTGACAGCATTGTGGATTTGTTAATCTCAATTTAACTATATTATCTTTGTCTTGTTGTTCACAGTAATTGCAATCAAAGTGGACCAATAGCTGGTAAGTAGGTTAAGGTTATGGAACAATATACATTAATAGGTAACTGTTTAACAGCCTTTTCCCTATGTATATTTTAATAGGATATGCTGCTGTGTGTATTATTTGATGGGGAGCAGAAGTATGTTAGACTGTCTAACCTAACATTCAATGCTTTCATGAAAGGTTAGTGAGTACATCAGGATAAAACAAAATCACAACTTTTTTCTTGGTCAATAGACCTAATTCATCTTAAAACCATTTCTTCTGAGTCGTTTCTGCTATGCCTTAAAATGGATGGAAATGACCTGATTGACTTAAGTTTCATCTCAACAGCATTTTGTGAGGACATGACACTCACTCTACTTGGTTGATGTTTTGATTCTCATCATAAGGAAATGGTCTTTCCAGTTGTGTTACAATTGATATATCCTTTTTTATTTCCATTTACTTCAGTGTGCCTAAAATGTAACATACCAGAAGGCAAGCAGCCTGATTTGAAGGTGTTTGACCAATCCAACACAGAAGTTGATGGAGAAGCCTTTGAAGAAATCATGAAGGAGTCACCTGGAACCTTCAAAGTCATGTTGAACTTGATAATCACTGACCATTCACATGGAACCAGCAGCTCCACAAAGGAAAAACTCGACAGCAAGCTAACAAGTGTTTGTTGAGGTTAATGTTACAGGCTGTGGTTGGCACGTTAAAACTGGGTCAACGTTGTAGTGATATAACGTTACTCTACACGCAATTTTACGTTAACTAACTTTTATGTTGAAATTCCTCTTATTTGTTCACTAATTTAACACACTGTCTGACATCAGTCCCGGTGATTTTGTCCTCTCTTCACGTCAGTCTCGGACCCAACGTCACAGCCTCACGGACGCGGACACAAGAGGGTGGGGGTGCGTTTGATGAAGTGTCATTATAGCCTGTCTGAGCAGTTCATGCCAGACTCGAATCAAACCCACCACTGATGACGAATGTCATCAAAACACGTTTTTTTTTTCTCAAAAGACGCAGGTGTCAAAGCTGTGTTGACAGGAAAGAGGCAGACTAGAAAAACGCAGAACCGCATAACTGTTATGCACAACGAGAACTCAAACTGCACGGACGCACGTACGTACACATGCACACAAAAAGGGACGTTTTCGGCCACCGGATCACGTCGACCCGGAGGACAACGTGAGGGCTACAATAAAGTAGCGAGTCTGTGATATGAAATTTTTTTTCTTACTTTCTTCCGATTATTCAGAAACAAAATATAACTGCTTCAAGAATCACAAATGTCATGCACAACGACATATCCTACTGCACGCACACACACACAAACGGACATTTCGGCCACCGGATCACCTCGACCCGGAGGACGACACAAGGGTTAATAATGATTACTGCTACTACTACTACCACTACTACTACTGCTGCTGCTGCTACTACTATTACTACTAGTACTACCACTACTACTACTGCTTCTACTACTACTACTACTTCTAACAACAACAATAATAATAATCATAATAACTCACCAACTAAGTTAACTTTTTTAAATCACTCACTCACAGGTAGGAGGCGGGGCCAGAACCCTGGAGGCGGAGCCAGAACCAAGATGAAAGCAACGGAACTATGATTGTGGTTCTTAATTCCAAAAGGTCTCAAAACAAGTAAACAAGTCATACAGAAGATGAGCACAGGATTTACATATGGTGAAATAATAGTGATAGTATTGATGACGACGATGATGATGATTTGGAGCTTAAAGCAGAGTTTCAGGAGCAGAGTTTCAAGTCATACTCTGCCAGGCACCCCATCCTTCATCTCACACACAAGAGCGTGCTCTTCTGCCTGGGAAAACATTGTGTAACCTTCTGCAGCTCTAACAGCGTGCTGATAAAAAACTGGGAGATTCAGAATATTTACTTATCAACATTTACCAATTCACCTTGTGGACCAGTGGCTCAGAAGACTAGACTGACTAAAAGGAGAAAGTGGGTCTTGACAATGAGCACTGAGTGGGCAGAGTGGAAAGGATCACAACCAGATTTTTTCTGTTTATTATATTGTATTGAAACAGTTTTTTAAATAACGGGAAAAAAAATAATATTGCATCCACAATGAGATGTGGATGACAAGAAAACAGATACAAAATAAATAATAATACAGTTTCTCAATGAGAAGTCTGTTCTTTCAGTCTCTGTTCTTTTCCGTTTGGGTGACTCGCCACAACCACTGCAGCTCCCCTCTACCTTATATAGATGGAGGAGACCCCAGCAGAAGAAGTCGATCCTATCACAGGATTTCCATCAAAGAAAAAGACCCGGCCAGAGGTTCATGTACCAACACACACACACACACACACTCCAGGCAAAAAACACACGGCTCAATCCAGATTTTCGTTTCGTCTCTGCAACTCGTTGTTAAAACCCGGTCCACTTGGCAACTCACAAAGGGATTAATGTTGCTTGCTCTGAAGCCTAACTCACACCGGGGACGTCAGCGCCGCGTTACGGCTGCGTCGCGTCTGCCGTTGCTGATCACTGCCATTATAATCAATGAGACCACTCACACCCGGCGCGCTGCGTAACGTCTCAGCAGCGTCCCAGAAGCGTCGCTCCGCAGCGCTATCTTTCCGTAGCACTTCTATTTTTGACGCGAGCCGTTGCTAAACCGCGTCAATTTCAACAGAGCAGATTGCATCAGACAGGAAATCTGACACAGAATCAACGTAATAAACTTCCGCCCCCTTTCAAAATAAAACACAACACAATATGCAGTTCATGTCGCCTGTCACAGCCTCACGTCCACATTACGTCATGACCGGTGGCACCAGGTCAGCTGTCAATCAATCAAAGAGTCTCAACATGAACGACGAGAGACTAATTGTTGAAGTGGAACAGCAAACAATAATTTATGACACAACAGATCCTTTTTATAATCTCTCACATGCCGGAGAAGCAAAGTTAGCTGTTTGTTGTTGTTGTTGTTTCTTTTATACACAGTTTATCGCGCGGACTCGCGTGTTCAGGATTCTCGCGTGATCTCGTGATCTTGCGTGAATACAGCTAGTTCGCTACGCTGCCGTAACGTTGCCGTTACGCGCCCGGTGTGAGTCCCGTGTCAGCGTTTCAAATAAAAAAAAAAAATACCCGCAAAGTCTGCAGCAGAAGCTATGCATGCAGCCACCTCTACGAGAGTCTGAGAGAGAGAGCGAGAAAAAAAAACTAAAACACAACGGCACGTACGCCTTGACAGCGTCTGACTGGCCGTGCCACGCCACTTCATGTGAGCTCCTCATGTCATCTGACTCTTGTACACTTCAAGAAAGGCACTTTCATCACATATTGAAAATGAAATGAATGAAACACTTTTTAAATACATAATGATTTTTTTTGTGCATATTGATCGCTTTCATTTAGACCTATTTATGATTTTAATCATAGATTCTATTTATTTATGCAAGATTGTTCCAAACCAACTATTTATTTATCTGTATCTATTTATGTGACACAAATCATGGACTTATTAACTTATTGTTCCAATTAATCAAATGATGACTGGACTTTTATTAAGAGCCTTGTAAACTGGGTTACAATTGGCTCCTACATCTCCAGGAACCAGGCCCTCCAATCCCTCACTCTCACTCGCAGCCAGGAGTGTGCACTCCTGGCTGGGCAATGGTCAGCTTCAGAGATGCCCCGTCCTGGAGCTCTGACTGTCTGGATATGTCCGGATGTCTGTTCCCCTGGTAGAACGGCGTGGTGTACCAAGGGCAGGAGGAGGTCTGTTTTTAATAATGATTACTACTACTACTACGACTACTACTACTACTACTACTATTGCTCCTACTACTACTAACAACAACAACAATAATAATAATAATAATAATAATAACTCACCAACTAAGTTAAGTTTTTTAAATCAGTCTAACCCTCCCGGAGCTCAACCATCCAGCCTTAACAGCCCAAGACACAGACACAGATACGCAGTGGTGGCTGCACATATGTTCAGGACACAGGCCCTCCCATCCCTGCCTGGACAAAAATGGGCCCCAGAGACCCCCTAACCCTCCAGGAGGAACTCTGGGGATCCTAGGCCTCCCTCCCTCATTTATGGGCCTCCCACTTTGGCCGGACGAGGGCGAGGCCGTAATGGCTCACTTTTTAGGTGACCCATTACAACCTTGCCCTTTTGGCCCGACCAGGCTCTCCAGGTATCTGACCATTGTTCTGTTCCTCTATTTATACATTAACCTAAACTTTCCCTTACCCTGCCAGTCTCAGTAACATCAAAGGGAAGTGCACTTAAGACATGGAATGAATAGGAACACACAAACATTGTATAGGTTGAAGAACCTAAATAGCAGTGTAATCCTAATTTTATAACAGAGTCCACATCCCGAGAGAGCGCCGTGATTTTTTCTAAAATTACTGTATATGATTTATTTAAATGAACATTTTAATATTTAATTGTCTCACTCGTTAACTGTTGCTGTGTTAATTGTTCGTAATGGAACAGACGGACCAGATTCACTGGGATCCAGTTAAATGAGGTGGGGTGGTGGAAAGGAGAGTAGAAAACTATATAGTCAACAAAACTCAACGTAACTCAACAAAAAAAATATTAATTTAATATAAATAAATTGAAAAATAAAATAAAAAGATCTCTTCCTTCCTGAAAAAACTATAAATACTAAAGAAAAAACAAAACAACAACTTATTTATAAAAATAAGACGTTAAGCTAAAAAACTACAGTCACCCGTATATGACATCATCATTAAATACCCGGTAGACAGTGTTGAATAATGTTACAAACAAGTTCAAACACTAAAGCCACACCGGTGATGTCAGCGCCGCGTTACGGCTGCGTCGCATCAGCCGTTGCTGATCACTGCCACTATAATCAATGAGACCACTCACACCGGGCACGCCACGGAACGTCTCAGCAGCGTCTCTCCGCTCTGCAGCGCTATCTTTCCGTAGCACTTCTATTTTCGACGTGAGCCGTTGCTAAACATTACGCGGCGCTGACTTCCCCGGTGTAAGTCCCATTTACAGTACAGAACTATTAATAATTCAATTCATCAATTATACTCATGCGAACATAAAAAATAAAAAAAAACTTTCTTTGAATAAATAACGGTCTGCTTAGATTGACGTCATCAAAGTTCCTGAGTCCAGGGCTGTGTCCGAAATCACTCACTCATTCCCTACTCCCTACATAGGGAAATAAATGTAGTGGACTATATAGTGAGCTCAACAGAAAACAATTTCGGACACTATCGGACACTTCTCTTGGCGCCGCTAATTACGTCATCGCACAATTAAATCGTACCACATTAACGTCGTCTCTGCATTTTTATTAAATCTTTTGATTACTGTCCTGTACCTTTTATTTTCATATTTTGTTTTCTATTTAAGCATATTTTTATATTTTATCTACTGGAATGTTTAATTATATGCTGTTCTTTTTACACCTTTTTTTCAATTAATGTAGGAAGCCATTTAAACTGACTTATTTTGAAAATGTAACAAAATAAATAGAATAAACTGTGCTTAATAAACTGCCTCGTGCCTGTTGTACTGCTCCACAACTCATGATTTTTTTGTTTGTTTGTTTGTTTCGCGCCTCTCATCCATCCATCCGCCCGTCCATCTAACTACGAGCAATTCCCCGGGAAAAATCACTTAGCATTTTCTAGAAAACTCTCGTAGCGCTATAGAAATGCCGTCTACTACCAGTCTGGCTGTGTTTGTGCTATCAATAATTCAATTATTGATGATCAGGAGGAGAATTAGAATTGCGAGGGAGAGAGAAAGGAGAAGATGCGCTGCTCTTCTCAGACTAGCAAGACGTCGTCAAATTGTGAGTGATAGCCTACTTTTTCGCGCCTTGTTAATTGGAGTAGATATTTTCTTTAATTCTCTGAATAAACTATCCTCTATCAAACTACACCCCCTGCTGGAACTGAGCATCGAGCCAATTGGTTTGCATAGCCTACCACAGTGCTTTTGTCAGTGGTATTGTCACTTTTCATTCAGCTTTTAGTCACACTGTACTAGCCATCATTAATAAATGACGAATTAAGCTTTACTTATTAAATGACCTATGTACATTTTCTAGTTAAAGCTGCAACCATCTCTATTTCTGTAGTTTAAATATTAATTTACCATTTATCAATGATAGTTGTATCTTTCTACAGCTAAATAATGTTTATAGATGATTTACAAAACAATTAGCATTGATAAACAAGAAAGGCTTTTGTCATCACTTTTATCAATATGATTTTTAATGATGCAATTAGAAACAGTTACCCAACAAAGTGTGATTGTATTCCCATAACTAGAGACCAAGTTATCAGTTTTAATTATTCTTTACAGCGTGGTCACCCATCTCAGTACTGTCGCCTGAACCGTCACGTCCCTGTCTTGGTCATCTACTTTGATGGTGAAAGTGAACTGCGCCCAGACTTCCGCCTTTCCAGACCAACTGTTGCCCACCTTATCTAGCTCCTTCGCTCTCCACTAGACCACGGCTGGGGTCATGACCTGGAGGTTTTGGTCTTCCTCTTCTGGATGGCAAGTGCAACATCTTACCGTGTTGTGTCCAGAACATTTTCCATCCCGCGATCCACGGTCCATGACATTGTCCACAGGGTCACCGAAAAAGTCCTCAGACTGAAGACCAGCCTCATCCATTTCCCCTCAGCTGATCAGCTTCCAACAACCAGTGCAGGATTCGAACGTTTGGCAGGATCTGCAGCGTTTGCCAGGGTTGTGGGCAGTATTGACGGCTGCCACATCCGCATTAAGCCACCAAGTGCTGATGCCCAGTGTTATTTTAACAGAAAACTATTCCACTCCATACAGCTCCAAGCAGTGTGTGACCACCAGTGCCAGTTTCTGGACATATTTGTTGGCTACCCTGGCTCTGTCCATGATGCCAGAGTTTTAAAGAACAGCCCACTTTATGTCCGGAAGTTATACCCACCTGAAGGCTTCCAGATTCTTGGAGATGGTGGGTATCCCTGCACCTCGGAGCCAATCGCCCTCATCACGCCGTACAGGGAGCCTGTCAGAAACCCTGTTGAGGCAAGATTTAACAGGCACCACGCCAAGGCCCGTTCTGTCATTGAGAGGGCATTTGGCATCATGAAGGCCAGGTGGCGCTCAGTTTTTTTCAAGGCCTTGGAGGTGAAGCCACAGTTCGCTGTGAAGGTTATTGCCTGTTGTGCCATTCTCCACAATCTCTGCCTGAGGGATGGAGATGTTCTGGAGCCTGTGGAGGAGGCACTGGGGCCAGATGATGGCGGCGATCAGGCACCAGATGTGGCAAGTGGAGAACGGCTGCGTGGTCGCATGGCTGCTGCTGTTTCAGCACCACAAATGAGTCATGTAGCTCTGCAAGATCACGATTATCATGAGACAATATAAAGAAATCAAATCAAATCAAATCACAATCAATTGTTAATAGGTTAAGCTCAGATGTTCTCTCTCTCTCTTCTCACAATTTTAATTCTCTTCTCTCTAACCTAATTTCACCTGTCACTCTCCTCTGCCCTCTTATCTTCTCTTGGTTCAAGTTGTAATTCATGTAAATAGTTTCAGTAGCTTTTGATCTGTTTTATATGTTCTCTGTAATTTTGTTTATTCAAATGTTCATATGTTATAATTTAGTAGTTAAGTTGATAAAGAACTGTATTTCAATTGAAAACAAAGAGAGACATGCATTTCCTTTTCCGTATTTATTAATCTGATTTTTTCTACAATTTTTTCGAGGAGGTTTAAAAGCCTCTCCTCCCTCTCCTCCTCCCTTTTCTCCCTCTCCTCTGCTCTCCTATCCTGCCTCTATAGTAGCTCGAGAATCGGGTCACGCCGCTGTCGCTTTGGTGGTGGAGCTGGCCCTTCAGACTCTGAGTCTTCACCCTGACACTCTGACTCTGGTGGCACTGAATCAGGGGAGGCTGATGCTGAGACTGGTGGGTTCTCCCCCCAGGCTGAGGCAATAAGGCAAGGAGGCCGAATAGAAGGCCTCCCACCTATTGCCTCATCCATGAGGGAGAACCACTTCCAGTCTCTGGCAGTGGACTCCCCTGATTCAGTGCCACTCCCAGTTGGGGGGTTCCTCAGTTCCTGCACACATTGCAATATACACACATTTGATGTGTGTAATTACTGTAGTGTTCGTTTATAATGCTAAACACAGCAGACAGATAATATACAAAGGTAAAAGTCACTTTCTTCAGTCTTTCATCTATGCTTTCACAAAATAGAGCTGTAGTTAATTATAATTCATCCTTACCTTATATGTTTTTTTTAAATTTTCCCATTTTTTGCCTGCCCGGGCAGGGGTCACCATCCCATCCAGCCCCATTTCTTTCAGAATAGCTCTAAAAAAATGCAACACATACAGGACGATAAAAACAACAATTGTCATCCACAATCATCATTAATGCTGTCAGTATCAAATACTTATGATATTTAGTCAAAAGTCTGTGTCATTTTACACTTGTTCTCGGTTTTCATCTTAATAAGATAACGTTACTGCTTAACAAGAATGAAATAACTTTTACTCACTCCCACCCGGCTGCGGAGGCGAAGCGCTTGCCTGAAAACAAGCGGTCGTTCTCCTTCCTCAGGCGAATTAATGCCGCTACATCGTCATCGGTCCCTGCGAGATTAAAATAAATTAACAAGCCTCTCCTGTGCTCATTTGACACTTAAATGTAATTTCGCTAACGTTACTTATTGATTAAAATAGGCTGTAGTATATTTTTACTCCAGCTTATGGAAAAACAGCATTAACCTGTAGTACTGACCTCGGTAGCTAGCCATGATTGGTGCCGTAATAGCTTAATGTGTACCCCCAGTAAATAGTGTTGCATATTAATAACATGTTTTAAACCTCAGAATCAAACGTTAAACGGAAAAAATACTTACATTTGTACACGGTCTCCCGTCCGTCTGCCATCTTCCTTTTCGCGATCGTCAATTTTCGCGCCCAGAGAGCTTCTTGCAATGCATGATGGGATAGTTTGCTCCGGTTAGTGACCATCAGATGTTCACTACATTTCGCGGTGAATTGTGGGATACATTCAGTGCACTATATCGTGGACACTAAACATTCGGACACCACTACAAAATGGCATGCTCACTATATAGTGCACTATATAGGGGTTAGGGAGTGGTTTCGGACACAGCCCAGGAGAAGGGTCAAGCGGTTCAAAATGGCTGCTTGTTCCAGCGGCCATTTTGAACAGTTTAGCACTTGGATTTAGAACTGTTATTAGTGGCCTTGGTAACGCCTGTGTTTTCAAAATGGCTGCTTTTTTTTTTACAGCAGCCATTTTGTGGAGAAGGATCTAGCTGCAGCCAGAGCCGCTACAAACCACGCCCCCTGCAAACCACGTAGAGGCCCACAGCACTTAGAAAGTAAACCCAAAGGAAACAAAGCAATAATGGGAGCAATTTGAACAACTTTAACGGTTGATTGACAACATTAAATGCCTTTCAATGCAAGCAATGCGCTTGAAACAATACATTTATACAAAAACAGAAAGTAATGTAATCAAAGCTGCAAGCAGCGTTGGACTGGCCCTCGCACCTCTGCGCCGTTTGAGTGGCTGGCACGTCGGGGGGCAACAGGCAGAAAACATGCGAGCCTTTGAGGCCATTACCTAATTTGAAACGGATATGCGTGGAATCTTTTCAAAAGTCTGGGTGGAATTCAAACAAGTTAAATTTATGAAAGAACAGAATACTTTTAAATTAAATTACAAGTACTGTTTATTATTATAAGTACTGAAACAATGACAAAGTACTGGAATATTGACAATGTCATTTGTCGTCAAGGGCAAGCAGCCCAGCATGTCAGATGATGCTTCTAGCATCTCTGCGTCCGAGATTTCTGGTCATAGACAAAAGAAAGTAGAAAGGAAATTAATTTGTGTGTATGTGCGAAATATATGAAGTTTCATTAACGCAGGGTGTGTAGGTATATGAAATTATTAGGTAGAGCAAATTTATAACATACCTTGTGTACATGTGTGTTCTTTTCCCATTTCACGCAGGAGTGTTTTGGTGCTTGCAAGTTCTTTTTGTAGGAGCTTTTCAGCACCATTGCTCTGTGCTGTCTTGCCTGGCGGACAGCATACGTGGTCACAGTCACACGTTTCTTGTGTCAGTTTTAGTAATTTGGGTCTTGAGACAGTCTTGTCTGCACAGGAGTACTGTAATGCATGATAAAGAGATAGAAATTAATGTACACATAAGCAGATATGTAGAAATATATATAGGTACTGTGATTTAGTATTATTTGGTCTGCGATTGAGTAGTAATTTAAAGTAATTGTATGGGCAATCAATTTTACGGAAGGTCTTGGTGGGCACACACACGTCTTCTCCAAAACTGATATAAGTTGCCACACTATCAGTCAGCTTAAAAGCTCAAAAGTTAGCCAAGAATGAAGTTCTTCATGGGCACTCCTACACAGTCTCCTCAAAATTCATAATTTTGATAACTTTTACTCAGGATGTCTATATGAACACATTATTTTGATTGTGATATGTCAATCATGTCTGCACAGAAAATCACCTGAGAGATGATGCGTACCTTTAATAACTTTTTCGTTTAGACTGTTGTGGTTGAGGTGCTATTTTAGATAGAAAACATAGTAGGTATTGGTATACTTACATAGAGGAGCTGGCAAGCCTGTCGTGTTGCTGCAACCTCGGGATCGTTGCTGCCTGGCAACTTGCTTGGCAAGTACATCTAGAAAGAAAAAGTAATGACATTTTGTGGGTTAACATTGGTTATAATCATTAGCCAAAGAGTAAGTAAAAAGACCAAGTAACCAAAGTAAAGAAATATTTTGCAGTAGTGGGAAAAAAACTACAGTTACAAGAATAACAGTTGTGATTCATGACTCTCTTTAAGGTATATACATTAGATGAGTGGGAAAATGCAGCAGTAGCAGTAGATAAAGGAAAGAGTAGGTAAAAAGATAGAGGAACTTATAATAAAGAAATAATTTGCAGTACTGAGAAAGTAGTGGAAAAGAAAGTTGCAGTTACTCACCCTTTGTGAAGTCTGGAGGTTGAAGTGGCGATGCGATGAAACAAATTGCCAGTGGGAATGAGTGGATATAGCAAGGTATTTGAGGGTTCAGGTGTGGGTGTGGCAAGGATTGTAATTGGCCAGTAATTTGAATAGATACAAACTGACTAATGAAGAGCCAGGTACTGCGTAGAGGTCTGCATTGGGATTGGATCCCGCGCAAACACGGTAACGGTCAGAAATTCAGCGGGATCGGGCAGGAGCGGGATGAGAAAACTAGTCCCGCACAGTTCTCTAGTGTGGAGTGTGGGCATGTCATTGCAGTAACAATAGAAGTACATTCAGTTTTTTACCATATGTGTGTTTTTGTATATATGTTTTGGTTTTCTGTGTACAATTACAGCAGGGTTAATTCTAAAAAAAATGTGCAGTATGTGTTAAGCAGTAAAATGTGTGCAATTATTACGCATTATTATAACATGTGCAATAGTTATAAAGCAATGATGCAATATGTAGAATGGGAGGTTTTTATTTTGCTGTGTTATCGCGTGCACAATATCAAGTCCAAGTTAAGCTTTTGGGGTCTATGATCACGCCAGCATGAAGTGCTGTAAAAAAAACAGTCAAACTAATCATGAATATTGGCAACTTTTGTTTTGTTTACTGCTGTACTGTGAACGTTCTAAAACCGTCTAATATGGAAATAACGTGATATATATTTAGGTAGGTTTATGTGTACAGAAGAGCAGGGCTGAACTGATAAATAAAGAGGGCATTTTGTTTTCTCCTTTATCTGAACTCTCATACTCAATTCAAGGACATGGATATATTGATTTTCCTAGTGTTTATTTTGTGTTTTATTTTATATTATCTATGTTTATTTCTATTTGTATGTATTTATTTATTACTTGTAAGGTTTTCTTTTGTAAAGTATTCAAGGTCAAAGTGAAAAATAATTATCAAATCATATAGATGAAGTTGTGCTGAAAAAAACAGACACCAAGCATGGGTATGGCAAACTTTTTTTTTATTTTTTATGTAGATTATAAAGGCAAAATCAAAAGTATTCAAAAACAAAAATGGACTCAGACCCCAAAGGGTTTTAAGCATGACGGCAGAAATGCCAGAGGAATTTTTTGAAGGAGAAGAGTTTGTCTTTGCCCTCCACACTAAGATGCATTCTGTCTCTACTGAAAAGCTGTGTGAGGACGGCCCCCCCTGACAGAAACAATTTGTTGGTTTTCAGGAATGTGACATTTGCCATGTTTGCAAATGCCTTTTCCATTGACCAGTTGCACTGTTTCACCAGCGCTTTCGTGTCAGGGTCGTCCACGGGGAGGGGCAGAATGGCGCACACGGCAAAGTACATGGTGTCATCCCGACACTGAAGCTGCTGGATCAGCGCCGTCGTCTGCTCCAGGAAGATGTCAGCGGGAAGGCCTCTGGAGATGTCATTCGCGCCTATGTGAATGACCACTAAAGCCTCTCCTGTGAGGCTGTTGAAGTGGTAGGTGTGCTGGGCCAGAGATCTTGACAGGAACGTGCCAGGATGGACGTTTTGTATGTGGTCAGAGATGCCTCTGCACATGGAGTCTGTGAGGAAACACACCGTCAGACCTGCAGAGACAAACAGATGATTAATCACGCGATCATATATTTTAAGTATACTGGAAATGTGTATGCGCGAGCAATGAAAGAGAAAGAGAAATTACCTTGAGAGACAACAAACTGTTTCCCGTTGAGTTGACAGCGGACAGCTGAACGAGCTAGAGAGAGAAAATGATTGACAAAAGTTTATTTCCAATTGTCAAGAACAGAAGACAGTTTGCCAAAATAATAAATAACCAGTCCCTCCAGTTTTTCACGATTTTGTGATCACATGGATTACCACGTAATCAGCAATATGACGCATATTTTCTCGAGGCTGCATATTTCCTACTACGTCGCATAATTATTGCAAAATAACCAAACCAAGCCCCTTCCCCACGACACATATGGGTCATTCCAGAATTGGAGGACATTTGGGCTTCAAAATTCGTGAAAAATAAACCTTCACTTTTGCGATTTTCTGCTACATATTCATTGATAATAGGTAATAAACTATCAAAGGCTTGATTAGCTCAGCTCACTAATCAATGGTGCAATTTTTATTACATGATTTATTTGGTGTTTACAATACCTGGTGCAACCCTGTTACCAATACTGAGCAACCTGAAAAAAGTATGTTATTCATTTCTGAAATATAATTCCTTTTCCATTAAGTAAATAAACTAACATTCTCTCTGAATAACCATTTGGTATCATGACTTGATTTAACTTAATTTCTCACCCAACTTTTCAATAATGGCACGTTTCACTTTAACACTTTCAGTATTTATTGTACAATATTTACTTTAACGCATTTTGCATATGGTTGCATAAACTCTTTTAAGGAAAATGTGTTAAACCATTTTGAGCTGAGAAAGTAATTTAGGATTATTTTCAATTAAAATGGTATGGTAACAGGGTTGAAATTAGGATGACAAGGTTGCATAAAGTAAGATGGATAACTAGCTACATTATTTTTGATTATAGATCATCTTATAAAAGTGACAAATAAATGCCCAAGACACCAAAGCATTGTTTGTAATAACTTTTAATACCTCCTGTTGCACTTTTCCTCAAATAACACCCCCAAAAATAGAAGAAATAATAATTAAAGAAACTTTGCTGAAACCCGCTCTTTGAACATTGCTTTTAAACCTTTGATGGCTGGCTGCCCTAGCCTATCAACATACTAACAGTGAGCTAAAAACATTTCATTTAACACTTCACACTTAGTTAAAAACTTGTCATCTGCTTTAGAACATCGGTCTTCTAATATTCCACTTTACTCTTCATGGCTGACCAGAGTGTTCCATTGGTCTTCTCCAATGGCCAGGTGGCGTGAGGTAACATTTTGTGGCGGTGGAATGATGATCAGCATATCCTCAAAGGGATACCAATGGACATCCTCCCTCAACGGCCAGAAAAAGCAGTTTTCCCCGACTCTGTGCATACATTTCACCTGGCAGTGGGTCTCATTCACCTCTTGGATGATCCCTGGGCAGATGTGGCCCTCATACAGCAGGGCACACCATTTACCCACAACCTCTGGAGTATGCCACTGCTCTTCTTCTGGTGTGCTGCGTGTTAGGTCTGTGTGGTCATCTGTAGAATTAAAGCTGAAGCTTTTAGTTTTCTGGCAATTACATTCCAGATTCCCCTTTGCAGAACACATGCAGCTGATATCGCGGTAGAGTATTTTTCTAGGTGAAAGAGTAATCATCAATAATAAACAATAGTAATAATCATCAGTAATCACCTGGGAAGGCAAGATCAGTTATACACAAGTTAGTTCAAAGTACTTTAACTAAATAAGAATCATGGAGAAATAGTGAAGTGAATACCTGGTGGATGGTACCGCTGGAAGGTCAGCTGGCATTTCCTTCACTGCATCATCTACATCTTGCTCCTGGATGTAAAACAATTTCACCTTTGACTGACCATCATTCAGAGCTTGGTAAAGGGACATTGCTGTGGGAATATCAACTCCTTGGCTGACAAGGCTGTCAGCCTTCCTCTTCAGTGTGCCACCTATGCCATCTGGGGCTCCTTTGCCATGCCTGGCTTCAAAGTAATTCCAGGTTCCCCTTGTAAAACCCATCTTAAAAATTTTGGTGCAAAAAAGGTAAATGTTTTTACGCTGTTCATATTGTGTGCAGGGCCCATCCATGTGTTTCCATATTGCAGGTGGCCCCTTCAATCTTGAGGCCGATAGGGTGCAGAAGGAGGCAGGAGCTGATTCTCCCCCCAGGTGATAAACACCAGTGTGTAAAGTGGCCTGTTGATGGGATGCACCAAAATGAACAGACTGCACGTCTGCACTGTATTTGCAAGCATAGTTTTTGGAGAAATCAACATGGACTACACATTGGTTGGCAGGGAGGTTCTGCTTCAGGGCCCGTGAGAAAGCATACTGCTGCCTGATGTTGTAGAGATGACGCCTAAACTTCTGGAGCAACATAGCAAATGTCTCCACCAGCTCTTCTTGTGAGGATTCATTCTTTTTTCAAAGTGACCCCTGAGGTTGCTCCAGAGTCATCTTTGTGCTTTTTCTCAACAGTTGCCCACTGAAGGTAGCAGACACGATCAGTAGCATTGTAATGGCCTGTGAGTGGATAGCTCTTATTGCTGCACGTCACATTCTACATACATACACTGCTTGCTTGTGATGTCACATGTGATGGCTTCTGTCAGGCTCTCCAAATTGAATGTGTCAATGTTGTGCATCTGATGAAGTTTTTTTAGCAATAAAGCCAAGGTTTTCATGTTGTTTGCGCGAGTATGACAGCTGGTTGTTGGTCTGCTCAGAGAGGAACCTCAAATGGAGGTTCTTCACTGAATTCAGAAGCAGTCTTTTCTGCATTTTCTTTTTTCTTTTTGTCTGCCTGTGGACTTTTTGTGTGCTGTTTTCCAGTAGTGATCCTGCTCACGTCGTCACGTACAAAGAATGCCGTTACCTTTTCTTTTAGTCTCGCACCAATTCCAGTGTATTCCTTCCTCTTGTAGTAGCAGACATTTTCATTTCGCAGGTTCTTCCATCTTCTCCTTGAAAATCCAAGTACCTCCTGTGCCAATTTCTGCAGCCTGTACTTTTTTAGGATTTTGATGGTGATTACTGCTGCAAGGAGTTGTCTGTGACTCTCTCTCTTAGATTTTTTGTACTTTGTACGCATTTCCTCAGCTATTGTTGTATGGAGCAACAGGGTTCTTCTTAGGGATGTGTGCGAGGCTTCCCTTAGTATTTTGTTGACTTTGGCTCTTGGAGATGGACGAGCCATTTTCAATCGTTGAAGTCGTTTCCTGTAATTTTCCATTTTCTGTTCTGCTCTTCTCAACTTTTCTTCTAGTTCCTCTTAGTTCCTCCCAGCATCACTTTTCCTAAAAGAAACATATAAGCATTAATTTTGTTCCATAACAATTTCACTGCAGCAAAATATACATTAGCAGCCATTTTGTGCTTACACCAACTTCCATTACTCAATAACCTTACTGTATGTTTACCTTGAAGTCCCAGGTTGAGAGCTGGAGCTAGATTCTGGATATTCTGCCCTAAACAGGATTTCTGGTGTGACTGGAGGTTCAGGGGTGACTGGAGGGGTTATTAACCCTTCAAGTACCTTTCTCCTGGCTTTTCTCCTTTTATGAGCCTCTCTCCACTTTTTTTTTGTTGGGCTCGCTGTCCTCTCTCACTCACGCCTTTTTGAAGCAACTTCTTTCCTGTTTCTACATCTTTTTTTCCATTTCTCTCTTTCTTTGAGTAAGTACTGTTGTCTCCTTTGTACATCAGCGTCATGCTTGGATCAGTAGTGTCTCTGCTTTTCAGCAGCACTCAAAGGTGGGCCACATTGTATGAAAAATAATTCATCTAACTTAACTATCAGTTTTATTTATATAAAGTTAATCATCCCATCAAGGTATTCGCTGGAACCATAATCCATTTGGACTATCATTAGGAAATTAAAGGAAACAATTCACTATGTAAAATTCAGAAATGTGTTTACAATACGTAGAGTAACTAAATTATATCTCAGATAATGTAAATTGTTGAACTGAATTACAAATAATAGTTTCTAAAGTCTGATTAAAGTGGAGGAGGTCCAACAATGTTAATGTGCAACCCTGTTACTCTAATCACAGTAACAGGGTTGCAAATCTATGCTAATGTTAGCTTTTTCTCAGGAATAGAAGCTAGCTGTTTAGCTAGCTGTTACTGCTAACCAAGAGGACAAACTTACTTATGTAAATAAGTAAAGAAAAAAAAAGTGTTATTCTGATAATATACATAACAGGGTTGCACGAGGTAAAGTGAGACATTCAATCAAGGCTAGCTATGTTATAAAAATATGAAAAATAGAAGAGATGACATACCTTTGCTCTAGCCATTCTTTTGGCAAACTGTTTGATGATGTCATATCCAGGGTATCACGTTACTCACTGCTTTCTTCTTCTTCTACCACGTTAAAAAGGTTATGGTAACAGTTGGTTATGGTTATGGTTGCATGTGTGTTGTGGGACACACGTTCCATGAATAATAATTGGTCTCAGGACAAGTAAATTTACTCAGAAACTACATGTTTTAGTATTTTGTATGTGCATTATTCAAAATTTGATGGGTGGGACGTAAAATGTCCTCTTCTGGAATGACCCTTATATTTTGACACCCTCTGCTCTCTTGCACCGTCTTCCGTGACCCTGGTACAGTGGTGTGGAGCTCCGTGGTGTACCTGGTAGTCTGCCTGTGGACTTTTTGTCGCTTTTCCACCCACCACCCAACCACCCACCCTCCCTCTCTGATAATAAAAATGTTAATAATAATAATAATCATAATCATCTCATCTATGATTGTGGTTCTTAATTCCAAAAGGTCTCAACATAAGTAAACAAGTCATACAGAAGATGAGCACATGTAACCCTTCTCGAGAGGAAAATAGAACAGTAATTAAATAACTAAGTATGAAGAGAGGTAGTAGAGTACAATAGCTGGTGACTTCAGAAGCTCTAAGTTTGACTATGGAACCTAGGGTTGATCAAATGATAACACAGGAATGAGACAACTCAGTATTCTCTTTAAGAAACGCATAGCGCTTCCCTATTTATTACAATGTGGGAAGGATAAAAACACATTAACTGCACACAATATTACAATTCTTACTCAGGTAAGTAGAAAACCAAAAAATGTATAAAGAAAACTCACAGCTGTGATTTTGAGTTATTTCACAATTCCCAATTTCCCTTGCTTTCAGTCAGTTTGAATCAGTTTCAGTTTTAGTTCTGATCAGTCCACTGAGAAAGTGGAGAGTCTGTCCTACCGCACCGCTGGTGGCGTGTGTGTTTAATGTAGTGCTGAATTTCAGGCTCTCAATCCTCTGTAGGCGCTGTATCTTTAGTTCTTCTCTGGGCTGTAGCTCGCCATCAACATCTCGATCCAAGCTCCAACGTCCAGGTAGATCAAAGGCTCAAAGGGGTCCAACAAGAAAACCTGACCGATGCGTTTTCCTTCGTGAGGGACGTCAAGTCTCTTCGACGGCACTCTCACAGGTCCAGGCTCCACACGGGTTATCTCAGTCAGTTTTTAATCAGTTTTTTCCAACATTTATTTCATTAGCTTCATGGGGTAGGTATTGTGCTCAACACGAGGGTTGCTCTCTTTCTCCCAGCAGCTCAAGAGGACGACTCTGCTCTGAGCAAGCCAAAAGAATGGAGCTTCTTCCAGATTGGCTGACGGCTCTCCAATCCTTCTCCTTCAAAATAAACTTCCTATTTATTTAACATTTTCTCTTTGCAGTTCAGTTGCTTTTAAGACAGATATCAATTTTAAATCATTGTTTTAAACATTAACACACTTCATGAATTAGCTTTTAATACAAATTTCACTTTTCATGAATGTACCTTTTAATTTGAATTTTCGCTTTCCTTTAGCAACCATCCCGGTTTTCAACATACGATGAACTAATAGTTTACTGTTCCTAATGCAGAATTTTAACATGGGTTACACACAGGATGTACATATGGTGAAATAATAGTGATAGTATTGATGACATGGACAACGACGATGATGATTTGGAGATTAAAGCAGAGTTTCAGGAGGAGAGTTTCAAGTCATACTCTGGGTGCCAGGCACCCCATCCTTCATCTCACACACAAGAGCGTGATCTCCTGCCTGGGAAAACATTGGCTCCTACATCTCCAGGAACCAGGCCCTCCAATGCCTCACTCTCACTCACAGCCAGGAGTGTGCACTCCTGCCTGGGCAATGGTCAGCTTCAGAGATGCCCCGTCCTGGAGCTCTGACTGTCTGGATATGTCTGGATGTCTGTTCCCCTGGTAGAACGGCGTGGTGTACCAAGGGCACGAGGAGGTCTGTTTTTAATAATGATTACTACTACTACTACTACTATTACTACTACTACTACTACTACTACTATTACCACTACTGCTGCTACTAGTACTAAAAACAACAACATTAATAATAATAATAATAATAATGACTCACCAGCTAAGTTAACTTTTTTAAAATCAGTCAGTCACTCACTCACTCACAGGTAAGAGGTGGCGTCAGAACCCTGGAGGCGGGGCCAGAACCAAGATGAAAGCAACGGAACTATGATTGTGGTTCTTAATTCCAAAAGGTCTCAAAACAAGTTGTCCTCCTTGAATAAGGAGGACCGGATTCAAAGCATACAAGTTTAAGTTGAATTTATTGTTCTCGTACAAGAGGAGCGTTTCACAGTGCAACACACCAAATGGGTTACAGAGAAAAAGGCTCCCTGAGGAGCTCTGACAGTTGGTTCTTATACATTTTCCCTAAAAATGGGCTGTCTCAACCATTGCCAATTGTTAACAGACAATTTGCATATATAACTTGCAAACGGTTATTCTTCAACATGCCCCCTAATCTAAATGTCACCTCTCTGACCTGTATCTGACCATTGTTCTGTTCCTCTATTTATACATGAACCTAAACTTTACCTCACCCTGCCAGTCTCAGTAACATCAAAGGGAAGTGCACTTAAGACACGGAATGAATAGGAACACACAAACATTGTATAGTTTGAAGAACCTAAATAACAGTGTAATCCTATTTACTGTATATGATTTATTTAAATGAACATTTTAATATTTAATTGTCTCACTCGTTATCTGTCGCTGTGTTAATCACTGGGATCCAGTTGAGTTCTTAAATGAGGTGGGGGTGTGGAAAGGAGCGTAGAAAACTATAGGAACCACAAGGAACCCAGCATTCTGAGAGCGCAGTGGTCTAGAGGGGTAGTAAGGTACTATGAGTTCTTTTAAATAAGATGGTGACTGACCATGAAGAGCTTTGTATGTAAGGAGAAGAATTTTAAATTCTATTCTAGATTTAACAGGTAGCCAGTGCAAGGAAGCCAAAATGGGAGAGATGTGATCTCTGATCTTGGTTCCTGTCAGAACACGTGCAGCAGCATTCTGAATTAGCTGCAAAGTCCTAAGAGACTTATTGGGGCAGCCTGATAATAGAGAGTTACAGTAGTCCAGCCTAGAAGTAACAAATGCATGGACTAGTTTTTCTGCATCTGCTTGGGACAGGATGCGTCTGATTTTGGTAATGTTGCGTAAGTGGAGGAATGCAGTCTTTGAAATTTATGTGGACATTAAAGGACAAATCCTGACTAAAAATAACTCCAAGATGCCTAGGGGCATGACAAATCATCGGTATTTTATGCGTTGGGAATGAGAACGTGTTGGGGGTGGACTGGAGGTTCTTGAAAGTCTTCCTCTTGCATCCACCCAGAGCCATTTGCTGTACCGATACAGCCAGGAGGACCGCTGGCTGTGAAGTGGGACTGAAATTTTTTGCGGGTAAATATGCGTAGAGGTAGAACAGAATAATAGAATATCCCACTCTGGGAAGGCACTTCATTCCCTGGCTCTCCAACATCTGCTGCTTCTTGTGGAAACGGTACAGGGTCACATGGCATATTCCCTTTCTCACTGCCCTGCATGACGTCATCAGAAGCCCTCTCCAGCAGAGGAGGAGGGACTCCCCTGTCTGTCTTCCTGATATCTAGCATGCTGCTAACAAACATAGGCTACACTTTACACTCACTGTTAACTCATTTTAATCTCTTAATAACTTAATAATAAAGGTCCCATATTATAACAAACTGTTTTTTTTCTGCTCTCTACATATGTAAACTGGTCTTCCCTGAGCCTACAAACTCCTAGAACAGGGGTCGGCAACCCACGGCTCCAGAGCCGCATGTGGCTCTTTAGCACACCCCTAGTGGCTCCCTGGAGCTTCTTCAAAAATGTGTGAAAATGGAAAAAGAATGATTTTTGGTTGTTGTTTTAATATGGTTTCTTTAGGAGGGAAACCTGACACAAACATTCTTATGCTGTAAAAATTGATGTAATAAATAAACCGAATTTCAGAATTGCGCCAAATAGCAGAATTGCGTCATAGCCTGCGACACAGTGCAGCACGGTGACAGGCGGGTGGCTGTAAACAAACAGGTGTGTGTGCATGAAGAAATACACATTTGGAGTATTATCCATCTTTGGATCAACATAGCTGTGCGAGCAGATATTCTCAAACATGAACTACATCACATCCAAATACCGCGCCCGCCTCACAGAGCTTACAGTCCTGCATGAAGATTAAAGTTACATCTTACATGCCCGATGTTGAGAAGCTGTCCAGTGATGTCCGAAAAAAGAAGTCACATTGAACAGGTGAGAACACAATCCCAGTCAGTAAATATTTGGAATGACACAATTCTTGTGTTTTATCACTCCGGTCCGAGGATGTATTGTGTGTGTCTGTTGCTGAGATAAGAGGGGGAAAGAGAAGAGGGTGCTGCTGCGTTTGACCCTTGCACTGACTTAGGCTACTTGGCATTTGCAGAAAACTAAAGAGAAGGGATAACGCACAGAAAACCAAACTTTAACTGTCTTATTTTAATTTGAGTCATTTCTGCTGTTCTACTGTGTTTTATTTTTTAAGCAAGCTGCCTTTTAATTGCAGCTGTTTCATTACTCGTTTGTGACTGTAGCCTATTCATTTATGTCTGAGGCCACGTAAGGGGGGAAGAAAAAAGGATTGCTTTATTTCTTTTTGTAACATAGTTTCACTCAGTTTGTTTTTATTGGTTTCATGTCCACTAATTCTCCTGTCATTTCAGATTCCTCCCTGCAATCAACTCATTTCCCTCACCTGGTTTTCCCCGCCCATCTCACCTGCAGTCCATTTCCTCATCAGTCCCTCAGCTTATATACTGGTTCATTTCCCCTTCATCCCTGCCAGATTGTCTTGTTGTACTTTTGCGAAGCTCTCCAGCAATTTCTGATTAGTCTTCCCGTTCAGACCCTGCCTGTACTTTGGATTCCTACCTGCCCTCTTTTTTCTTGAATCCTCAGAATAAAAAAAAGTCACCAAAAATCTGTATTTCTATTTCTTGTATTTCTATAATTTAATCAATGCAACAAAACATTAATATTGTAATGGAAGTTAAACTTGAACTTCCAAATATTGTCATTCTGCGTCATTCTCTCCAGGATGCGCTGCAGGGAAAATAAACATTTAATCATGAATGCTCATTTTGTATTTGTAGCCTACTTAGTCATTTTAATAATAGACTTATATAGCTAATATACTGACAGCCTATGTTGCCTCCATATTAGGCTTTTTGTGTTTTTTGGTCAATATGGTTCTTTGAACATTTGGGGTTGCTGACCCCTGTCCTAGAATGAGGAAAGCAAACGAGTTCTGCATCGACTCTGCAGCTTCCCCACTGGTAAAACTGCACTTATCCAGGCTGTTCAGACTCGGCTCCCGTGGTGACGTAACGACAGCAGTGAATTGCATAGGCCGGCCTCCTCTGTATGAAAACACTCTAGTCATAGCGATACATGCACCTGTGAACAGGCACACAAACAGCCTGTTCTCAGTAGAGCTCAGCGACTTTTTGACAGTGTTATGACCCAGGGTCACAATTTAGTATTTTTTGGTCTTGATGTGTGTTGGGTCTCTGTGCTGTTGTTCCTTCCTGCCTGAGGGTGGTAATACCACCATTAGTATTTCTCCAGGAGCTGCTATGAATGGCTGCCACTTGAGACATTCACACCCCTTCTCTTGACCTTGCTCCCAACAGCACCAGGCTATGTGGTATTGTGTCATGTTGTGTGAACTTGTACTTGGCATTGTCTGCTGAGACTTTAATTTAGCAGTCCTGGTAGTTGTAGGGGTGAGTAGCTCTTTTGGTTGGTCTCTTTTTCTGCTGTTTCTCCCATAGGGAGGCAGGTTAGAAACCTGTCATGTATTTCTTTGTTTTGGTTAGGGGAGTTAATCTTGGGTCAGATTGTTTTGTTTGTTTCGGGTCATGCTCAGCCTGATGCTCAATGCTACCACCTTTACCTTTCTTGTTGTGTTTGGTTCCCCTAGACCGGACATAACATGAAATGGGGGCTCGTCCTTTCTTTCTGTTTCATTGTGTGGAAGGGATTAGCTACCATGTCTTTGGGTTTTGCCTGCCACTTTGTCTTGTAAAAGTAATGTAGGTAAACATCCTGCTTATGTCTAAGCAGGCGTGCATAGTTATGGGGGAGATGTGAGGTTTATGCTTATAGTTACTGTAATATTGCATTGGTGGTTGTATACATTATAGGTGTGTTTGCTTCAACTGGCAGTCTCTAGTCTTAAATAGCAGTGTGCTTTTTCCAGTTTCTTTCATTGAGTGAGTTTCTCATTCATGAGCTTTCTGTCTGCTCTGCTCACTCTTCTGTGTTAGGCTTTAAATGGCCCATAGATGAACATTTGTTTTGGCAGTTGGAGCTATAGAGTGTCTGCTTTGTGTGGCTGCTTTTGGGGTGATTAAAGATCAAGCTGTGTGTGGTACACAGAAAAATCACATTACCTTGAGACGTGCTGTTGTCAAACACGTAGAAAAGAATGCTGTTCAGTATAGGAGCTTTAGAAGATCTCAGTATTCTTCTGTGGATGAACATCTCAATACATCAAGAATGAGATATGTTGGTAGTTGGGCTACTGAGATTGAAATTCAAGCTACTGTAGATTTGTTGGGCGTGAGTATATTAAAGACGTAAAGATGAACTATGTTGGCAGCTGCATTTCAGAGATAGAAATTCAGGCAACAACCAATGCTTTAGGTGTAGAGATTTTTATATTTAGTGCTGGGAAGAAGTAATGGTGTAATAGTAATGGAAAGTTACTTTCCAATAACTACAAAGCAGACAGATGAAGGAATTTATCTCCAAACGTGGCATCAATCATTCTGAGGCTGTTACTTGTGTTCAGGACAGTGATAGAAATGTGTGCTTTAAATTGTGTCAAGATGTTCAGTTGTTAGACACACAGTATATGGCCAGAAGATCTTGTCAACAGGGTAAGAGTAATACAGACAGCTTAAAATCTAGTGTAAATTATTGTTCCAAGTATTTAAAAACAAAGTTGTTGCCCAATTTAAATTAAAATATCAAAGTGATGTGCTGCACAGGGAGAAGGGAAAAAAGACCTGTTCAAAGGGTTATATCATCAAAATGTGTAGTTTAAGGCAAAGAGAAGGGAAATGAGTATAATTCAATAAAAAAAAAAACGAGAATATTAAGGACAGTCTTAAGTTGAAATACAAAGAATGATTTGCATAGAGAAATAAAGAAAAGTGTGAATAGAATGAAATACCGAGATGATTTGTATAGGCAAAAGATGAAACTAGACAAAATGAAATGCAGAGAAGATGATTTGTACAGAAACAAAGTGAAAAGTGTGCATGAAATGAAATACAATAATGATTTGTACAAGACAAAACTGAAAGATGCGTAAACCAAAATACAGACTAGATGTTTATATTTTCTTTTATACTGGTCTATCATTTTCTCCCTATACAAATCAAGATTATTTGTATAGGGAGAAAATTAAAGACCTTTCTAAGAAAAAATACAAAGAATTAAAGCTGCAAGCAACATTGGACGGGCCCTCGCACTCTAAACTATAAAAATTACTATACACTAAATGGTGTTTGGTTCTTGCTGTACATCAAGGTCTATGGTGGCCAGTTCTGAGTCCGAGATTTCTGCAAAAAAGAAAAAAACCTCATTATTAACAACATCATCTTCTACTGTGCTTCATATCACATTCATCTGAATGTTTCATACTGTTGTGTCACTTTACTAAGCACATTTACCTGCGTCTTCATAACTTTCATGTACTGGTTCCTGCTGCATCTGAAGCTTCTTCACTTGTGTCTTCAGCGCTGCTACCTGCTTCTCTGCAGCCTTTTCTTTTCTAGTCTTTTTTGCAAGTAAATTGATGGTTTTGGCATAAATCGGCACACCCATCTTGAAGAGGTCGTCCTTTGAAATTTCAGGATCCTTTAACATGTACTGTTAACACAAAACACAGCACAGCATTTAAATGCACAAGTTACACAACACACATGAAACACATACGCAACACATTAGTAAAAACTAGAACACATGTAACGTCATTTGAACATCACTCATCACTTACACTAAATAGTTGCAGGTCCTGTTTTAACGCGTGGACCTCAGGATCCTGGACACTGGCGAACTTTGAAGGAGACGACACTGCCATTTTTGCTGTGACAGACCCATAACAAATAACATGTAAAACAACATCATTGTCCATTTACAAAACTATTACAAAAATGTGCCTTGATACACAACTGAGCTACTTCTGTGTCATACAAGAATACAGAAAGGCAAAACACCATGCAATGGGAATAGAGTCAAATCATAACATACCTTGAGCTGCAGCTTGAGTGGTTCAGTTCGTTGCGCAGCAGGTCAGCGCTGAAGTCTTTGAGCGAAATAAATATTTATACACATTCACCTACATACGCCACTCCCTCAACCCCACCTCTGCCCAACAACAACAAAGAGACATTATGCTCAACCAATGAACAGCGTACACATAAGCCCCACCCCGTGTATGTGGATCACTGTAACGCCACAGATGTCCTGGTGAAAATACGTCTGATCATGTGAGCAAACTCACGATTTCATACCAAAAGTGTAAAATCATACGCAAGAACATTACTCATCAGAAATCTGTTTTAACACTGAATCTACAACGAAACTAACTGATACACAGTTGCACTCTCTTGAACAATAACTATTACAATACAATATACAACGAATGACAAGCTTGCACGTTATTGCATCATGAAGTAAATGCTGTTGTTGCTCTGTCTTATTAAATCATTCTCTCCTAAACACGACGTTAGCTCCACAGACTTCCATTGGCTAGATGCTATTCTTACATATAGCTCACATAAAAAAAGGCAAAACTAAAACAATTACGTATTTACATTATTTCCAAAGTACAGCTGTGACATTTTCATATAATCACCAAAAAACCAAGTTACACAGACACACACCGCTCATGTTCAAACAGCAAGAACCCCCAGAAATATGAACTTTGCAGCACCCACCATCACCGTATCCCTGGCCGCTCACCTGGCAACATGCCCGGCTAAATCAGTGGTATTGACCGTCGTTGACCAGTGTCCGTCTATGCGCATTGAGTGAGTGGCAAAGAAAGCAAAAATCCACTGACGTGAACTGTTTCTCACAGACACCTCTGTCTCCACAGCAGAAGAAACATGCAAAGTAAAATAATTGTGGATTTACTTCATTTTTGAAGTACAGCTGTGATTTAATGACTTGGATATCTTCTTGATAACATTTTCATATTAGTGTGGCGAGGGGGAGGTGAAAAGTTACTTAACTAGTATTGAGGGAAAAGCTCGACAACGCCACCCTGGGAATTTCACCCAGGGAATTACTCAAACACAAGGTACACATTTTATTCCACATTTATTCTAAAATATACTCACTCATTCACCCAAATAAAGAGAAACCTAATCAGGTTAAATCACCAGACACACGTGACAGACACTCTCAGTGAAGAAACCCACTCCCAGGGACACAGCAATACCGACAGAGGGGGAACACCACCACCAGGTCACCAGTACCGCCACCACCGGCCTACAGCAACTGAAGAGGAAAAACACATTAGTGGGGTTGCACACACAAGAAAGAAAATACCCAGACTTAACAAAACTATAAGTAAATGAGCAAATTACAAGCTTAAGCAAAATAACTGCCCAAGACCTAAAGAAAACAAAACTCAAACAATTTACAAAACTCAATCAAAAATAGAATTACATAAACAAATCCAGGCTCAACCTAGACACACTATAACAATCACTCGTTCACACACTCACTCAACCTAAGGGGGAGCAATACAATAACAATAACAATTACGAATACCTAATAAGTATAAGGACAAACGAAACAACGAGCGAGGTGAAACAGCGGGCAGCCATACCTGTTGGCACACGATCTCTGACCCGGAAGTATCACGAGTGATGATGGGAGCGCAGAGGAATAACCGGTGGGCGGACTGATGCTTTTATACCGGCTCACCTCAATGACTGGTGGAAATGAGGAAGGGAAACCATAGCAACCACAAGCAGAAAGAACGAGGGGAAACAAAACTAAAATCTACCCCTGCTTTTTGAGTCGTCGTCCTGATGATGAACCATAGACGCCACTAGCTCCAGGGCCTAAAAAGTGCAGTAACAGCATGTGATACAGAACCCTGAGAATTTGCAGCCCCCAATGCCAAGTCTCCCACCGACCTTGGGAGACGATGGACATTACTGTGCTGACCAGCATTCACCACCATCACCAGGGCGGTAAACTGCAGACGAGTCCTCCAGCCCCCTGCAAGCAGTGAGGTTGTTGCTGGGGGCCAGGATAACGACGGCATCAGGCTGGCGAGGAACCACAGCAGCCACGAGCTCGGTCCTCAGGTGCGCTGCTGTTGCCCAGGGGTGCACATGAAGCCAAAGGACAGCGGTCCCTCTGGCATCGCAACGAAGCCATCCACAAAGGCACGCAGGTGGGAGTCACCAACAAGAAGAACGAAGAACACGGCTGGAATCACCAACTTGTGCGGCTTGTTGGTCAGCTGCGACTCCTCCCACCTTCTCACCCTGTGACGCTGACCGGTACCATAGACTGAAAAAACAGGAAATATAATGTAACATGAGAAGTTAGTCAGTATCACATGCAAACCAAAAACCAACAAAGACAAATTCATTCTACAATGCACAGGAGCGGCGGTAGCCCTTGCCACGCGGCATCTGAAACATCAGGACAGCAACATTGCATTAAGCATATAGCTTAAGAAGAATGTCAGAACAACACTTTTATGTCCCATAAAATGGTGAAAATTTGCTGTTGCAACGATGAACAATGAATGTTTTCACTAAATCTACTCAACTAAACATGTATACTACAATAACTAATAACCACATTAAGCCTCAATATTAACACTAATCTGTCTTTTTTCTTCTCCCTGTGCAACACATGGCTTTGATATTTGAATTTAAATTGGGCAACAACTTATTTTAAATACTTAGCTTAAAATCGAGTGTAAATGATTGTTTTTCTGTCTGTATTACTCTTACCCTGTTGACAAGATCTTCTGGCCATATACTGTGTGTCTAACAACTGAACATCTTGACACAATTTAAAGCACACATTTCTATCACTTTCCTGAACACAAGTAACAGCCTCAGAATGATTGATGAAGGAATTTATCTCCAAACGTGGCATCAATCTGCTTTCTAGTTATCGGAAAATAACTTAGAAATTCAGGCAACAGCCAATGCTTTAGGTGTAGAGATTTTTTTATATTCAGTGCTGGGAAGTGGCTATCTCTGAAATGCAGTTGCCAACATAGTTCATCTTTACGTCTTTAATATGCTCTGATACTGTAGCACATTCTTTGCCTCTCAATTTCATATGAATCACTGTGATCCTGCAACTTGCGATGAGCCTGTTGTGATCCACTAATAACATGACACACAGCTCTAAAGAAACCATTACCATCATCAACAACAACTCTCTCTGTTTTACAAAGGCCACCTGCAGACCCATGCACACTAGCTTCATTTCCATACGGCTTCACCAAATCTATATTCAATGGCTGGCACAGTTGCTGTGACATTTTATAACGCAAGGGATGGTGTTTACATGTGACTCTCATCCATAAGTGCATGACTTATGTCAGTGTCAATGGACACACCATCTACTGAGATCTTCTAAAGCTCCTATACTGAACAGCATTCTTTTCTACGTGTTGGACAACAGCACGTCTCAATTTAATGTGATTTTTTTTGTGTACCACACACAGCTTGAGACACTGCTCGAAAGACACAGTTACCATCAGCCACAATGTTGTCACTCATCCAAGGATTTCCCAACATGCCAACTGATGAACACATCTGTCTATCCTGCTCCTCAAACTCCACATTTAACTGTTTGCACAAAGCTTGTGCAACTTGTGTTCTCTAAGGGGCTGCAGTTTGATCCCCCTGATACAAATCACAAATAAATTCTACATCTGCATTCACAGCAGTGACATCAGAACTTTTCCTTCTTTTTAATGTAAAGTTTACATTTGATCTCTTACACTTACAACTGCTGCTTTCTACGATTGAAGCGGATTCAAAGTCACTGCTAGTAATCCTCTTTTCAGTACACACTGCATGCTCAGACAAACTCTCTGAACTGAGATCATCTGTGACAGGATTTGTCACGGAAACAGCAGCGATCTCAAAAGGCCTCTGTCCAGCAGCAGGAGAAACACACAACTGGCATACATAGTGACAATCTTCAAGTGTTGCCAAATGTACAACAACACTTTTTCCACGTACATCGACCATTCCACATGCATGTGAATCAACTGCATACTCCCATGCTCACAAATAACTGCACACGTACTGCTTGCCAGCGTCAGAAAGCGCGCTGTATTTGCCAAGCATGTATTCTAACCCTTTCATTAATGACATCCCTACACCTGCATCAACAAGCTCTCCCTGATCCATGCCAACTGTCCCTGTCACCCATTCACCATATACAAAAGCAAAGCTCTGTCCATCAATGACTGCCTGCTGAGGCAAATCAGGGACACACAACAACCTGGACCCACCACTGACCATGTTACTACTGTGCAAAGACAAATACAAACCATCACCTAAAAGCAAAACACTGTCTAAATCTTTCGTCTCCCACTGAAAAACACTATGAACACTGTGTTTTGCTAAGCTGACTAATGACAGCCATGCACTGAACACCAGGGTTGCTCAGCACAGGATTCATTCCAGGATGGAATGACCCTGATACTTGTCTGTTTTCACTATTTTGTCACCAACTGAAGTTGGTCCCAGTGGTATGGATCCTGATGTAACCTGATCTCCCACATGGACTGTCACTGGCACGTTGAATCCTGGCTCTGACGTCAGGTCCATGGCATGGAATGTGGCCTCGTCCGGTAAATTAAAGAGCATGTAAATTAATTGTTAATGACCAAATGAAAGTATGATGATGCTCCATTTAAACAACAAATCAATTCACAAACCTCATCCACCACAGGCGTAGAAGCTGCACTGGTATGTGTTGCCATGGAAAACACCTCCACATCTGACACTGTGTCCACCTAAAGAAAAAAAAAACACAAATGGTTATAATATGCAAATAACATCCAAAATAAGCAGGAATTGAGATTTTTACACAACTTTAACTAAATGTCGAACTAAAATCTCCTGATATTATTCAAACAAAAACTGAAATCAAACCTCATCCACCACAGGCACTGCATTGGGAGGTTTTGCCACATGAGAGACCTCCACATCTGACACCACTGTGTCCACCTGCAGAAGCAGTTAACAGACTATTAATAACATACAAGTACAACACATATGCAGGCAGGAATACAGCCATATGTACTAAATATGTTCTCATACTGTCAACACACAAAGCACACCAACAATACCGACCTCTTCTTTTGGCAGCCTTCTCCTCGCAACAACAGTCCTGTGCTTCAGTGCCACCTTTGGCTTCTAAAATATCAAAAAATCATTTCACTCCAATGTTCCATCTTAAATACAAACATTTATTCAAATTTAGCACTGATGATGAATGCAAACACAAGCCATGCTAACAAGAATGTAGAAAGAATGTGAATTACCTGGATGCGCACAGGAACAGCAGTTTTCACCTCAGGAGAAGGGAGAAAAGACGGGCTGGTCTTCTCCACTGAGAAGAGGTCAAGTTGGGTTTTTGTCTTGTCACTTCCTGTTTTATTTTGAAAGATAAAAGATGAAAGATTTTGAGTTTGTTAATCTTAAATAGAGAAGTTTAGTGTTTTTTCCTCCTTGGAGTGATTTTCTGTTTCCCCTAGTTTAGGCCTTTTTTTGTAGCCTCACTCAGTCGAAGATATTTTTGATCTGAATAAAACAGCTCTCTGCCAAACTCTGCATCTGAGTCCTCTTTTGAGTCCAGGCGTGACACTCCACAGCGTGCAGCAAGGCTGGGAGAACCGCACAGGAGTGAGTGAGATGCAACACTCCTTCAGCACCACCTGTAAAATGACAATAAAAGAGTACTGTCAATTGCCATAGCATAAAACCCACAAAGTAAATCCACCAACATGTAAACTTCTGTGAGATCATGTATAAATTCATCAATTCATCAAGGCTGCCAGCTCAGCTTCAGGCAAACTGTGCTATAAAATAAGAGACAATCAGTGGCATAACACTACATTCATGTGTAACACAAGCATTTAAGATAACAGCCCAGTGTATGTGGATTTCATAAACAGCGATTCCACAAATCAAATATATATTACCTTCTGGCCGCGAACCACTGTAACCCAGCCATCTGGGTTGGCTGCTGGGCGTGGCTGTGGCTCGTCATCCTTCACGACCACCTGGGCGGCAAACCGGGGACGATACGGGCAGGCGGGAACAGTCGGCACAGGTGGCTCTGGGTCTGGCTCTCCAAGCTGCCTGTCGGCTGCCTGCCAAAGAAGGAACGCGAGGATCGGCATACCAACGTTGTCACTCAGATGTGTCTGAAAAAACAAAATTCAAGAGAGGTTACTATCATTCATTGGCAATCACTACTTATTTACATTAAACTACACAATATATTTCCCAGCTGTATAATCTTTGCTGCAAAAAAAAAAGAAAAATTACTTACACCATCTCTGGCCCACAAGTCACGCTGTCGCAGAGGGAAGTTCTCTGCAATGTGGTGGAAAGGAACACCTAAACAAATATGAATGACACAATAATTAGAACATATTACAGGTGATGAGTTCTTGTAATTAACTTTACAAAGGATTATTTAGTAGCATAGCTATAAATAAATCAATCTTCTAACATATCAGTGTAATTTAAACTTACCCTGCTCCACACACACACTGTGGTAAGCCATGCGCAGCAGCTTCTGTTCCACCTCTTCTACACTGAGTCGAGGCGGAAAGTCCAGCACCACAACCTGCCAATCACATGCCATGTTATTACAAAGGCCAATAATCTTAACATTGCAAAAATACACACATCGTCCAGAATAATAAGTCTTCTAACCATAAATTTACACTTACGATGGACCAACGGCTGCGTGCAGATTTCACCAGGGCGGCAAAATCTGCAGACGAGTCCTCCAGCCCCCTGCAAGCGGTGAGGTTGTTGCTGGGGGCCAGGACAACGACAGCATCAGGCTGGTGAGGAACCACAGCAGCCACGAGCTCGGTCCTCAGGTGCGCTGCCGTCACCCCAGGGGTGCACATGAAGCCAAAGGACAGCGGTCCCTCTGGCATCGCAACAAAGCCATCCACCAAGGCACGCAGGTGGGAGTCACCAACAAGAAGAACGAACTGAAATGAAATAAATACAGGAGGAGTTGGTACATGGCAATATATACTTGATGCATTCATTGTCTCTTAAATCATTTGGATTCGAATAATACCTTCTTGTTAGCGCACGCGGCTGGAATCACCAACTTGTGCGGCTTGTTGGTCAGCTGCGACTCCTCCCACCTTCTCACCCTGTGGCACTGACCGGTACCATGGACTGAAAAAAACAGGACATATAATATAACATGAGAAGTTAGTCAATATCACAGAAAAAAAAAAAAAACAACAAAGACAAATGCATTCTAAAATGCACAGGAAAGAACAAAACCCAGGTAGTACATACCCAAAGGTACACTGTCAACACGGTTGACGTCCACAGGCCTGAGCCTGAGCCTCTTTACTAAACTAACAGAGTTGCTGATCTCGCGCTGGGGCGCTTTCTCTCTGTCTCTGTCTGTCTCTCTCACGCTCCTGATCCTAAGGACATTTCAGTAAATGCTAATATGAAAATGTTATCAAGAAGATATCCAAGTCATTAAATCACAGCTGTACTTCAAAAATGAAGTAAATACACAATTGTTTTGATTGTCTACTGTGGAGACAGAGGTGTCTGTGAGAAACACGTTCACGTCGGTGGATTTTTGCTTTCTTTGCCACTCACTCGATGCGCATAGACGGACACTGGTCAACGACGGTCAATACCACTGATTTAGCCGGGCATGTTGCCAGGTGAGCGGCCAGGGATACGGTGATGGTGGGTGCTGCAAAGTTCATATTTCTGGGGGTTCTTGCTGTTTGAACACGAGCGGTGTCTGTGTAACTTGGTTTTTTGGTGATTATATGAAAATGTCACAGCTGTACTTTGGAAATAATGTAAATACATAATTGTTTTAGTTTTGCCTTTTTTTAATGTGAGCTATATGTAAGAATAGCATCTAGCCAATGGAAGTCTGTGGAGCTAACGTCGTGTTTAGGAGAGAATGATTTAATAAGACAGAGCAACAACAGCATTTACTTCATGATGCAATAACGTGCAAGCTTGTCATTCGTTGTATATTGTATTGTAATAATTATTGTTCGAGAGTGCAACTGTGTATCAGTTAGTTTCGTTGTAGATTCAGTGTTAAAACAGATTTCTGATGAGTAATGTTCTTGCGTATGATTTTACACTTTTGGTATGAAATCGTGAGTTTGCTCACATGATCAGACGTATTTTCACCAGGACATCTGTGGCGTTACAGTGATCCACATACATGGGGTGGGGCTTATGTGTACGCTGTTCATTGGTTGAGCATAATGTGTCTTTGTTGTTGTTGGGCAGAGGTGGGGTTGAGGGAGTGGCGTATGTAGGTGAATGTGTATAAATATTTATTTCGCTCAAAGACTTCAGCGCTGACCTGCTGCGCCACGACCTGCACCACGACTTCACGCTGCATCTCGTACACAAGGTATGTTATGATTTGAGTCTATTCCCATTGCATGGTGTTTTGTCTTTCTGTATTCTTGTATGACACAGAAGTAGCTCAGTTGTGTGTCAAGGCACATTTTTATAATAGTTTCGTAAATGGACAATGATGTTTTACGTTGTTGTGAAGCTGACCAGAGCGGCAGATTCAAGGCAATTTCTTCCAAAAATCACCACAAGGTGTTTATTTACAAGTACTTCCAGCATCACGAGAAATAGAAAAAAGTATATACAACAAAAAAAGGAGTAACTGAACAGTTAATTTATGTTGACTTTTTGCACTGTCATAAGTTGAGTTATATTTAGTTCAACTCAGTTAAGTGTAAATCGCTACACTGGATGAGCACTAAATTTCCACTCTGTTTCCCCCTCGACCGACAAAAAGCTACTGCTTAAATAATCTCTCATCCTGGCCCAACCTCCATGGTCATACCAAAGATGGAGGGGACTTCCATAATTCCTAATTTGCTTGTTTCTCAGTTAAAAATCCCATTGCTTCACCGTAAAACACTCTTACCTGTTTTACCAAACATCCACACTTTAGCCATACCTACATGAAATAACAAATAAATCTAAATAATACCTAGAACTAACTAGAACTAATGTATATTACCTACCCTCATTTGGACTAGTCCAAAGACCTCCCCCCAATCATGTCACTCAAGGTATAAAAGCAGGAAATAGTGCAGCACTTCCTCCTTTTGACTGACCACATGGTGAGTATGGTAACTAACACACATAAATGTTAATTTAACTTATTTTGATGAGAACTTAATCAATAAACTAGAACTGAATTCAACAATGCTTAAGCAATACAGAAGTAAGAGTTTATTTTCACCAAAGATGTGGAACTATGAAATATAACCAAACATAATACAAAGACAAACAAACCCGGGATAGTCTGTCTCTGTAAAATGATGATTACTTATAGTAAAGTGGCAGAAAACCAACAAATGTAGTTTCATACAGGCTGGTAAAACAAATGAGACAAATGGTCTCAGCACTTTGTCACATACGTGTTATTTGTTATGTGTCTGTCACAGCAAAAATGGCAGACTCCTCACCTTCCACATTTACAAGTGTCCAGGATCCTGAGGTCCACGCCAAGAAGCAGGACCTGCAACTATTTAGTGTAAGTGCTGTTCAAATGACGTTACATGTGTTGTAGTTTTTACTAATGTGTTGCATATGTGTTTCATGTGTGTTGTGTAACTTGTGCATTTATATGGTGTGCTGTGTTTTGTGTTAACAGTACATGTTAAAGGATCCTGAAATTTCAAAGGACGACCTCTACAAGATGGGTGTGCCGATTTATGCCAAAACCATCAATTTACTTGCAAAAAAGACTAGAGAAGAAAAGGCTGCAGAGAAGCAGGTAGCAGCGCTGAAGACACAAGTGAAGAAGCTTCAGATGCAGCAGGAACCAGTACATGAAAGTTATGAAGACGCAGGTAAATGTGCTTAGTAAAGTGACACAACAGTATGAAACATTCAGATGAATGTGATATGAAGCACAGTAGAAGATGTTGTTAATAATGACGTTTTTTTTCTTTTTTGCAGAAATCTCAGACTCAGAACTGGCTACCATAGACCTTGATGTACAGCAAGAACCAAACACCATTTAGTGTATCGCAATTTTTATAGTTTATACTTTTTATACTTTTTTTTTTTACATTTTTGTATTTTTTTGTATTTATTTATTTTATTCATTTCTTTAAAAAAAAAATACATATTTGGATATATTGTATCTGTGTCGCCACATTTGTTTGTGTAGGGATTTTGTGTGCTTTCTCTCAGAACTCTTTACAGTTGTTCCTCAGACATGCAATCGCTTACACACCTCAGTAGCATTCTTATTGCTCCACTTTTTGTTTCCACTTCAGTCCAATGGTCAATCTGCATGAATGAGATTTCGCCCCCTCTGACAAGCACGGAGGTGCGAGGGCCTGTCCAATGCTGCTTGCAGCTATAATAACAATAATATTCTCTCTCAGAATAAAATAACAAGTGAAAAGCTTAAAATACATAGACATACACATGAAATGAACTTGTGAAGTGTTTTGAAAGAGCTTTTTATAAATCTATATTTTGTGGTAAAGCAAAGGGTGTTTGACCTTGTAGGCCCTCTATAGGACCCTACCAGTCCAACATGAATGTTTATATGAATTTAAATAGATTTGTGAAAAAGTCTGAATATGGACCTTTAACGGCACCTCAACCTTATGCGTGAACATTTGTTGTGTGTGTGCACACTGGTGGGACTATTGTAGTGGTCATCGTAGTAGCAGCAGTAGCAGTAGCAGTAGTAGTAGTAATCATTATTAAAAACAGACCTCCTCGTGCCCTTGGTACACCACGCCGTTCTACCAGGGGAACAGACATCCAGACAGTCAGAGCTCCAGGACGGGGCATCTCTGAAACTGACTGCTGCTGCTGCTGCTACTGCTGCTACTACTACTACTACTACCACCAAAAACAACAACAGCAATAATAATAACTCACCAACTAAGTAAACTTTTTAAATCAGTCTAACCCTCCTGGAGCTCAACCATCCAGCCTCAACAGCCCAAGACACAGACACAGATACGCAGTGGTGGCTGCACACATGTCCAGGACACAGGCTCTCCCATCCCTGCCTGGACAAAAATGGGCCCCAGAGACCCCCATAACACTCCCGCTTCTCACAGCCAGGAGCACCGGAACCCAAACTCCCTCTCCAGCATCCTCAATCTGGCTACTCTTTTCACTCCGTCATCAGCTCAACAGTCTGTATTGGAGAGGGGCCTTTCTTTCATTCCACGCCCAAAGAAACTGGACCAGGAGGAACTTCAAAGGGACCTACACAACTTCCATAGAAGACTCAAACTCATAGACCACTTTCATCCGAACAACAATAACAAACATACCATCTTCACCCTCCCTTCACACTGGGAACCACCCTGAGATCATATCCACCCCCATCTCCATAAATTTATCACCACCAACACACGGGCTATCGACCCCCGAAAGACATTGAAGACAACCTGAAGAGCGCAAGGCCCTGAAACACCTACAACAGAATCCCAACATCATCATCAAACCGGCAGACAAAGGCTGCAAAATAGGCATTATGGGCCGACATCAATACCTTACAGAACAGAACTAACAGAAAATTGGACAATCCTACACATTACAAAAAACTAGAAAACTCCATCTAACACCACACCCAGAAACCGTTATGCACTATCATTCAAACTCTTTACCATAAACACTACATTACAGCAAAACAAAGATTTTCTATTCGGACCCGATAACCCACGTTCACGCTACTTTTACCTGCTTCCAAAAATTCACAAAAACCCACAAACCTGGACCATTCCCTTTGAAGTTCCTCCTGGCAGTTAATGTGTGTGTTCCTGACTGCAATAGCACCACCTATCACCACCTATCATGTTTCTCAGTACATTGATATAGCTGTCATGTAGAGTGGAGAGGGGCCCTAAAAAGTGCTCAAAGATACATACCATTTCTTTCAGAAAATCCGGGCCATGGCTGTCCCACATTCAGCACACCTGTTTTCAATAGACATCGACAGCTTATATACAAATATCAATACTAAATTAGGACTCCGCACACTTGCCAAAATCTTCCAAAATCATCCAGATCCAAACAGACCTGACTCTGAACTATTGCAACTCATTGAACTCTGTTTAATAAATAATGATTTCTTTTTTAACAATCAATTCTACTTACAGGTCAGTGGGACAGCCATGGGCCAAAGATTCGCCCCGTCCTACGCTAACCTATACATGAGCGAGTGGGAGCGAGAAGCCCTGGAAAAATGCCCTCTCAAACTAACACTCTCTCAGGTACCTCGACGACATTTTCAGAATATGGCTTCATGATCCTTCCACATTTACAGAATTCATTCATATCCTAAATAACCACCACCCATCTATCACAGTCAAACATGAAATCAGTACTACACACATTAACTTTCTGGACACCACAGTCTTCCTCAAACCCATTAATCAGATACAAAAAACACTACAATACCAAAGTATTCTTCAAACCCACCGACACCCACGCATTATTACACAAATCTAGTTACCATCCTAAACATACATTCAAGGGCATAATTAAATCTCAACTGATCCGTTTCTACCGTATTTGCACAGATATCCAGGATTTTCATGAAACCACCAGCATTCTTTTTCATACCCTCAGGTCTAGAGGCTACTCCAAACGGTTTCTTCGCCACATCAAAACTGAAACACTGGCTTCTCTCGCTCCCACTCGCTCTTCCACTAATCCTCCTTCATTGCAGCCTTCAGGATCCGGACCAACCATCACTCCCCCCCCTACCCGAACCAGGGTTTGCATCCTTTCCCCCTCCCTGATCTCCCTTCTTTACCCTTCCCTTCTCCTACATCCTACTACCCCCAACCCCCGCAACCTGACTCTAACCCCCACACCTTTTTTCTCGACTCTGATCCTAATTCTCATCCCCACCCCCATTCCCAACCTTCCCACCTTTTTCCTGAACCTAATCCTAACCCCTACCTACACCCCACCCCTGACCCTGGCCCTAACCCCAACACCCCTTCACCTTACCCCAACCCACATCCCCTTCCCTTGGGACCAGACCCAGTGAACCTCCAGGGTAACTGCACACACATCATACCATTCATCTCCACCCTTTCACACAAAATTACAAAACTGCACCAAACCATCAAACACAACTTCACTCACCTACAAACACAACATCCAGCTTTCCGTAATTCCAAAGCCATCTCAGCCTTCAGACGCAACAAGAACTTATTCTGGTACACTCAAAGTATACGGACCACAGACCACAACTACACATCCAACACAGCAATCACTACAGAAACAGGAAATTCATCACTAACACATACAGTGGCGCCTCATACCCCACCATTGGACAACTCTCTCTTCAGACCACAAACACGGTATACATCATCACCTGCATCGGCTGCAATAAGCATTACATAGGGGAGACAAAACACAGTATACACACTCGACTGAAACAACACATCTACAATATCAATGAAGGAAAACTCAGAACCATCTTAGTACAACACTTTCAATAACATGGCATCAATAGACTCATTATCACAGGAGTAGAAGCCAATGAGAGATGGACCCCCGGGCAGAGGAAGAGAGCTGAGAAAATGTGGATTTTTAGACTGGATACCAGAGCCCCATTGGGCCTCAATGACAGGGAGAACTTTTAGGTTCTCCCTCTGGAGTGGGCGGGACGCATGGGGAGTGTGGACCAGACCGGGAGTTGAACCCAGCCATTTGCCATTCTAGGACTTTTATGGATTCCATGATTTATATATTTATTTATTGATATTATTGATTAATTTATTTATATTGTTTGATTGAATTGTGGGTGAGATTTGCCACCCTCCATCCTTTTATCTCCCAAGTGTGTATTATTGCATCTATTTTTTATTGTTTTTAAATATGTGTTGAATCCCTTTTGAGTGTGCACTGCATTTATTTATTATGAACTATTACTAATACATCCTCTATGAATTATAGTCCACTTTTGGCATCAGGTTTCAGGAATATTCCAAATTGAATAAAAAAAAGTTTTATTATATTTTATTAACAAATAGTTGCTTGTGGCTGACTCCTTGCTCCCGCCCTTGCTGGTGGCCCTCTTCCTCTGCCCAGGACTAATGGATAAGAAAACGGATCACAACACAGAACACCAAGGTTCGATCCCCCACCAAGACAGACTGCTCTAAAAAAAGAGAATACATTTTTGTGGATGCAAATCCATCCAACGGTTGCAAAGGCTTTACCTGGGAGCAGAGCTTAAAATGGCTCCCCACCTACACCCACTCACTCCCAGAAACAATAGACCACAACCACTTATGTCACTCCCTACACAATCACTCACTAGACCTAACACCTATACACATCACACCTATGCCTCTGTTCTCACTCAACCCCCAGACCCAGAAACTAGAAACAATAGCAAACAGTATTTCAAATTAATACAGGCAATCCACCATAAACACATCATGGACAAGGCTGCCACAACAGGATCATTTCCACCCGGAATGCTGCGTCAACTGACTAACAGATTTCATCAAACCTTCAGCACCAAATACAGAAGCAAGAAACAAAATACACAATACACCAGAACACTACAAATTGGATGAAAAACACCATTGCCATTTTACAACAACACTACGCAACTGTAATAGCGGACATTAACCCATCAACAGATAACCCCACAGCACTACAAATAGCCACTGGTTGGGCCCGAAAAAGGTACAGAGACAGATTCACCTTAGAAACCATAACAGCAGCAAAAACAATATTACAACCCCACAACCAGTTCATGATCACACACACAACCCATAACTCTACCAACCATCCCCGAAGAAACATACCCCCCTCTCCCCAAACCTGCCGCTCCTAAAGCACTATCACTCTATTTAGGCCCTCGAACCACAATCACTGAAGAAATAAAATACCATTCCCCTACACCCGACCAACCTCCAAAACACTCCACAGGAACACAGACAACACCTCAAACTAACCTCAAGAAACCACAGCCCACCTCTCTCCCCTCACCATATCCTATCTACAAAACCACCCTCCATCACCAAACCAACCCGAACAGGCCCCATCCGACCCCCACCAACCCCCCATGAACCAAACAAACAAGATAAACACTCCATAGACCTGGATAATACATCTCAAAACCCCACAAACTCCACTCCACAACCAAAACCCGCAGAGTCACTTGGGGACCCCTGCCAACAATCACCACAGAGCCCCAGCCTACCACCACTTACACTCCTATTTCCCCCATCCTTCCTCAATGCCAATCTAATCCCGCAGGATCTATCCACATCCCACACACACCCCCCTCTCACCACAGCGAATAATACACCTGTTAGATCTTTCCATCGCAGACCTTTCACTCAAATTCAACTGTACCCCAACCAACATCTCTACTACCTCCCCCACACAAAAAACCCAAGAACCAACTAACTCAACCCAACCACCAACACCCCCGCTCCAACGACTTTTTTCAGACCCAACTATCACATTGCACGCCCCACCCGGAAAATACAGGACTGTTTTTTTAAACCCTGCAATCCAATAATCATTTTAGGTGACTCAAACATAAATCGCATCCCCGGACACACCAATCCCCAAATCCAACTAGACAGCTACCCCGGAGCAAATTCACATCACTTCCTCAAAGTTCTTGAAAAAACAATACCCAATCCACATGTCAAAATTGTCATCTTCTCCATCAGCCTCAATAACAAAGACCAGGATCCAAGACAGACCACTACAAAACAACTAAAATCCCTTTTCCGGCAAGCCAAACTCACATTCCCAAATGCAGATATCTACTTCCCCATCATAAACTTCTCACCGAACCTCACCCCCACCCAAAAAAGCAACCTCACACTGATCAACAATATCATGACCACCAACTTTCCCATACTCTTTGAAATACCATATGACACTTTCATTAAAGAAAAAGATAATATACACTGGACACCAACCACAGCTAGATCAATTTCCTGAAACTGGATGGAGCAACTAAATTTACAACAACAACTAAAGTCAACCCGGACACACAAACACACACCCCATAGAACTTAGACTGTAATTCCACATCAAACATCCTTAATCTGGCGACCCTTTTCACACCCTCCACACCACAATGAAACCTGTTAGAAAAAGGACTATCCTTCATCCCACGACCCACCAACCTGGACCGGGAGGAACTGCAGAAGGACCTACACCAATTCCATAGACAGATTAAAATCACTGACTACATTCACCATAGAACTGCCAAACAACTTTCCGAACTCAATAAAAACCCAAATATCATCTTCAAACCCGCAGACAAAGGTTTAAAAATCGTAATCATGGACCGCCACCATTACCTTCTAGAAGCCAATAGACAACTTAACAATACCACCTACTACAAAAAACTACAAGATACCATCCAACCCCAAACACAACAAAAACTCAGTTTTTTTTGTTTTGCATTTATGTATTTTTTGTGGTAAAGATCCCGTACTATTGTTCTATCTTTCTGGACCGGACCACCCACGCTCCCGCTACTTTTACCTCCTCCCAAAAATTCACAAAAAACCACACACATGGACTATCCCCTTTGCAGTTCCTCCCGGCAGGCCAATAGTTTCAGATTGCAATAGCTCCACCTACCACATAGCTCAATACATTGATCACTTCCCAGGACCCCTTTCCACACAACACCCAAGTTATATCAAAGACACGTACCACGTCATTGAAAAAATCCGCTCCATCTCAGTTCCCCCACAATCCCTACTGTTTACCATAGACATTGACAACCTATACACCAATATCAACACAGACCTTGGATTACAAACCAGACGCACCATTTTCAACGACAATCCAGACTCAACCCGCCCTGACACAGAACTCCTAAACCTAATCGAACTTTGCTTAAAAAATAACGACTTCCTTTTCAATAATCAATTCTACTTACAAACACACGGCACAGCAATGGGACAAAGATTCGCACCATCGTATGCAAACCTATACATGAGCGAGTGGGAGCGAGAAGCCCTAAGCAAATGCCCCTTACAACCCACAATCTACCTCAGGTTTTTAGATGATATATTCGGAATCTGGACCCACCCCATCTCAAAATTTACAGAGTTCATACAAATCCTCAACAGTCATCATCCCTCCATCTCCGTAAAATACACCACCAATACAAATGAAATAAACTTCCTGGACACCACAACCTTTTTCCCTAACCCTAACCACCTCCTACCCCCTCTTCCTAAACCTAACCCCTCCCTCTTCCCTAACCCTAACCACCCCCTACCCCGCTGGCCCTAATCCTAACCCCAACACCCCTTTACCTTACCCCAACCCACATCACCCTCCTTTGGGACCAGAGTTGGCCTCAACACAGGATTTTAACTAAGTCTTAAATCTATAACATCCTGAAAAGAACACTTTTTTTTGTTTTATTTCTATAGGCTCTAAAGCACCCACCCTTTTATATTGTCAGCTATTTTAAATTTTTAAGCACTTCCCTTCCCCACCATTTGGAGGATTTTAACCTTTGGCCATTAAGGGACTTCTACGAATTTCATGATCTATTATTTATCTAGTTATTTATTTATTTATTAACAGACTAAGTTTTCAATAAACCTGGGGTCCGTTTCACAAAGAAGGTTCAACAAACTCTGAGTTGATCTACTGAGTTTTCGGTTTCACAACAGCTGATTTGAGGTAGAGTAGTTTCACCTGGAGTTAAACATGTGCACCACATATAAAGCCACCATCAATGGAGCCCAGATTCGATGATTGAACATGGCAACTGACAGGAAGAGGGCAGCATTTTTCACCCCAATGGAGTTATTGACATATTGATGACTGCATATGGAGATTTTGAGCATGTCTTAAGAAAGAAGTTAAAGAGAGGGAGACGGTGTGGGAGAGCATTGCTGCTCGGGTCAATGCATAAGTTTAAATGTAATATTTTGCAATCACAACGACTATTGAAGGGCAAATTGCATGAATGGAGCCTATTCATTTATTTCATGTAGGTGCAATCCAGCGGGGGAGAGTAGCACAGCCTCAGAATGATTGATGCCACGTTTGGAGATAAATTCCTTCATCTGTCTGCTTTGTAGTTACTGGAAAGTAACTTCTTTATTACTACCATTACTTCTTCCCAGCACTAAATATAAAAATCTCTACACCTAAAGCATTGGTTGTTGCCTGAATTTCTATCTCTGAAATGCAGCTGCCAACATAGTTCATCTTTACGTCTTTAATATGCTCTGATACTGTAGCATATTCTTTGCCTATCAATTTCATATGATCATCACTGTGATCCTGCATATGTTTCACCACAGAGAGGCGCAACTTGTGATGAGCCTGTTGTGATCCACTAATAACATGACACACAGCTCTAAAGAAACCATTACCATCATCAACAACTTTCTGTTTTACAAAGGCCACCTGCAGACCCATGCACACGAGCTTCATTTCCATACGGCTTCACCAAATCTATATTCAACTGCTGGCACAGTTGTTGTGACATTTTATAACACAAGGGATGGTGTTTACATGTGACTCTCATCCATAAGTGCATGACTTATGTCAGTGTCAATGGACACACCATCTACGCGACATTCACTTAGACAATCACTAATTCTGCTTCTCTTTGGTTCAGGGCTGTTACATACACTACGTACTGCATGCTGACGTTTACTGCTGTAGCGTTCTTGTCACCTTTGCAGAGGCTGTAACAGTTCTGCAGTTGAGGCTGATTAACACAAACAGCTTCATAATGACAATCATTAACATGCTGTAAGTAGATCCCTTGCTTAGACGTGGCCTTATTTTTACAATACTTCAGCCAGCCATCATTGTAATACACATAAACACTCACACCTAACAAATCTACAGTAGCTTGAATTTCAATCTCAGTAGCCCAACTACCAACATATCTCATTCTTGATGTATTGAGATGTTCATCCACAGAAGAATACTGAGATCTTCTAAAGCTCCTATACTGAACGGCATTCTTTTCTACGTGTTTGACAACAGCACGTCTCAATTTAATGTGATTTTTCTGTGTACCACACACAGCTTGATCTTTAATCACCCCAAAAGCAGCCACACAAAGCAGACACTCTATAGCTACAACTGGCAAAACAAAGGTTCATCTATGGGCCATTTAAAGCCTAACACAGAAGAGTGAGCAGAGCAGACAGAAAGCTCATGAATGAGAAACTCACTCAATGAAAGAAACTGGAAAAAGCACACTGCTATTTAAGACTAGAGACTGCCAGTTGAAGCAAACACACCTATAATGTATACAACCACCAATGCAATATTACAGTAACTATAAGCATAAACCCCACATCTCCCCCATAACTATGCACGCCTGCTTAGACATAAGCTTGATGTTTACCTACATTACTTTTACAAGACAAAGTGGCAGGCCAAACCCAAAGACATGGTAGAGAAAGAATCTAACACACATAACCCTGATATGTTCAATAGAATAAAATCCAGTAAAACACTGACATGAACAGGACATCACATTACAATGAGAACAACCTTTCTTATTCCACATGCAAATACAACTAAACCTGCTTAATTCCATTAGACCCTTTGATCCAAATGTGCCCTCTGCATGTAGTCTTAACAAACTCCTGCCAGGGGTTTTATCCAATCAACTTCAATCTTGGTAGGTGCCTTCACATAGACTCCCTGAGTAAAAGTTATCAAAATTATGCATCTTGATGAAACGGTGTGGGCGTCAACACAGAAATTGATTTGTTGGTTTAGAGGGCAAAGAGACCAAGGAAAAGAAACTATGTATGTGCGTGTGTGTGTGTGTTTGTGGGGGGCAGATGTATGTTCAGGAACTACCCTGAGAAATCTCAGACGCAGAGATGCTGGACGCTACGTGCTCACCTGACACGCTGGACTGCCTCGACCTTGACAACCAATAACATTGTCTATATTGCAGTACTTTGCATTTCAGTACTTCAAATAAACAGTACTTGTAATTTAACTGAGTATTCTGTTCTTTCATAAATTTAACTTGTTTGAATTCCACCCAGACTTCTGAAAAGATTCCACGCATATCTGTTTCAAATTAGGGAATGGCCTCGAAGGCTCGCATGTTTTCTGCCTGTTGCCCCCCGACGTGCCAGCCACCCAAAGGCGAAGGTGTGAGGGCCCGTCCAATGCTGCTTGCAGCTTTAACTACATTTTGGATACGTTACATGAGAAAGGAGAAGGAGACAAAGTGGCATCAGTTTTCTGTGCATTGACTAGCTGTTCTCTCAACTCAAAGAGTCACAGTTTTCTGACTGAATTTGCAATTGGGTTTTCAATCACCTCAGGAGACGGGAAAACTAACACCAGCCAAATCGTTTCAGAAGATCAGATCAATACAGGCTATTGGCAACTGAGGTCTCACAGCGATTTTGAATTTCCCTGGCACAATCTTAGAGGTTAACTGAATGAAATGCAATGAGGCAAGTACAGCACTTAGCTTAATCCCCCATACTATAATGTCGGAACCACAGTAAAGCTGAAAAAGGAGAACACCTGTGACTGTTTTGCACCGGTATCTCGCAGGATAGTGAGGGACTCATCCACACCCTCAAGAGAAACAGAACCTTAAGTAACAAATGGTTTGAAATCCTCATCAATTTCATCTACCACATCCACACTTTGCGGGTGTGGTAGTTTCATGTGTATGAAACTGATTGAGCATGATGTTTTGACATTCTTAAATTGTTCTTTTCTCTTAAGAGTGGGACAGACGGTGATGAGGTGACCCTGCTCATGGCAATAGAAGCACTTGTTTCTCAATGTCACGAGTAGCGGCAGTGGGGTTAGGACGGGATTTTTTTGGTGATCTAGGGCTCCGGCCAATGGGGACTAGATCACAGCACACTGGGGAAGAAAAAAAAAAGTGTGCATTAACAAAAACTCATCAGCAAGTACAACGACATCAGTCAAAGAGGTGACTTCTTGGTCATTCAGGTGAATGCCAATTTTCTCAGGAAGTCGGTTTTTAAATTCCTCTAGCAAAATGAGTTCCCGCAAGGTTGGTACCTTACTGGCCGGGCACCATTTGTCAAACAGAGTGCTCTTCTCTCTTGCAAATGCAACATATGTCTGATTGGCAGTTTTTCCACAATCGATAAATGTTTGTCTGTCTGCTTCTGGTACCAATTCATAGGCTTGAAAGCCAGTGGCTTTCACTATGCCATAATTAAGGCTGTCTTCAATGGACAGAATTGCACACTTCCTGTGCTTTTCCAACTAACTTACACTGGAGTAGAAAGGGCCATACACTCTTTGGCCAATTTGGAGTAGTGGCGATGCGTTCAAATGCACAAATACAAATCTACTTCAGACTCCCTGAATGGAGGAACTAGCGCAGTGTGCCTACTCACGTCAAAGCCATCCTGAGGACTGGGCATGGATGTCTCCAACTCCACAGCCCTTACTTTCAAGTGCATGGCTTCCACCTCCAACTCCCACTGTCTCACCTCCACCTCCTTTATATGGAGGGTGAGGCTCAACTCCTCGGCATTCATACCAGTGTGGGACTGGGAGGTTGGGAGTGTGGTGGAACCACCAGCCAGATCACCCAGCTCAACTCCAACCGCGGGAGCTGGCTCACCAAGCCATCCCTTTTCACTCAACTTGGCATAGAGCAGATCATATAACTCCTCTTTCTTTGCACTAGATGACACATGCACACCAAATGAACTAGTGATAAGGCACAAATCAGTCCTTTTACACTAAACTCCTCTAATTTGAACCCCATTTCACTTCTGCCACCACCCCAAAAAAAAAAAAAAACTACCAGAGAAAAAGCTAATCCCTTCAACACAATGAAACAGAGAAAGAAAGGACGAGCCCCCATTTCATGTTATGTCCTTTCTAGGGGAACCAAACACAACAAGAAAGGTGAAGGTGGTAGCATTGAGCATCAGGCTGAGCATGACCCGAAACAAACAAAACAATCTGACCCAAGATTAACTCCCCTAACCAAAACAAAGAAATACATGACAGGTTTCTAACCTGCCTCCCTATGGGAGAAACAGCAGAAAAAGAGACCAACCAAAAGAGCTACTCACCCCTACAACTACCAGGACTGCTAAATTAAAGTCTCAGCAGACAATGCCAAGTACAAGTTCACACAACATGACACAATACCACATACCCTGGTGCTGTTGGGAGCAAGGTCAAGAGAAGGGGTGTGAATGTCTCAAGTGGTGGCCATTCATAGCAGCTCCTGGAGAAATACTAATGGTGGTATTACCACCCTCAGGCAGGAAGGAACAACAGCACAGAGACCCAACACACATCAAGACCAGAAAATACTAAATTGTGACCCTGGGTCATAACACTGTCAAAAAGTCGCTGAGCTCTACTGAGAACAGGCTGTTTGTGTGCCTGTTCACAGGTGCATGTATCGCTATGACTAGAGTGTTTTCATACAGAGGAGGCCGGCCTATGCAATTCACTGCTGTCGTTACGTCACCACGGGAGCCGAGTCTGAACAGCCTGGATAAGTGCAGTTTTACCAGTGGGGAAGCTGCAGAGTCGATGCAGAACTCGTTTGCTTTCCTCATTCTAGGACAGGGGTCAGCAACCCCAAATGTTCAAAGAACCATATTGGCCCAAAAAACACAAAAAGCCTAATATGGAGGCAACATAGGCTGTCAGTATATTAGCTATATAAGCCTACCATTAAAATGACTAAGTAGGCTACAAATACAAAATGAGCATTCATGATTAAATGTTTATTTTCCCTGCAGCGCATCCTAGAGAGAATGACGCAATTCTCCAGTTGAAATGAGTTGATTGCAGGGAGGAATCTGAAATGACAGGAGAATTAGTGGACATGAAACCAATAAAAACAAACTGAGTGAAACTATGTTACAAAAAGAAATAAAGCAATCCTTTTTTCTTCCCCCCTTACGTGGCCTCAGACATAAATGAATAGGCTACAGTCACAAACGAGTAATGAAACAGCTGCAATTAAAAGGCAGCTTGCTTAAAAAATAAAACACAGTAGAACAGCAGAAATGACTCAAATTAAAATAAGACAGTTAAAGTTTGGTTTTCTGTGCGTTATCCTCTTCTCTTTAGTTTTCTGCAAATGCCAAGTAGCCTAAGTCAGTGCAAGGGTGAAACGCAGCAGCACCCTCTTCTCTTTCCCCCTCTTATCTCAGCAACAGACACACACAATACATCCTCGGACCGGAGTGATAAAACACAAGAATTGTGTCATTCTAAATATATACTGACAAAAATCAGAAATCCATTCATAAAAACAGCCACTTTGTTCCTAAATATGCGCCTATGACGGGATTGTGTTCTCACCTGTTCAATGTGACTTCTTTTTCCGGACATCACTGGACAGCTTCTCAACATCGGGCATGTAAGATGTAACTTTAATCTTCATGCAGGACTGTAAGCTCTGTGAGGCGGGCGCGGTATTTGGATGTGATGTAGTTCATGTTTGAGAATATCTGCTCGCACAGCTATGTTGATCCAAAGATGGATAATACTCCAAATGTGTATTTCTTCATGCACACACACCTGTTTGTTTACAGCCACCCGCCTGTCACCGTGCTGCACTGTGTCGCAGGCTATGACGCAATTCTGCTATTTGGCGCAATTCTGAAATTCAGTATTTATTACATACATTTTTACAGCATAAGAATGTTTGTGTCAGGTTTCCCCCTAAAGAAACCATATTAAAACAACAACCAAAAATCATTCTTTTTCCATTTTCACACATTTTTGAAGAAGCTCCAGGGAGCCACTAGGGGTGTGCTAAAGAGCCGCATGCGGCTCTGGAGCCGCGGGTTGCCAACCCTTGTTCTAGGAGTTTGTAGGCTCAGAGGACCAGTTTACATATGTAGAGAGCAGAAAAAAAAAAACTGTTTGTTATAATATGGGACCTTTATTATTCAGTTATTAAGAGATTCAAATGAGTTAACAGTGAGTGTAAAGTGTAGCCTAAGTTTGTTAGCAGCATGCTAGATATCAGGAAGAGGAAGACAGACAGGGGAGTCCCTCCTCCTCTGCTGGAGAGGGCTTCTGATGATGTCATGCAGGGCAGTGAGAAAAGGAATATGCCATGTGACCCTGTACCGTTTCCACAAGAAGCAGCAGATGTTGGAGAGCCAGGGAATGAAGTGCCTTCCCAGAGTGGGATATTCTATTATTCCATTCTACCTCTACGTACATTTACCTGCAAAAAATTTCAGCCCCATTTCACAGCCAACGGTCCTCCTGGCTGTACCGGTACAGCAAATGGCTCTGGGTGGATGCAAGAGGAAGACTTTCAAGAACCTCCAGTCCACCCCCAACCCGTTCTCATTCCCAACGCATAAAATACCGATGATTTGTCACGCCCCTAGGTGTCTGAAACTGATGAAAAAGGTGCTACATGACGCTGCGAGCTTCATTGAGGTTGGAGAACCAAGAATGTTTTTCTCACTATTTTAAGGATTTCTTTTAAAGATATCAGCATTTCTCAACACAAACACGTCAAAGTGTCACTGATAATTCAGCAATACGATAGCTTCGTGTTGTGGCCCACACTTTGAGTAATCTTTCCTTTTGATTTTGAGAAATAAAGTTTTATTTGTGTGTTTTGGATAGCGGAAATGCCTACACTAACGATAATGCTCGACCACTGACATTGTCACGCCCCTTGACGTCTGATACTGACGCAAAAGGTGCTGCAGCAGAAGAAGAAGAAGAAGAAGACGACAACGATGTATTCAAACGCAGGTATTTAAAAAATGTATAACTATTTTGAGAAAGTTATATATGTTTTAGAAAGACAGATTAGCTTCACTAAGATTCACTAAAGTCATGCAAAGTTATTTTTCAGAAAAGCGTTTAAGGTGTTTAAAAATGGCTACTGGCAGTGTGCTTGCTCGGTAGAGTAAGGTAACAACTACACATGGCTAGTATGCATGCAAGCGCGCAGCATTAGCTCTTTAATTCACCGGCGATGGATTTAATTATTACGTTAAAGGAGTTGTACATTGCTAATGTTGTATGCCCTAGTAAACAGCCTCACATGGTGAGTAATGTTAAAAAGCAGTTTTTGTGCAATAAGACTTCGGCTATCTCTGTTAAAAACCGATAATGTTCACGTTAATTGCTAACATTGTTGGACGAAGCGCAAACACATGTTTTATGTATATTTCTTTGTGTCGCTGAGTTCTGCCAAAATCTTTCCTCTTTAGTTTGAAAAATCAGTGATCCAGAGGACCTTGAATCCTCCATGCATACCAAAGTCTGTCATGGAGTGCCACAAGGTTCTGTACTAGGACCACTTCTATTCCGTCTATATATGCTTCCTCTGGGGAACATTATTAGGAATTATTCCATTAATTTTCAGTCAGTTATGCTGACGACACTCAATTATATTTATCAATCAAGCCTAATGAAACAAATCATTTAATCAAACTCCAAGCATGTCTTAGGGATATAAAAAGTTGAATGACCTACAATTTTCTGATGTTGAATAAAAGTGAAGTTTCTGTAATTGGACCCAAACACCTCAGAAACTCTCTCTCCGGAGACTTGGCCACCTTAGACGGGATCACCCTGGCCTCCAGCTCCACTGTAAAGAATCTATTCTTTTATTTTTATTTTTGATCAGGATTTGTCCTTTAATGTCCACATAAAACAAATTTCAAGGACTGCATTCTTCCACTTATGCAACATTACCAAAATCAGACGCATCGTCTCCCAAGTGGATGCAGAAAAACTAGTCCATGCATTTGTTACTTCTAGGCTGGACTACTGTAACTCTTTGTTATCAGTCTGCCCCAATAAGTCTCTTAGGACTTTGCAGCTAATTCAGAATGCTGCTGCACGTGTTCTGACAGGAACCAAGATCAGAGATCACATCTTTACCATTTCACCTTCCTCGCACTGGCTACCTGTTAAATCTAGAATAGAATTTAAAATTCTTCTCCTTACATACAAAGCTCTTCATGGTCAGGCACCATCATATCTAAAAGAACTCATAGTACCTTACTACCCCTCTAGACCACTCCGCTTTCAGAATGGTGGATTCCTTGTGGTTCCTACACAGTCGTTGATCTAACTTTTGCATTTTTCTGATAGCTGTTGCATCCAGATAGCCAGTATCTGTTTGCATTCACATTCAAAGGTAAGCAACACACTTGGCGACGGTTGTTGGAGGATTTTGTTGAGAGTCCCACAGTGTATGCAGCGGTGGTAAAAAGAGACCTGCATGGACTCCACCTGCCACTCTCTTGCAGTACGCTGATGACCTCCCAATAGCTTCTCTATGAAAAGAAGCTAGCCACAAAGCCTCTATCGTGCTTGTGTAGCAGCATACACAGGCTTCACCATTAAGCGCAGCTGCTGTGTATTTAGCGTCACAGGTGGGCCAGTACAAAAGCACCACCTGTCATTGACCAATTCCTTTTGCGCCTCTGTCGTCACTGGTGCGTCATTTCCTGGCCCGACAGGTATGGTTGCCTGGTGCGTCACCTCACTGGTCGCTCGTCCCTTCACTGGTGCTCACAGTTTGTTTGTAGGGCAGCTGTTCATGTCCGCGTATCCCGTGCTTGTGGCGTAGTTTGTCTGGTAAGTGTCCTCCCTTTCTCGCCGCTGGCTGATGCTGTCTGAGGGCTAACGCTAGTATGGTCGCAGGTAGATGTCAGCGGTGACCGGCCTTCTCTCCCTCCTCCTCCTCCTCCGGTGTGAGTGGGTGGGCATCCCTAAACAGGTGTGTGCTAGTATACTAACCGCAGTATTTACTGTTAAACATAGTTATTAATGGTATGTTTTCTATCATTAGGTGTAACGTGCAATCAGCAGATTGAGGTCCCTCTGCTGCTTTGTCTCTCGCCGCCGTCTGTCTCTCACCGCCGTTTGTTTCTCGCCGCTGTTTGTCCCTTTTTTTCTGCTTTGTTTCACTGCTGCCTTGTCTCACGGCTGCTTTGTCCGGCTGCCGCCTTGTATAAATTCGACCACTGTTTTGCTGCTATGCTCTACTGCTACTGGACTGCATGACTGCTTCGCTTGGCCTCCTGCTGTGCTTCCTTGTCCTCATCGACCGGTAGCCTGGCGTCTGCGGCCCACGCCGAGCTCTGTCAGACTCACGCTCGGGTGTTTTACTAGGGCCTCCGTGTGTGCGAGGGTGGCTGTGCATTCGGTTATTTTGGATTGGTTATTTATCTAAATGTGTTTTGAATGTTTGTTTCTTTTTATTTCTTGGATTGGTTAAAACTTATTTGCCCCTTTTGGTTGATTTATTCTGTTTCTTTTCTTTTCAGTTGCTGGAGACTGGTGGTGGCAGTGCTGGTGCCCGGGTGGTGGCTTTGTTGTTTGCTGTGTCGGAAAGTGGGCTTCACTTCACTGAGTGTGTGTCACGTGGTTATTTGAGTTTATTCTTTTTTTTGGTGAATCTCCCTCTCGGGCACTAAGCCCCTGTCCACACACTCAGGCGTTCTTTGTGTGAATGATGGACCCTTTTTTTAAATTAGCAGTCTTACTAATAAAAATTGTACTTTTTCTACTAAGGAACCACGTCTCATGCCTCATTAAGTAAACTTACCTGTTTACCTTAAAAATAAATTCTCTCGGTGAAATTCCCAGGGTGGCGTTGTCGGTCCCTTTCCCTAATTTTGTTTAGATTACTCGGTTTAAATTTCTTTTCATTGGTTTCCTCATCCTCGCCACAAAACTTTTGTGGCAAAGAAACAGAATAAATCAACCAAAAGGGGCAAATAAGTTTTAACCAATCCAAGAAATAAAAAGAAACAAACATTCAAAACACATTTAGATAAATAACCAATCAAAAATAATAACCGAATGCACAGCCACCCTCGCACACACGGAGGCCCTAGTAAAACACCCGAGCGTGAGTCTGACAGAGCTCGGCGTGGGCCGCAGACACCAGGCTACCGGTCGATGAGGACGAGGAAAGTGCAGCAGCAGGCCAAGCGAAGCAGTCATGCCGTCCAGTAGCAGTAGAGCAGAGCAGCAAAACAGTGGTCGAATTTGTACAAGGTGGCAGCCGGACAAAGCAGCCGTGAGACAAGGCAGCGGTGAAACAAAGCAGAAAAAAAGGGACAAACAGCGTCGAGAAACAAACGGCGGCGAGAGACAAACGCCGGCGAGAGACAAAGCAGCAGAGGGACCTCAATCTGCTGATTGCACGTTACACCTAATGATAGAAAACATACCATTAATAACTATGTTTAACAGTAAATACTGCGGTTAGTTGCTATACTAGCACACACCTGTTTAGGGATGCCCACCCACTCACACCGGAGGAGGAGGAGAAGGGAGAAGGCCGGTCACCGCCGACATCTACCTGCGACCATACTAGCGTTAGCCCTCAGACAGCATCAACCAGCAGCGAGAAAGGGAGGACACTTACCAGACACTACGCCACAAGTACGGGATACGCGGACATGAACAGCTGCCCTACAAACAAACAAATGCTGTGAGCACCAGCGAAGGGACGAGCGACCAGTGAGGTGACGCACCGGGCAACCATACCTGTCGGGCCAGGAAATGACGCACCAGTGACGACAGAGGCGCAAAAGGAATTGGTCAATGATAGGTGGTGCTTTTGTACTGGCCCCCCTGTGACGCTAAATACACAGCAGCTGCGCTTAATGGTGCAGCCTGTGTATGCTGCTACAGAATGTTTTCAACAAAACTTCAATTTCATTTAATTATCATTATATTCAAACTGACAGGTACTGTGACGCGTACTGTGGGTTCATCATTCATGTGCAATAACATGGATTCAAATGTTTTCTTGAATTATTAAAAAGGTCTAGTTTTGTCAAAAGGAACATTTTTATCATACTTAATATCAGATCTGAGTTTTTTTTAAATAACAAATGCATGTTTTGCAGTGTTTACCAGCTGTGTCTTAAGTGAAAAGTCAGTGATGGCAAGGCAAAAAGCACATGATGATCTGGAAAAGTTGGTCATTTGTATCAAAGTATAGCTTGGTAGCCTTGTACATGGTAGATGCATACATGGAGTTTTATTTTGCTTAGCATACAGTTTTACTTTCTCTAAATAATAACCTGTTTTGTCCCACTTCTCAAGAATCAGTGACTTACGTTTGCCTAAGTCATTGCATTACATTACTGTATTTGTGTCCCACACAAGTAGGGTGGATTAGTGTAACATGGGACATTTTTTGCAATTCTCATGTATGTACCAACACTTTATATATTTTTGAAATCCCCAAAATGTTCTTTTATTAAATCACAAGACAATTTTACACATTGGCACATTATTAATCTTCCTTGTATCATCTTATTCCTGATGCCCTCATCAGTGCCCTGGGCCCCCAACACCTTTCCAGAGGAACAAGACAGCCAGGCCCCCAGGTTTGTTGTTGTTTTGGCGTAGTTGTGGCCGACAGTATCCAAGTTCTGTAACCAAATCGTTCAGCAATAAAAACAAGGCTGGTTGAATGATGCCTCGTTATTCATTGCGTCTGGTCGGATGCTACAACATGAATATAATAATAATATAATGGGTGCAGTGACGAACACATGGACTGATGTTCTAGTGTTCATATCTTTCACTAAAAGCACAAGTCGAATCAAAACCACATCTGTTTGGACTGAAACAATAAAACCCGCACAGTTCCACGTCACGTGACATTTGCCTGTGGGCTCGAACCCATTGGTTCGGTTCGGACTCCAGAATAGACGTCATAGTGGCGCTCGTTCCAAAGGTAGGATATATAAGTGACACACACACAGTGAGAGCTTGGACAGGACTCACCTTGTGATAGAAGAGAGAAGAAAAATATGTCGGAGTGATTTCAAACCACAAAGAACCAACGCTAACGTCACTACCATGTCTGCGTGAGTCTCAAGTTTTTTCTGTCTGATCACTGTCTGTAATGAACTCTCTTTACTGTCTGTTTGTTCACATGTTTACTAGTATGGATACTTTATGATGGGTACTTTATAACATGCAAATGTCCTTTTTATCAGTCCAATTGTGGAAGGGAGGGAAACAGGAAGTCTAGTCCTATGATCAGGCAAATGGGGTGGAGTCTATAGAAAGGGCAGGGAAGCTCACCTGGGCCTTTCCTCCTGCATTACACACCTGAGAGAGCAGCTGAGCCAAGGCTTTGTTTGGACTGGATTAGAAATCCATGCTGGTGAGGGGCTGAACGATTGTTTAAAGACAAAAGGTGCACTCAAGCAGTGCTGAGTGATATTTTTATGTTGGTTCATTTCTTCAAAAACAAACATCATTTTTTAAATTAGACTCCAGGCACCTGCATGCCCACCTGGGAGAAGGGATAGGTTCGGGTTTAAGAAGGTACATAACTTATTTTGATACTGCATGTGTTGTGTAAAAATGTTCATTGGAAGTTTCTGGCATATTAATGTGTTTGTGTTTTTTGTAGTTTCCAACAAAGTTGTTTTAAGAGAAGAGACTGTGAACAGGTGGATGATTGATTTGAATGTTTGTATTAATCTTAATGTAAAATAAGCAATATTATACTTATATGATATTTCAGAGACATGATATTTAATTGGGCTAAATCCATCTAGGACAGGCTGTTTATATTCACATCATGAACTGGAGATCTTAATTGTTTCTCTCATTCTCTTATTTCCCTTCAGCACGTAGCATTCATTCTAACTCACTGGGGTTCTTGGACGGTGTATCGTGGGCCGTGATGGTGGCCAGGATCTGCCAGCTGCACCGTCCACCATGAAAAAAAAAATGAATTGAGTTAAAAGTCACTAGACACTGAAATCCAGTGCAGCCAGAGTCACCTTACTTAACCATGAGTGGGTCTAGTTAACAGTATGCACTTACATGTAATGTACATTAATATCAGTTGTGAAAATGTATCTGCATGTGAATGCTTTGTAGAAATTGCAAATGAGGATCAGCTGATGTAAAAATCTTGTGTTTTGTGTCAGGGACTGGCCAGTCCCCATTCTTCTGAAGAAAGTTCAGGACTGCGGCTCTAAACTCCCATTTTGGGATCCCGTGGTAAGACCTCTGCAGGAGTTGGATTAGGATTTTAGGCCACGAGCACAAGCAAACTGAACATGTTGTGTTCTTCTGCATTTCCAGGTCAACTGAAGTGATCGATTGGACTTGGTGCCCATCATCACCCCTGCTTACCCCCACAAAACACCAGCTTCAGTGTGTGCCCCTCCACGTTGACCATCATGAAGGAGGAGACTGAACGGGGTATGCAGTCACTCAGCTGATATCCACCCAATGTTCACAGTGCTAAATGCATCGTGGGCCAGTTAAGTTCAGCGTAACAAAGTTGATGTAATCTCACAACTTTCATGTTTGCACTGATGCAAACTCAGAAACAGGCAGTGCAGCTTCAGTGACTGTGCTGCTGCCAAGATTTATTCAAACCATGTTCAGCTCATAACTTCAAGAATACTACAAGGATTTTATTCTGAAACAAAGTTTGGATTTTGATTTACTCAGGCTTCAACAAGCTTTGCCTCCATCATTCACAGGCCTTGATATCACAGAAGAAATTCATGATAAAAAAAAAGCTCCCTGGTCCAAACTCTTTGAAGCAGTGGACTTTGCTGGGAAGTACAAGTATGTATTCAGCTCCTCAAAGATGAAAATATGGACTGTCATATATCCAACATACTCACATGTTTATTATTTTTCTGTTTTAAACATGTACCTCTGTTTTCCTGATAAAACTTTCATCCTCTACCTTCATGTTTTAAGCCTTTTCAAATGATTTAATGACTGCCCGGAAAATGAATTTAAAAGTAGCATGCTGATTGTTTTATAGACGTGCTACCCAAAAGTTGAATATCCCTGACTTTTTGTGAACGGTGTATATGCACCTGAATTTGGCCTATATGTGGCATATATATGGTGTATATTATCAGATATACGCATATATGATGTATATGCAGCATATATGTGGCATATATATTATCATATATGCAGCATATATCCAGAGATATTCTGCATATAGGTTTCATATATGTGCATATATCCTCATAGGTTCTGTCCGTGTGGGTTGTTAATCTGGTGGTTAGATGTCTTTACTTTGTCGTTTCAGAGGACTGAGCACCACGTGGCAGATTGGCATCCTCTCTGTGGAAATGCTCTGACTGACTCTGACATTTTTCACATGCTGAAACATTTACTTGATACTGAGATTTTCTTTCTGAGTTTATTTGTTGAAATGAACATTTGGTTTGATTTTGGGGTGCACAGGTTTTGTTTGTCTCTGCACTGATTAAGAAAGTTTATTTCTGTCTTTGAAAATCTGAACAGCTGTGATCCAGAATAAGGCTGAGGTCAAAGGTCATGACCAGGCCTTCTCTCATCAACAGTTCCAGGTTGGTTCCTCATGTTGAAGCCAGAAACACAGACAGATGCAGATTAATTTAAGTTTAATTTATAAGTTAATATGATTCACAACAGTTTTGTCTTCTACAGTCCATTTAGTCTCAGTTCCTTCTGCAGCTGCTGTAGCTGGAAAAGAAGATGAAGAAATATCTGGCTTATAGAAGAAGATTTGACTTGATGAATCACTCAATGGGTAAAGTATGACTTGACTAAAGTTTGATACTGTTGTCGTGTTGGCTCTGGCAGATATCACTATACAGAATATGGAGGAGAGGTGAAAGGATGCAGCCCTGAGGGAACCCTGTGGATAATGGCAATTCCCCCAACATGCATCCATTGACCTTCACTCTCTAAGTTCAGTTTGTAGAAAACACAAGGATCCAGCTCAAAACATTCAAATCTGAAACAAAGTTCTTCATGAGTGTGTCTGTCAAAATGTGGGCTTGGATTGTGTCAGACAAGAAATCCACAAATAGCAGCTTGGCCGGAGTTTTCCTCAAGATGTTTCACATGAAGGTTAAGCAGAGGAGCTGTAGCATCTTCAGTGGAGACAATGGAGATCATTTGTGCCCACTGCCATCAGACTGTACAACAGCAGTGGAGACCAGAGACTATACCAGTCACTGTAAGCAGCCAGCGCTGTACAACATCAGCTTTCTGCATGAATACAGACAAATATGATTAGACTTATGATTTCTTGTTCAGCCTTTCTCTGTGTATCTGTACTTATCTCTGCTCTTGTGCTGCTGCAACACTTGAATTTCACCTCTGTGGATCAATACAGCTGAATCTGATCTTAGCAGTCTTTCCTATAATACAACATGAACATGTTGTGATGTGAAACATGGAGTACCTCAGGGCTCTGTTCTCCACACAAAGAGTTGATCAAGTAACAGTAACTCTCAATGACTGTGTGATTGCAAAATATAAAATCTGAACTCAAGAGAGAAACAAAATGCAAGTGATGAACACAACAACATCAGAGTGAACTATTAGTAGTAGTAGGAACAGTTGGAGTCGTAAAAGTAGCAGCACAGTTTGAAACAGTGTGTTGTTGCAGACACTAGAGGGCAGCAGTGTGAAGGTTTCATTCTTCACAGCAGCACAGAACAGATACAAGTGTCACCATATAAACTGTAGCATGAGGTGATAACTACAGGTTTAAAGTGAGAGCTTGAAGGGAAGGAAAACTATCAACAACACAGATCATTTATAATATATTATATCCGTTTTATTCTAAAGGGTTGATATTATATCACCTCTTTCAAATCCACGGAGGGTTTTTACAGGCAGAAGCACAGCTGTGGTGGCTTCACCAGTGTCTCCCATTGTGACTGAGCTCTACATGCAGGAAGTAAAGAGCAGAGCCATGAGCTCCTTCCAGGGAACAGCACCATAACCACTGCTTCAGATATAAGGAGCACACCTGGATTTCAACTCTTCTGAAGCCTCTGCTGGCTCCGTCTTTACAAACTAACCCTCTGAACTTTATTTGACATTCTAGTGATCAAAGTTTAGGAAAAATACCAAATCTGTTGGACTGGATTTGAAGGAAATGTGTCTGACATGATGCAGCAGACATGTAGAAATGTTTCCATTTGATGGAGTCTTGTGTTCAGTCACAGATCATGTAGCTTTAATGAAGAGACTGAACAACAGAACACAAATAAAGATGTGATGCAGTGTGTGGAAAAGCTTTGATGAGTCATAGAAATGAAATGATGAAATGAAATGACAGAAATGTTTCAGGCTTCAAATCACAGTTGAGGAGTTTTGTGGATTTGGACTTTTGTATTTTCATCACAGCTGTTAAACAACAGATAACAGTCTGTGTTACTAAATTCAGCAGCAACCTGAATGTGTTTGTGCTAACATGAAGGTGTTTTTCTCTTTCTGCATCGTCGTCACCCACATTGTGTTTTTAGCGATGGCAAACCACACAACAGCTTCAGCTGAGCTGTCAATCAGAAGCAGGGGCTGATGGGAGCTGTGAGGACCTGTTAGAAAGCACGTGGCCCTCGTCTGATCTCACAGCACGTCCTTGTTTGGCCTCAGCTGCATCAGAGCGCCTCTTCTCCCCAGGTTCACCAGAGCAAACAGCACTGCACAAAATGCTTTTCCTTCCAGCTGCTGCTCTGTGCTGTCTGTGTTCAGGTGAGTGTTTCCAGCCAATCAGGAGCCAACAAACTCAGCCTTTAACAAACACTATCACACTAACCTTCATCTACCTGTCTGTCTCTCTACAGCGCTGGTTTCCATGGCAGCAGAGATGATTCAAGATGATTTAACATTGACCAGGAGAGTTGGTGAAGAAGTCTCTTTTAGCTGTGGACAAACACACCACTGTGACCACAGTCGTAGAGTAAACTGGTTACAGAAGAAAGAAACATTCCGTTTTATTCTTGATATTAACATGAATGATGGTAAAATCGAGTCACGTTATAATCATCCCCAGATAGCTGATTTCTCAGTTGAGAGAAAACTGGATGTCAGTGTGTTGAAGATCCAAAAAGTTAAACTCTCTCATTCAGCCTCCTACTACTGCTACTGTTGGAAAGTGGAGAATGATCTCCACAGTGAGAAATGATGCGTGCAGCCTGTACAAAAACAGAACAACAGATGAACAGATGTCAAATTTTGTGTCAGGTGACAGGAAGAGAGCAGTAAACCACAGCCCAGGTTCACATATTTCATCTCCATCTCAGCCAGAGTCACAAACATGCTGAACTGAGGGATTTATTTCATATTATCCGTCCATCTGCCTTCTTCCGCTTTATCCAGGGCGGGGCGCAAGGGCAGCAGCTTCAGCAGGGAGACCCAGACTTCCTTCTCCCCAGCCACTTGTCCAGCTCTCCCAGGGGGACCCCAAGGCATTCCCAGGCCAGCCAAGAGACATAGTCCCTCCAGCGTGTCCTGGGTCTTCCCCGGGGCCACCTCCCGGAGGGAAATGCCTGGAACACCTCACCAGGGAGGCGTCCAGGAGGCATCCTCACTAGATGCCCGAACCACCTGAACTGGCTCCTCTCGATACGGAGGAGCAGCGGTTCTACTCCGAGCTCTGGCCATGGCCGAGCTTCTCACCCTATCTCTAAGGGAGAGCCCAGCCACTCCGCGAAGGAAACTCATTTCGGTGATCTCATTCTTTCGGTCACTACCCAAAGTTCATGACCATAGGTGAGGGTACGAACGTAGATTGACTGGTAAATCGAGAGCTTCGCCTTTCGGCTCAGCTCTCTCTTCACCACAGCGGACCGGCGCAGAGTCCGCATCACTGCAGAAGCTGCACCGATCCGCCGGTCAATCTCCCGTTCCGTCCTTCCCTCACTCGTGGACAAGACCCCGAGATACTTGAACTCCTCCACTTCTCAACCCCGACCTGGAGACTGCACTCCACCCTTTTCCGGCTGAGAACCACCGCCTCAGATTTAGAGGTGCTGATTCTCATCCCAGCCGCTTCACATTCGGCTGCGAACTGCTCCAGAGAGAGCTGAAGGTCACGCTCCAAGACCAGGTAATCTGCAAAAATCAGCGACCCAATCCTAAGGCCTCTGGACTGGCAGACTGAGGTGGTGGTTCCCCTCTTCAAAAAGGGGGACCGGAGGGTGTGCTCCAACTATAGGGGGTCGCACTCCTCAGCCTCCCCGGGAAGGTCTTTCGGGGGTCCTGGAGAGGAGGGCCCGCAAGATTGTCGAACCTCAGATTCAGGAGGAGCAGTGTGGTTTTCATCCTGGTTGTGGAACTGTGGACCAGCTCTATACCCTTAGCATGGTCCTAGAAGGTGCATGGGAGTTCGCCCAACCAGTCTACATATGCTTTGTGGACTTGGAGAAGGCATTTGACTGTGTCCCCCGGGGAGCCCTGTGGGGTTGCTCCAGGAGTTGAGTTGAATGGGGGTTCTCACTAATATGGGCTGTCCGGTCCCTGTGCTCCCGGTGCCAGAGCTTGGTCCGCATTGCTGGCAGTAAGTTGGACTTGTTTGCAGTGAGAGTTGAACTCTGCCAGGGCTGCCCTTTGTCACCAATTCTGTTCATAACCTTTATGGATAGAATTTCTAGGCGCAGTCAGGGTGTTGAGGGGCTACGGTTCAGTGGCCTTAGGATTGGGTCACTGCTTTTTGCGGATGACCTGGTCTTGTTGGCTTCATCGGAGCGTGACCTTCAGCTCTCTCTGGAGCGGTTTGCAGCCGAGTGTGAAGTGGCTGGGATGAGAATCAGCACCTCTAAATCCCTAAAGGCCAGAAAAGGGTGGTGTGCAGTCTCCAGGTCAAGGTTGAGATCCTGCCTCAAGTGGAGGAGTTCAAGTATCTCGGTGTCTTGTTCACGAGTGAGGGAAGGACGGAGCGGGAGATTGACCAGCGGATTGGTGCAGCTTCTGCAGTGATGCAGACTCTGCACCAGTCCGACGTGGTGAAGAGAGTGCTGAGCCGAAAGGCGAAGCTTCCGATTTACCAGTCAATCTACTTTCCTACCCTCACCTATGGTCACAAGCTTTGGGTAGTGACCGAAAGAATGAGATTGCGGATACAAGTGGCCGAAATGAGTTTCCTTCGCGGAGTGGCTGGGCTCTCCCTTAGAGATAGGGTGAGAAGCTCGGCCATCCGCGGGGAGCTCGGAGTAGAACCGCTGCTCCTCCGCATCGAGAGGAACCAGTTGAGGTGGCTCGGGCATAGTGAGGATGCCTCCTGGACGCCTCCCTGGTGAGGTGTTCCAGGCACGTCCCTCCGGGAGGCGACCCTGGGGAAGACCCAGGACACACTGGAGGGACTATGTCTCTCGGCTGGCCTGGGAACGCCTTGGAGTCCCCCTGGAAGAGCTGGACGAAGTGGTCGGGGAGAGGGAAGTCTGGGCCTCCCTGCTGAAGCTAGATGCATGGATGGATGGATGGCATACCCTTGTGCATACCCTTGTGTAATATTGCTTAAGCACATATGGTTTGTGCTGTCTTTTCTGCTCCTGGCACTTATATCCAGCTCTGCATCTGAAACATCAGCTTTAAAATGTGTGGATTTCCAGTCCACTTTAGCGTGAGGATACATATAATAATTAATGTAATCTGACTGCTACAAAAGTGACATTACTGCTCAATGTCCACACCACTGTCTCATGAATTAGTCTCATGTTCCAAACAAGTCCAAAACATCAGTTATGTTGTGGTCATGACAATATTAGTCTCAGAAAATCAAACCATCAGGGGCTAACGCTAACGTTAAGTTGGTACTTTGTCTGAGGAGCTCAACTTATGTTGTTACTGTGTGCAAAATAGTGATGTTAGTAACATTAAAGGAGTCGTCCCAGAGCTCTAACATCAGTTCAATTCTACAAGAGGAACTGGAATAACAAGTAGCTAACCTCTTCCACACAAGGCCTATTTTTCCTCCCCCTTGTCCCAAATGACTTCACCAAAATAAATGATTATATCATAATTATAAGGGCTGTGTGTATAATCTTTGTCTCAAAAGAAAGCTAAGACATGTGAGATTACTACAGAAATGAAGAATCAAGATATGTGTTGTTGTGTCAAAATACACATGAACACTTTTGTACACTTGAACACTGTAGAATTATTATTTTTTTTTATATTTGCCTAAAAACAACTAGGAATTAGTAAAGTGACTTCTCCTCTCCTAGCAGCTCCTGCTTAAATCTAATGAAAATTGAACGCATCCATCGAACCAAAGGAAAAAAAATCACTGGGAATGAGAGTGTGTTAAATTAGCGGACGAATAAGAGGAATTTCAACATATAAGTTAGTTAATGTTAAATTGCGTGTACAGTAACGTTATATCATTACAACGTTGACCCAGTTTTAACGTGCTGATCATAGTAACATTAACCTCAACAAACGCTTGCTAGCTTGCTGTCAAGTTTTTCCTCTGTCAAGCTGCTAGTTCCTGTTGTAACGTCATTTTTATGGATTTATGATCTTGGTGTTGCTGCTTGGGTAAGTTACAGTTGGTTGATGTGTGCTGGCTGTTCATAGTCACTTTACATAATCTGTTTGCAATAGTGACATTCAGTAGAAAAGGGCAGGAAAGTTGGGAGAAAGGATGTAATGATGCAACATAGGTTCTTTCTTTGTGTTCCATATTTTTTAGTAATGCAGAGCCAACAGCACGTGATGCTGATGGGTTTGGAGACCATAATGCAAAAGTGAAGAAAATGACCTAAATCTGAGTGACAGCAACAGCAGCTGATGGAGCAGCTTCAACTTTGGAGAGACAGATGGTGTCAATGCATTCAATGTTTTTTAAATATATGGAATATAGATATGGATATAGATCCATCTCATATAGATATGACATATGGAATCAGCTGCGACACCTGGACGTGCTTTGCGGTAAGTGTATTCTGTCACTTCCGGTTACCGGTGTTACTGTCACGGTGCTCTCTGCTCTGCTCACTTAAACAACTTTTCGTACATTTTTCACATCAGTGACTTTCTACGTAACTCTACACTACCTTTAGACTCTCTAGTCTAGCTATAGCAATGGCCTCTCTCTTCTCTCCTCCTCTCTGTTCTCCTCTCTTCTCTCCTGCTCTCTCCTGCCCTGTGTGCCACATGTTCAGCTACTCCTCGTCCTCCTTTAGCGATAATGGTACTTGTAATAAATGTAGTTTATTTGTAGATTTGGAGACGAGGCTCAGTGAGTTAGAGGCACGGTACCACACCACAGAACAGTCAGTTGCTGCTATAGTTAGCCAGTCCCCCGTAGCTGGTGCGGTACCACTGAAGGTAGCTTCAGCTAGCAGTCCCCCGGTAGTTCCCGAGCAGCCAGGGGGCTGGGTGACTGTCCGAAAGAGGCATAGCCCCAAGCTGAAATCCACGGTACACCACTAACCGCTTCACGTTTCAAACAGATTTTCCCCACTCAGTGACACACCCTCTGAGAAGCCAACTCTGGTCATTGGCAGCTCCATTTTGCGGAACGTGAAGTTAGCGACACCGGGGGCCATAGTCAAATGCATCCCAGGGGCCAGAGCGGGCGACGTCGAGTCAAATTTGAAACTGCTGGCTAATGCTAAACGTAGATACAGTAAGATTGTTATCCACGTCGGCGGTAATGACACCCGGTTACGCCAGTCGGAGGTCACTGAAATTAATGTATCATCGGTGTGTGAATACGCCAAAATGATGTCGGACTCCGTAGTTTTCTCTGGACCCCTACCCAATGTGACCTGTGATGACATGTTTAGCCGCATGTCGTCATTTCACCGCTGGCTGTCGAGGTGGTGTCCAATGTGGCGGCATGAGTATGGAACTTGCACAATGACTGAATTGCCAAACGCCACCCTGGGAATTTCACCCATAGAATTTACAGTAGAGTGACAGTTACAAAAGGAAAGCACTCAGGTCCGTTTTGCAGTGAAGACAGAGACCGTGGTTTGGAATTACAAAGAATATATAGTTTATTACAAATTATTTTTTATTTTTAAAACTCTGGCACTAAAATCACTCTCACTATGAAAATAAAAAAAGAAGAGCCAACCATGGCTGAGACCTACTGTGACAAAATGGGTCCAAAAGAATGGGAATCCCAGGGACACCACACGTGAATCAAACAAGAAAAAGTCAAACAAAGAAATCAAACTAGTGCAACTATATAAAAAAGGGAACACCACCAGGACACCAATCCACCACCGTAGGCTCAGCACCTGGATGGGGAGGACCAGAGAGCAACAGATTAGGAATTAACAAAATTAACAGTTTCACTTGATCACAAAGAAAGAAATTAAAAATACCAAAACACTAAGGAAAACAAAATCAAAATCTATATAATCCAAGAAATCAAAACTTAAAGCTGCCAAAATCCATATTAGAAAAAAACAAATTAGCCAACACAAATAACAAAATCAAAAATAACCAATTAACATAAACCAAGAAAATAAATCTACTTATGGGTGTAACAAAACCAATTGCTGCAAAGAAAACCCAAAACGAAAACAAAAGGACAAACAACACAACTAAACAAAATTAAATTCCACACTGTTCTCTCACGCACACACACACGCAAACACACATTAAAACATGGCTGAAACAGTCTCGCCCAGACAGCAGCACGACCGCTTAGCCAGCCAACGACCAGCCAAGGGACAAGCTCCAGTTCCTGGCGAGGCAGCGCGAAACAAAATAATAAGTAGGCAGCAATGCGAAAAGGGCAAAGTAGCGCAATCCCCGGGAGACAACAGCAAAATCCCCGGGAGGCAAAGCAGCAGTGGGCTATTCGCTGGCGCTGTTGTGCGGCACTGCTATACAGCAGTCACTAGCCCTATAATAACAAGCAAAGGATGAGCACTTACAGATGGATGGAGGAGGAAGCTGCAGGCATTGTGCTACATACCGGTCGGCGATCCCGGACAGCACAACATGGAGCGGAGGATACGCGGGAGCACCACGCCAGCAATGCGCAACAGGCGGCAACCAGAGCAGTGAGGGGTGTGCGGCTAAAATACCCAAGCGGACCTCTATATAAAGAAACAAAGAAACAATCTGTGCTGAACAGGCCACCTGCGGGAACAACAGCTGTTGTCAACAGCCTACCTACCACCCGGAAGGAGAAGTGATGTGTGTGACGTGACGTGACACAACCCTGTCTCAGCCAAGCAAGAGGGAGACAGGTGATCTCTGCCCACCTTTATGCGTCTCTACCTCCCCGCGATTGGCTGAGACGGTGGCACAGCTGAATGTCCCCAGGACCAATGAGTCCATCCTGCTACACCAGTAAACGATGTGGGCTTCATAGACAATTGGACACCTTTCTGGGGAAAACCTGGTCTGATTAGGAGAGACGGCATCCATCCCACTTTGGATGGAGCAGCTCTCATCTAGAAATATGGACCAATTTATTAGACGACCAAAACCGTGACAACCCAGAGTTGAGACCAGGAAGCAGAGCTGCAGTCTTACACGCTTCTCTGCGCCTCCATTAGAGCAGCTGCCCACCCAATCCTTTAGTAGAGAGACTGTGTCTGTCCCCTGTCCACCTACATTGTTTAATGATAAAAGAAACAGAAGAGGAGTTCATCATAAAAACCTAATAAAAATTAAATCAACATCTCCACCAGCCCAAAATAAGAGCATTAAATGTGGACTCTTGAATATCAGGTCCTTGTCCTCTAAAGCTCTTTTAGTCAATGAATTAATATCTGATTATGATATTGATTTATTTTGCCTCACTGAAACCTGGCTGCAGGAGGGTGAATATATTAGCTTAAATGAATCCACTCCTCCCAGTCATTGTAATACTCATATTCCTCGAAGTAATGGTCGAGGTGGCGGAGTTGGAGCCATATTTGATTCAAGTCTATTAATAAATCCTAAACCTAAACTAAACTATAATTCATTTGAAAGTCTTGTTCTTAGCCTCACTCACCCAACATGGAAAACAGTACAGCCAATCCTATTTGTTATAATATATCGCGCTCCTGGCCCTTACTCTGAATTTTTATCTGAATTTGCAGAATTTGCATCAGGCTTGATCCTTAAAACAGATAAAGTAATCATTGTAGGTGACTTTAATATTCATGTGGACAACCACAATGATAGTCTTAGTACTGCATTTATCTCTTTATTAGATTCAATTGGCTTCTGTCAGATTGTAAATAAACCGACTCATCGTCTGAACCACACCCTTGATCTCGTTCTCTCATATGGCATTGAACTTGATCATCTTATAGTCTATCCACAGAATCCTCTTCTTACAGACAGCACTTGACTCTATTGCACCTCTGAAAAAGAAGATAATTAAACAGAGGAGGTTAGCACCATGGTATAGCCAGCAGACTCTGAACGCAAATGGCGTGCCACTAAACTGGAAGAATCTCGCTTAGTCTGGCAAGATAATCTTAAAACCTACAGGAAGGCTCTCCGTAATGCCAGAACAGCCTATTACTCTTCTTTAATAGAGGAAAACAAGAACAACCCCAGGTTTCTCTTCAGCACTGTAGCCAGGCTAACAGAGAACCACAGCTCTATTGACCCATCTACTCCTCTGGGTCTAACTAGTAATGACTTCATGAGCTTCTTTAATGATACAATTACAACTATTAGAGACAAAATACATCAGGCCTTTCCTTCGACAGGCACTGATCTGCATTCTGATACAGCAAGTTTGGAATCAGCTGCAAAACTTGATACATATTTAGACTGTTTTTCCCCATTGACCTTCATCAAATAACTTCAATAATTTCTTCATCTAAGTCATCAACCTGTCTCCTAGACCCCATTCCAACCAGGCTGCTCAAGGACATTTTACCTTTAGTCAGCCCTTCTTTACTGGATATGATCAATCTGTCTTTATTATCAGGTTATGTACCACAGTCTTTAAAGTAGCTGTAATTAAACCTCTTCTTAAAAAGCCCACACAGAGGATTTAGCCAATTACAGACCAATATCAAACCTTCCCTTTCTTTCTAAGTTACTTGAGAAAGCTGTAGCTAATCAGCTGTGTGAATTTCTTCACAAGAACAGTTTATTCGAGGATTTGGATTCGAGTCCATCATAGCACAGAGACCGCACTAGTCAAAGTCACAAACAATCTCCTAATGCCATCAGACAAAGGACTCATCTCTGTACTCGTCCTGATAGATCTTAGTGCTGCATTTGACACCATAGACCATCAAATTCTTTTACAGAGACTGGAAGATTGGCATCAAAGGAACCGCCCTAAGCTGGTCTTTGTCGTATTTCTTAGACCGATCTCAGTTTGTCCATGTCAATGATGAATCCTCCTCCAAGTCTGTCATGGAGTCCCACAAGGTTCTGTACTAGGGCCACTTCTATTCAGTCTATATATGCTTCCTCTAGGGAACATTATTAGGAATCACTCCATTAATTTTCATTGTTATGCTGACGACACCCAATTATATTTATCAATCAAGCCTGATGAAACCAATCATTTAGCCAAACTCCAAGCATGCCTTAGGGATATAAAAAGTTGGATGACCTACAATTGTCTGTTGTTGAACTCGGATAAAACTGAAGTTCTTGTAATTGGATCCAAACACCTCAGAAACTCTCTTTCTGGAGACTTGGCTACCTTAGATGGGATCACCCTGGCCTCCAGCTCCACCGTAAAGAATCTTGGAGTTATTTTTGATCAGGATTTGTCCTTTAATGCCCACATGAAACAAATTTCAAAGACTGCATTCTTCCACTTACGCAAGATTACCAAAATCAGATGCATCCTGTCCCAAGCAGATACAGAAAAACTAGTCCATGCATTTGTTACTTCTAGGCTGGACTACTCTAACTCTTTGTTATCAGGCTGCCCCAATAAGTCTCTTAGGACTTTGCAGCTAATTCAGAATGCTGCTGCACGTGTTCTGACAGGAACCCAGATCAGAGATCACATCTCTCCCCTTTTGGCTTCCTTGCACTGGCTACCCGTCAATCTAGAATAGAATTTAAAATTCTTCTCCTTACATACAAACAGCTGTTACTTCTAGGCTGGACTACTGTAACTCTCTATTATCAGGCTGCCCCAATAAGTCTCTTAGGACTTTGCAGCTAATTCAGAATGCTGCTGCATGTGTTCTGACAGGAACCAAGATCAGAGATCACATCTCTCCCCTTTTGGCTTCCTTGCACTGGCTACCCGTCAATCTAGAATAGAATTTAAAATTCTTCTCCTTACATACAAAGCTCTTCATGGCCAGGCACCATCATATCTAAAAGAACTCATAGTACCCTACTACCCCTCTAGACCACTGCGCTCTCAAAATGCTGGGTTCCTTGTGGTTCCTATAGTTTCCAAAAGTAGACTGGGAGCCAGAGCTTTCAGCTATCAAGCTCCTCTTCTGTGGAACAAACTACCTTTCTGGGTTCGGGAGGCGGACACGGTCACCATCTTCAAGACTAGACTTAAGACTTTCCTTTTTGATAACACTTATAGTTATGGCTGGCCCAGGCCTTCCCTTAGTTATTAGACTGCCAGGGGACCACCCCCTTTCTGGGTTATGCCGTCAGGCATGGTACTGGTTGAAGATGTAGTCGCATCTCCCTTTACCGAACCCAACCCCCAACCTCCCAATAGACATGAGAGTGCTATTCTTAAAAATGAAATGTCAAATGTTTTCTCGGTCTATTTAGTTTATTTTATCTATTCCATAATTTTCCTTGATTGAGAAATCAGTCTGGACTCATATGGGTTAATCAGTAGTCTATATGCTCGTATATATTTACAGCACTCTTTACAGTCAAACATTTTGATGCACCATGGGCTTGATCAATCAAAAATCTGTGTAGTAGTTTTTGAGGACAGTCTGAAGATGCTCCTGCACATTTGGTTTAATAAGTTTCACAGTTTTTGAAGTGAGTGATGGACTTCATAATTTCCTGTGTACTTCAGTTCACTTCAGTTGCTTTTATTGTCCCCTAAGGGAAACTTGGCTTGCAGACAAGTTAAAAAATAGACAACTTTAAAAACATACAATAAAAAACATAATCACATTGAATTCATTATGGATGTAGACTTAAAATCATTGTTTTATTTTATGGCCTGGGTGCCCTGGCTTTTGGCCTTTGTGCCCTCAAAAAAATGACAACACAAAAGGCCAAGTGGCCTTGCCCCTGAAATGATGAAATTCCAGGCCTGGCCCTCCAGATGGCATTTGGTGATACATGACTGTTTGTGTATACTTAAAATGTATTATGTAAGATTAATTATACATAAATTACCTGGTGTCTTAAATAGGTGACGATTCAAACAGCTGGCTAATATGGTAAATTGGTGAATTTTAAGAGAGCGCTCAAAAACAGTGAAGGAACACACCCAAGATTGGGCCACACTCTAGCGGTCTCCATATTGGCTGGTGAAACACACTAATATTAGTGCAGGGAGGGACATCTTTCAGTCTGAGCACACACGGAGAGGACGTGTAGTTCCGAGTGTGAGCACAAAAATTTTGAGCACACACAGGACATGTTTTGAGTGTGAGGGAAAGCTTTGTGTCCAAGAAGAAGAAATGTGATGATGTTTGAGTCCAAGCACATATTTTGAAAGAAAGCAGCAGAAATCTGAGTGCGAGCACAAAATGTGAGCACAAGGAGAATAAAGCTGAGCACGAAAAGGAGAAATCTTGCTCTCAAACGGAAAATCTACGCTCTTGAATAAAGATAGGATAATTCTTCCATATTTTTCTAGTTTCTTATATATCCCATGTAAATGAGCTTTTCAAAAGTTGAATCTCTGACCTAACCTCCTCTATTCTCTGTCTAGATCAGCAATATGCAGTAAACCCTACTCCTCAGCTCTTAAAGAGAGGAACGCTTTACAAACAGAGTTTACAACTGGGCATCGTACTTGACCAACATGAATACATAAATGCAGCCTTGAATCGTGTGTAGTCCTCATCCATATGTGCACATCACAATCTTATCCAGGTCAAGGTATTGCACTGCCTAAATTATTGTAAGACTGCCCTGACAAAAATGTACCCACACATTGACCCCGTGTGACAGATGCAAAAAGCTTCCTCGGACTTTACATCATATGTTCTGGGGTTGCTGTGTGTTATGGAATTTTCTATTCTTGTAGTGTTCTGAGTGACACATACATACTTTTAAATGGAATATAATAAAAGCACAAACATACAGACATTACACAAGGTTACATGAAGTCACATGTGGGCCTTGAGGTCCTCAGCAGTATTAGCTGTTTGTCTTTGGCTGGCAGTAGCAGGTGTCGTCCTATCTCAACACTGTTGTGGCCAGGGTCGAAGGACTCTGGTGCTGCATGCTTAGACATAATAGACAGCTTGCCACTGACATTCCAATCTGCGTAAACAGACATCTGTGTCTCCAGACTTAATCATGTTGACGAAGACACCATTCTTGGTAAAAGCATTCTCTTTTACCTAATTCGGGGCATATAGTGTTTGTGATGTTATCTTGGGGTTTAAAGTCTATCCACCAGCATGAGTTGGGCAGAATGTGAGACCGACTCAGGCACTTCTGATGCTTTATGAGAATGTCTCTAATTCTCCTTGATCAAGTGTCAATAAATAATACAGCATAAGACATCAGAGGCTCCTGAACAGGAGTTCCTGTCCCTTTATTGCCCTTTTTGGTGTAACCTCATAAAACATATCCAAGACCTCCTGTCAATGCAAGCCTACCACATTCTCCTTACTAGCGTGGCAGTTGATTTTGCTGAACTGGAAGAATGCTGCTCCTCCCACTCACACACACGCATCTCATCAAGTGTATCATGTGTAATCTCAAGTTAGAAGAGATCAGGTTTACAGTTAATGGTGCTCTTCAGAATTTTCATAACACATGGGATGACTTTTTTGTAAACCAATATGATGGGCTTCAATTAGAGTGATAAACTTCTAGCTGACCCATTATAACTTCATGTATTTCATGTACCAGGTCCAGGACAATCCTGGTAGAAGGCAAATGCTGTGGTGCGGTGGCTTGCTTTGGACAGATCTGATGGCATGATGATCTCCACTCTAAGGTGACCCCTGTTGTCCAATCTATATGGGGATTATGACGACGAAGCCAGCGGGATGCAGGATGTGAAAGTGGATGGTTTCATGGTGATTCCCAGACAAGAGGACATGGACAAGGGCGGTCTGATGGATCACTGTCCCTAGAAAATGGCCATCAAGGGCACTGCCGGAAACAGGACTAAGGAACAGGACATGGCCTATCCCCAACTGGTGAGAGAGCACCTCATTCATTATGTTGACACCTGCCCCATAGTCAATGAAAATGGCAAGGGTGTGAGAGTCTCTAGGAAGGAGGAGCTTGGCCTGGAACAGGTGTCATTGGGAGTCTCTACAACAAACAGGTAATTATGAATGCAAAAACAAGCTTAATCACAGAGTCTCTTGGGGCTAACATATGTCTAACCTCTCATACAAGTTCAACAGTACCAACAACAAAGTCCCCCCATCATAAAAAATAAATAAATAAAAAAAAATCAATAAAATAAATAAATAAAGGTCAGTGTGCAAGGTCAATACAAAAGGACAGCATTAAATACTGGTGTAAGAGATGTACAGATATGGTCTAAATATGGCTGCCAAATTTTCAGAAAGGTATTATATCGTTTTCTAAGACAATAGGTGATTTTTTCCCAGGGGATGCAACTATTCATTTCAGCAAGTCAAGACTACCTGCCAATAAGTGGGGAGTCAGATTGCCATGACGCTGCAATGCACTTCTTAGCCACACATAGAGTGACTTCAATGAATTTGAGTTTTGCGTCGTTCGGACAGCGGCGAATACGTGTAAAGTTCCCCAATAAACAAAGTTCAGTCTATACCGGGCATTAATAATAGTTGACACAATTCTGTCCAAAACCACTCATCAGTTGTAACATTGAGATCTGACTCCCATTTCATTCTAGACAAAGGGCATCCTTGTCAACTTGATCTGCTTAAAATGGAATGTAGATGAAGTCTGTCCGTTGGTGCTGACTTTTGCCTGAGGTTTATGTTATAGCGTTTGAACCCAACTAATAAATGATGGGCCGAATCCCAACTTGGCTAACACTTTAAATAAATACGGCCGCTCTAGCCTATCAAAGGCTTTCTCAGTATCTAAAGCCACAGCTAAACTGGGTTACGTTTCAGATTTCATTAAATGGATAATATTAAGGAGCCTACATAGATTATTAGCTGAGGAACGCTTTGAAATAAAGCCACACTGGTCTGGGTTTATTAGTTCTAGTACTGGCCAAGTCTGTTAGCCAGGGGCTTGGAAATTATTTTATAATCTGTATTTATTAATAAAATTGGCTGAGATGAAGAACATTTCAATGGATCTATTCAAAGTGTATTCTAAGTATTCAAAGTATTGTATCTAAGCTTTTTGTTTACCAATAACTGGCGTACTTCTTTAGACCTTGATTGTTGAAATTCCTTTTCCAGTTTCAAAATGTCTGCTTCCAGTTCTATTTCTGCCATGTATTTCTTTTTGATACTGTTGGTATAAGAGATTATTTGTCCCCTTAAAAAAAAAGCTTTTAGTGTGTCCCATAATATAAAACTATTGGGAGAAGAAGCACAGTTTGTTTCACATAACAGCCCAATCTAATCTCATGAATTTGCAGAATCTGGCTTTTGAAGGAGAGTAGGATTCAAACACCATCTATATGTGGCATGAGCAAGAGGGGATGTTGCGACAACGCCACCTGGGGTATCTATACCCACAGGAAATTATAGCTATTAATATCTAAGGCCACAGGTTCGATAATACCACAGGGCAAGAGACGGTTTACAAATCAGGAAAAATACTTTATTAAACAAGAAGGAAATAAGCAATTAGAAAACAAAATCAACAGTTCACACACCACATACTGTCAATAATAATCACCTAAACTTAGCACCAGGCAGAACGAAATAGGCAAGGGAAAGGGCTGGGCTTACCAGATGGCAGGGACAAAGTAAAAGGAAATAGAAATAAATTAAACAAAACACCCGTGGCACTACACTCACACTGCAAATCAGGAAGGAAATCGTGAAGGGGGACCACCACCAAGGGCCGAATCACTGCCTCTGGGCCGCAGCACCTAACCAAACACAGGAAACAAGTTAAAACCCTTGCCAAAGGTGCTACACAGGACTGGTGTGAGGACAATTAAATGAAATAAAAGTACACATAAACACTGAACAATAACAATTCAACAAGACATAACACACAATGAATTAAAACAGTGGCGTATGTGCAATAGCGTCCTCGACAGCCGGTTGAGGACGCGGTCGTGCACGGACGGGCCGAGTGGGCAAAACTCAGACGGCTCAAAGTGCTGGATCAACAGCTGACGTCACTAATAAAACTAAAATCATTCGGCGGAGCCAAAACAGCAGCGTGGGTCCCAACAAAAGTCATTGATGCCAGACAGCTAGTTGCCCCAGCCTCTAAAAGAAGGGCACAACTGTGATTTAATACTTCAGTTAGAATAATTAGTATTAGTATTCATAGAAAGGTACATACATACCCCTCGCAACGCTACAGTAGCGTCTCAGTGAGATAGAGGTTAGCGCTCAGGCTGCGAACCAATCACCCAGCTACGCCAAGAGACAACAGAAGAATCAGCTGGGGGCTGGATGATGGAGCCGCTAAACAGCAGACGAGTGCCGACTTACCGACAGGAGAAAGCAGACGCACCCAGGAAAGGCTTCTGGTGAAGCGACGCGTCCCCGCACGGTCCCGACAGCCGGTCACGCTATAACAAGCGGAGATTGTGTCACCAACATGCTCCATTTATCAGTCGCTCTATGCCTTGGCACAGTGCCATATAGTGGCAGGGAGGGAGACGACCTGCCACATACACATTAGTTTTTTTCAGGATTTGTCTCCACACACACCGGTTAAGTTTAGTTCTTTCATGAATTCCATGGTGATTTTGGCTGCTTTAGAGTTGGATGCTGATAAAGCTGACTTATCCAGAACAGGATCCAGGCAGAAATTAAAGTCACACCGTATAAGGATATTTGTCATCCTCCTGACGCCTTCAAGAATATGTCTTTAACAAATGACTCATCATAATTGGGTACGTAGAGTCCAGTGTTCTGAGTACAACAGTTTCTCCAATTGTTAGAGGGGTGTTCTTATTTATCAAGATGGCCACTCCCCTGCTTTAAGAGTTAAAGGATGATATTACATGCCCTATCCAATCCCTTTTCAATTTTCTATGCTCCAGGGGTGTCAGATAGGTTTCCTGTATAAAAGGCAATGTCTATTTTCAGTTTTTTCAAATGTGTTAGGACTCTCTTCCGTTAAACCCATTTACATTAACTCACAAATTTCACTACCCTGTTCATCAATAGCAAATTGTTTTACAGAGATACTACCCCTACATTTATAAGATAAATGTGCCCACAACCAAGTAGTGTAAAGTAAAGCACTGACCGAAAGACAGAAAACAACAACAACATACCTCCCCTCCCACCCTGCCTTGTGCCTCCCCGAACCTGGCACATAGCATCCCATATTCATCTCAAAAGGAGCTACTAGGCAGATAGCTAGAGTATGTTACCACTAACCCCCTACCTGTGACATTATAGTAACATGAACTATATGATACTGCGATATAAAGCAATTAAAGCAATGGGAACATTGTACCAGAACCCCAGGCTGTGTGGATACGGCGGCAGTTCAAAGTGGACCATTGTAATATAGTGTATATAAAACAATATTCAAAGAAGTCCCAGTACAGCAAGCAGCTGAACAGCTGCTTTGAACAAATAGTTGCCTCACCTCAGCACAACCGCGAATAAATGAAAATGTCAGTGTATGGATCTACTCCCCTTCTTGTACGTTATTCCTTTCCAGGGACTTTACGACCTCCTTCGGGTCAAGATCCTGGGCACTCCGCCGTCTCAGGGGTAAACATAAAGCTTGGCTGGGCATCGCAGATTGTATTTTATTCCTTCATTGCACAGAGCCTGTTGCACTTCTCTGAAGGCGCAGCGCTGAGCCATGACCTCACTGGTGTAATCCGGGAAGATGAGGATCTTGCCTCCGTTGGACCTCCCATGCCCTCCATGGACTGCTGTCTGCCAAGGCGAAGAATCAACTCCTTCTCCTGAAAATGATGGATATGCGCCAGGATGGTACACAGTTCAGTGCTGTTGACCAGCTTCGGCTGTTGTGAACGGTGCGCCCGGTCAACCTTGACTGGATGCGGAAAATGTTTGTCACAGAGCAGTTTAGGGATCAGTTTGGACACCAATTCAGTGGCTTTACCTTCCTCCTCGAACTCTTGTATCCCCACATGTTGTGCCTCCGAGAGCGGGCATCCAGGTCAAATACCTTGGCATGAAGGGGAGTGTTGCGTCCCATCAGTTCAGTGCATTTAGCTTTAAGCGCTAGCATGTGGACGTCTTCGGCCTGGGAGGCTGCAAAGTGACTGAGACTTAGCCTCAAAGGCATCAAAACATTCATTAATGCAGCACAGGACTGACTCTGACACTTCCTTGCACAGTTCCATACACATAACTTTTATCTGGATGTATGTCCGACCTGGTAGGAGAATTACTAGCAGGGCTGCAGCTACCGATGCTACTACAAGTTCAGCAAGTTGATGAAATCCAGCAGTGTACAGTAGCACCAGGAAGGGTTAAAACGGAGATTGTGGTCGGAGACAGAAAGCTGAACAGTTTACTAGGAGAATGACATGGCAGGTTAGTCACAAGCAGGCAGGGTCAGCAATGGATAGTCAGTCCAAGGGAAACTGCTGGAAAACACACTGCTGCAAGATGACAGACGAGGGCTGGGCTGCCCAGAGAGAGCCTGCGTCCGCGTCGGAATGGGGCACTTTTTGAAGCTCCCCATTCCGACACAGCCCTTGTCCGCAAACAAAACTAAACAGTAGCGGCCACTTGCAGCAGCACAGAGATACAAAAAGAGAGAAAGTAGGGCCAAGTGATTACGACGTGGGACTTTTTCATCGACATCGGTTTTGTGATGCAAATAAATCACTCTTTTTAACACATGCTGTTTTGAGAAGAAAAATCTTTTATTTAAGTGTCCCAGGAAACCTGCCGGACTACTTTCGTTGCTGACCAAACCTGGACAGAACTCGGCCCACAGGACACTGTCGGGGGTAAGTCGGTGTGGCTGTGCGACACTACTGACGGGGATGCCATACAGCTTCATGTCAAAAATCCCTAACTATCCCTTTAAGGCTCAGGAGACTCGAGAGACTCAGGAGGCCAGTGAATCACCAGCAGACCCAGATGACCAAGATTTACTGATTCAACCGAGTTGATGGGATCTTTTCCTCCGTATAGCATGAAACAAGGCCGATTTAAACTCGGGTGGACTTGAGAGTTGTGTCGTCAAAAAGACTTCTCCCAGTCAAATGTAAGAAGATAAATGCAGCAATAAACAAGATGATAGAAACTTTATTTAAAACACAAACATTGGTTTTATGGAGCTGAGGCTAATATTGCTCATAGGCTAAAAACCATGTAAGAGGGATGTAAACAAATTAATGTAATTTTCACTGTAGCATTATACGTCATTAATAATAATGATCTTATTCACTGCACTTGATTTAACACAAATAAGTGTTAATGAACTTTAGAGATGGGCTAATATAGAACAAAGTTGTATTTCCTTCATCAAAATTTCAAATGCACAAACAGTAGACTGCCCTCCTTGTATAATTGCTCTCAAATTTGAATTAATATTTTTATATATATAATGGATTAATTTTATAGTTGTAATTTTATATATTATTATAAAATTATAACTAATCAGGGCATGACATCTCTATCTCTATTCTATATACATCTCTATATATCTATCTCTATCCATTATCTGGCAGATAATGCTTGGTCTTTATGTCTGCTACTCTGTGTGCCGTTAATTGCCCCTCGGGGACAAATAAAGTTTATTGAATTGAATTGAATTGAATTGCCCAGAGGTCTCTCAGGTTTAAGAGGCTAACAAAAATAAATAATGTTAATGTTACATCCAAAGTGTGAAAGCTAGCCTTGTCTAAATCCAAACATTTCAACCTTCTCATGCTAATTAGCGAAACCTTCATCTTGTGATGTTTTCCATCAAGTTCAAGGAAAGGTGGTTAGGAAAGGATTTAGGAGCTAAGTTTTTTGACTTTAGGACCATACCCCTTGTTTGTGTGGTTTGCTTGAAGAGGTGAAATTAGGAAATTCCCTAAATGTGCTGTTTTAGTGTTTTTGTTATATTGCCATATAATCTCTTGGGGTTAGAATTGTGTTTTGTTTGGGAGACAATGCTTGGTAGAAGCTTGTAGCCGAGTTTCTCATCGTCAGTTTGGCGTGCTACATGTTAGCATTGGTGCTTCCTATCAGACAGACTGATCGTCTGTACTGTGCTACGGTCTCTCAGGCTTAAGAGGCTAGCTAAAGTTAGACTTCATGTAAATAATGTTAATGTTACATCCAAAGTGTGAAAGCTAGCCTTCTCTAAATCCAAACATTTCAACCTTCTCATGCTAATTAACGTTAACAGTCATAAGCTGGACATCTCGTCACATGAGACAAATGAAGTTATCATAATGCTACTGGAAGTGATTCTTACCTTAAAAAACACAGCCAATCAAAAACTGACCTCCCAGAGACACTCTGCTTTTTTCACAACTCATTCTCTGTGACTGTCCTCTGCTGGGATGCCATCTGGCCCTGGTGCCTTGCCTCCTGTGTGAAGGAGGGATGAGCAGGTTGATGAAAGGGAAAGGCACTCAGCAGCTCCTCACAGACAGCAGACTCATTATGGATGTCAAAGCGTTTAGAAAGTGTTCAGAGTGTCTGCAAAGGTGTTGGACTCACTTATTGTGGAGTGATTTGGACTTGAATCAGTTCATGCTTTAACTTCATGAAAGGACTGTTTGTGTTCATTTGGACTCGTTCACCTCAGCTGACACATTCAACAGCACACAGGTTTTTGTATCAGTCTTTTTCAATGTGGGAGGACGTGTCGAATACGTCTTTGGCTCTGGAACTAAACTGTATGTAACAGGTAAGAATAAACATTCATTTTCCTTCAGTTGTTTTATTGAACATGTTAAAATGTGTTTTTAATGAGTTTCTGCTGCTTCAAGCTTTACATGTTAGATTTTCATCATTTGTAGAGACTTCTTGCAGCCGTGCAGCTTTTGTTCCATAAAAAAGGTTCATAATTCATGAAAAGATGTTTAAATCTCACTGCACAACTGAAGTTCTTCTTTATTTCTGCAGACATAAAACTGATTTATAGAGAAAAAGTATGATATTGGCAGTGTTAGAAATATACAGTGTTTGATCATCTCAGTAATTCAGCACCATCTCTTGTTTTTAGAAAACATGATAATATATGATATTAAATCAAATTTAATATATGTCAGTAAATGTATTCTTAAAAGTCTATCACTTTAAATATGTTGGAGGATAATTAATAAATAATTTGAAATGGTCACATTGACCTCATGACAACTGTATTTTATATGATGGTACATATGTCTTTTAGTGAAAGATATTTTATACATGAAGGCAAACACATACTGAATATGATATTACAATAAATAGAATTCATGCATACTGATTTATATGTTTCTATAAATGATACAATGTTACACATACATATATATTTGTATCTTAATACACTAAATATAAATATTATATGATGCTTAATGTCATTTCAGAATCATTCAAATTCAAATCTATAACAGTAAATATATTTTGTAAAGTACACAGTGATAAATATTATATTATAAATATTATGTGTCAGGTACTGGACACATTTGAATTCAAACAAGACTCAGATTATTATATTATATTAGGTTATATTAAATTATATATGAAGTTCCCATCAAGAATCAATAAAGTCTGATTTTTGTCATATTATATTATACAGCAGTCTTTATTCCATTTGACTAATCCCAACATGTCTTTGTGATTGTGTATAAAAGTTGAAATAATTATGAAATTATTGATGTATTGATATGTACCTTATGATAACATGTATATTAACCCTCATACAGAAAAACTTGTTGAAACGTGCTGAACTTTGTGCTATATTGATGAGTAGTTTAGTGATCACAGTCCATGTAGTTTCCAGGATCAGGCTGAATGCACTGATGTGCTGTTGAATGTGTCACTGTGTGTCTGTGCTGCTTGTTGCTGCCATCAAACTTCAGATGAGCAGGTAGTGAAGCCCGTGGTGAGCGTGTACGCAGCAGCATCCAGAGCCCACCTGGAGGGGAAGAGTTCCCTGCTGTGTGTGGCCTCAGCCATGTTTCCTCCTCTGGTCCAGTTCTCCTGGAAAAGACAAAAAGAGGATGGTTCTCTGGTGGAGGTGCACCGTGATGATGGAGAGCAGCTGGAGCTCAGAGAGTCGGGACACACCGTCTCCATCTTGCTGATTCATCAGCACGAGGACAGCACATATAAATACCGCTGCTACGTCAAGCATGAGGGGGGCACAGTGGAAGCCCAAATAGAACAAGGTAATGAAGGCTTGGTGACTGTGTTCAGCAGTGATTCAACTTCATGTGGAGACACTGCTGAGGAGCAGAGGACTGACTTTTTTTCCTCCTTTTCTGTTGCCAGCATCTTCTTTCCAGTCTCAGTGCAGGGTGAAGCTGTTCTGTCTGCTCTACACAGTGCTGATCGTGAAGAGTCTGGTGTACTGCTGTGGACTCTCTCTGCTGATGATCCTCAGAAACAAGGGACCGTCCACCAACTGCACACATGCTGACTGACTGTTCCTGCTCGCCTTTCCTCAACAGGAATTCTCATCAACTCATCTCATTGATCGCTGTGATCAGCAGTCAGAAATGTCCGTTTTGACATGTTGTATCTTTTATGTCACAGGTTAGATAGTCCTCCTAACCATATAAATACATATACTCACATATTTGTAATATTCTGTGCCATGCTTTTATTGTGATCCTTTACGTTAATTCCACTTTGAATTGTGCCTTGTACAGTAATTCTGCAGACCCCCTTTTATAATTGTTTCAGTGTGGCTGTAAAGCTCTACGCTGATGACACTGTTGTTTACACACATGAACAAAGAGCAGAGCGAGCTGCTTTGAAGCTAAAACTGCTATAAAATGATGACACAGCAGCTCCATCAGTCAGACTGAAGTTTGAATGTTGGCAAAATGATGTGTGTGTTAATTTTTATAGTATAGCTAAATCAAGACTCATATTTATGTGACACATTTCAAAACAGAAGAAAAAGAAGTTATTGTGGGAAAAATAATCATATCACTCAAGTGATAAGTGCTTATAATTTAGACTTTGTTTAAAATGAACAGACGAGTTAGAAATTGTCTTTGTACTGATGTTAATAATGTCTGCACCCTCTGATCCTTTCACACGTCTTATTATGTTGTATTATGTTCCAAGTTGCTTCAGGCTGGAGAAACTGTCATTAAACTGTCACCTTTACTGAATCAATCAAATTGAATTCTAAAAGCAAACTTTGTTTGTTAGAATGAGTGTGAGGTAATAAAGTGGGATCAGAGCAGACTGCAGCAGGTTGAACACATCTTCTGTTATTTCAGCTTCTCAGCTCTGAGTTCAGGATTTGAGCTGTTTCTCTCACAGATGAATAACAGAATAAAGCTGAGACAGTGAGTACTGAGCACTGAAATGAAACTCAAGTTCCTGGAATGATTCTTTTACCAGACTTGATGGTTGTAACTGTCGTTGTGTTATTAATGTGAAAAAGTGCAGCTAACTGTGAGGAGGGTGCAGAGCAGAAACCCACACAGCAGCAGGAAAGGAAGTGTTTATGAGTCCTAATAACCACCGAGAACAGATTCATATCTGCAGCTGCACACTCTCATCAACTCCTCTTCCTCTCTCTACTTATTTTTGTCTCTTGCTTTCTGTAGGCCTTTTTTACATTGAGCCCTCCACCAACACAAAGTGGAACTGAACCCAGAGACCAACAATTACGACCCACCTGGACTTCACATACATGGAGTTTCTTTCTGAGGATTTCAGTGATCAAACATTCACTTTACAGTTTACACTTGGTGTTGATGAGAGCCAACAAGTCCTCATACAAAAATGACAAAAGGCTTCTTTGCCAGTGTCCTCTAAACAACACATCTGAGTGTTTTCTGATCTGATGCCTCAGTGCTTCCTGTCTGGATTTGTTGAACTGGCTTTGAAGAATTGAATAGAAACTTTATTCACACACACACACACACACACACACACACACACACACACACACAATCACACTGAACCAGGAGTTTTAGTGTGTTCCTGTTCAAACAGCAGAAAGAAGTAAGGAGGAGTAAATCATTGTTGGAGCATCACAGCAACATCCTCAGCATTGAGTCAGTTTTCCTGTTTGTTACAGTGCAGCATAGTGATGGCTCTCAGCTCTCAAACAGCTCTTCATTTTACCACTTATAACTTTTATAATTCAGCCAAATTTAGCACTGTTTTTACTCATGATTTATATGTGTGCGCATGTATCACTTAAATTACTCAATTCAGACTTTGTACTGAAGGATTCAAAACTTTTTTTTAATATCAATGAATTGCTGTAGCCAATTGTTTCATTGCATGTACAGACCCTTGTACTTGTCTGAAACCACCCAATGAATGCACTAACTTGTCGAACCACTCTGCCACACAAAGCAGATAGAATCATCAATATAAACTTAAGCATAGAAATAAAAAAACAGACAGCTATTGACTGTTGTTCATGACAGTTCTCATGTGTCTGTGAAAGGTTGTTTGTGGACCCTGCTCAATATGACAGCTTGACTTTTACAAGTTCTGTATTCTGCCTTTGTTTTCACAGTTAGCATTTAATGCTCATCAGCAAGGAAGCTAAAGTTAGCTAACATTAGCCAGCTAAGCCAATTAAAACTACAATATTATATATATTGAACATGTGTTACTGTAATGTAGTCAGGTGAAGTACTCAGCTGCTCAAAGATGAAAATATGAGTTTTATGATTTGAATGATTTAATTCACATTTTGTCCTATTTATGTTCTGTATTGTATGTCTTAATCTGAATCATGCAGACTTTACCTGGTTTCACATTGCATAACCTAACTGATATGGTTTTGTTGTGTAAATTGACCATTGATCTTATTATTTTGAATTTTTATTGACTGTGCAGGTTTGTAATTAACAGAAAATGAAGACAGAATATTTAACATTAAACACATTTAAACTCAGATTCATTATATGACACATTTTAAAACAGTCAACATCTTTTAAGATGGTTAGATTGGTCATATTTAAAGTTCATAATGATTTAATGAAGACTTTTATGTAGTGATTTTCTTATTGTGCTGTGGCTTGGTTTGAACCCAGCCAGCAGGGCCTGTCTGTGTGGAGTTTGCATGTTCTCCTTGAGTCTCCATGAGTTTTCAGTGTATTCCTGCTTCTTCCAAAGACCGGAAAAATGAATTGCACAAACCGAGCTCTTGCAAAAATTGTTAAAAAAAGATAAGCTTTTCCTTGTGCTTTACAGGAATTGGTATCTGTGATGAAGAAATCATCTCTCCATGTGTCCACACCCACCAAAAACATAGAACATCCGCAATTTCATGGGCCACAAAGCATCACCGCTCTGCCCTTCAGAAATTGTACATTTTGAATCTGCTGCGAAAAAACAAGCAGCCATTTTGTGATTCAAAATGGCTGTTGGAACAAGCAGCCATTTTGAACTGTTTAGAATGTTTTTTCACAGCAGATTCAAAATAGCTATTTTTTTCTTTGACAGCAGCCATTTTTCTTTTTCACTTTTTAAAAAAAAACAGCCATTTTTAACTGTTTTTGAGAATATATATATATATATATATATATATATATATATATATATATATATTCTATCCCGATTACTTCCCAATTACTTCCGTTGGACACAGGTTAAGAGAGGTAAAGACGCTTGTCTCGGTCACGTGATACGTTACAAACGTCTTTGGAAAGCTTCTTCAGCCACCGAAACAAAATTATGGAATAGACTGGACTACAGCAGCAAAGCTGTTAATTAATGAACACCAAAATATTACTGCACCAAAGAGTAACCCTGAACACAAGCTGGAGTTAAAATGATTTTTAAAAAAAAATCTATGTGCATTCAACTGCATTTTGAACCGTTTAGAATTTTTTCACTGCAGCCATTTGGAGATTCAAAATTTTGAGATTCAAAATGGCTGCTTTCTTTCTTTTTTTTTTTTTTTTTTTTACAGCAGCCATTTTTAGATTGAGATTCAGACAAAATCATTAGCACCAAACTGCAGCCACCAAAGCCGCTACAAACCACGCGCCTACAGACCACGTCTGAATGCGCAGCCCCTACAAACCACGCCACTGTAAACCACATCCGCGTGTTACAAGTGTACATGCAAAGACGAGCCAACGACAATGGTGTTTCAGGTAAAACACATTTATATTATTTTTACATTTTGGGAATATGTTGCTGTTTAATGTGACGTTTAAGACATCTTTTGCTAGGCACAAAGAGTGGACTTTATTTGTAAAAACACATTTCTTCAAACTCAGTACACTGTAAATGTTCGTAAGCAAACCCATTTTGTGCTGTCTTTTACGTGTGTTATGAAAATCAAAGTAATGAGTGAGCAAGGGATGCTAACAGAAGCAGTGGGGGAACACGGCACGTAGAAGCAGAATATTTTTCATTTTAATTGAACTCAACATATCAAACTGAATAATTTCGGTGATATGTGTGTTGGTGAAGTTTGGTTGAAGTTTGGTTTACAGTTAAAAAATACCTTTCTTGAAATGCAGTCTGGTTGCTTTGGAAAGAACAGTAAGGCTGTTTCAAGGGAACAATGCAAAAAGCATTTAACTGACCATAATCTGATTTGTAAAAGTTTAAAGGTTATGTGTAGACATGCAGATTTGAAATGAAACAGGTTTTTATTCCTGCTACTGTGTTTTAGTAACTTTTGTAGAGTTAACTTCAGGAAATCATAAATATTTACAGATTTGCATGCTCCACTTCTTGGACATGTTCCCTGTTCTGTGGATTACAGATTTTGATGCTGTTCATATTGTGACATACCATCCGTTTGATTATACTCCCTAACAGAACCCTTGAATTGTGTAACTGTTACATTTTTTCCACTTATGCTTTTCCTATTGCTTTGCGTCCAAATCACGTGACTTTCAAGATTTTGGCCGTGAGAACAAAAAACATGGCGGTCGCTCTCATTTTTAGTGAAAAAATCTATATTTTTGTGCAGGGGATGTAGTGATTCAAGTTGGTATAGCCATCTTTCAGTGCATTTACCATGCACCAGGCACCAGTTTGGGTTCAATTCGATACAGCATGTTCTCACAGAAAGTGGCAGCTGGGGTGATCAAACCAAAGACTCCAACAAAGAGCACAGCACTCTCTCCATGCAAATACAAGCCTGGGATTGGATCCTTCTTAACCCTCCTGTCGCCCTTCGCATTCCGTATACATCCGGTGTCAAAAGAATAAAAGATGAGCAGCAGGAGGAGTTGGCACAATCGGGGCAGTAGAGGAGCGCACAGCCTCTGCATATGTATTTCTCACAGCCACGGCAGACGTTATGTGTTTTACAGTCTTTCTTAGAGGGACAGATCTGACACCTCTTCCTCTTACTCGCAGGGGCGGGTGGGTTGACAGGGGCCGTGGAGGTGACGAGTCCGTTCGATGAGCGGAGCGGTGAGCGCCTTGCCTAGCTGCTCGAGAAACATCCTCTTCTTATTGCGTTTGCCACTTGGGATTGAGCTCTCTCCATATCATGAAGGCGTTGCTACGAGGACACGTCGAGAATGACGGCGAGGGGCCAGCGAGCTGTCATCCTTCTGCAGCTGTAGGTGGCGACGACTTTGTCCAGGTTGTCCACGCCGCCTTTGTTGGAGTTGTAGTCCAGGATGACGGCGGGCTTATTTTCCGCACGCTGTTGCTGGCCTACGACGTCCGGGGTCCAAGCGTGGACCGTGCTGAGCAGCAGCAAGAAATGGGAAAATAATGCCCTCTCCCCTGCTCCTCCTCAGAGCTAGGTTCGACAGGCAAACCTGGTCCCTCCGGGGACGTTGTGAGCTGTGAAGCGCATCTGCGCAGAGAGGTCGTCCTCTTTGCCTTTCGTCGTCCTCCTCGTCCTCCTCGGCGACCGGTCGCCTCACGCTCTTCTCCTCTCCTCCTCCTCCTCCTCTTCTTGCTTCGTACTCACCTGTACTTACCTGTCGTTCTTCACGCCGCGTTCACCTTGTCCGTTCCCTCCCCCTCCCATTCCAGGCTCGTCGTCCTCCTCCTCCGGAGTCGGAGTTCATCGGGAAAAGCCTGGTCCCTTCACTGGGACATCGTCGGCTACGGACGGAACACCTCGGCGCAGAGAGGTTCTTCGAGACGACCGGCTCCTCCTGTTCATCCTCCTCGTACTTCCTCAGCTGCAAAAGTAATTAATAAATGAATAAATTTGAAAAAAAAAACTGCTTTGTTGGTCTCTTTTTGTCCTCCTCCTCCAGCCGTATAAATACAAAATAAATAAATATATACACACACACAAACACATATATATATATATATATATATATATATATATATATATATATGTTTAAAAAAATAAATAAATAAATGAAAAAAAAAATCAAATCAAAAAGTAAAGACAATATGTAAAAAAAAAAAAAAAGAATAAAGACAAAAAGCGCAGTCTCTCCTCCTCCTCCTTCCATTTCCCACGTACCTTTCCCAGAGCCTTCTGCCTCTTCTCTGGCCTGCCGATGTGTGAGCTGGTCTTTTTGTTCAAGGGGCGGGACATAGTGGAAGGCTGAGAGAGCTCCGGTTGGACAATTCATGCTCACTGAGTCCAACAGAGAGAGAGAGAGAGACTGTGTGTGTGTGTGTGGTGAGGGAAACTGTACGCCAAATGACACGCCAGGATAGAGGCGCTGTGCTCGAGCGCATTCTCAGTGCTCGACAACTTCGGGTCGAGCTTCATGGTGGAGGGGGTCAGGGAGTCCAGCCTCTCTCAGCAGCAGCAGCGGCCTCATTACGGAACAGGTCTGCTGGGATGACGGCTACAACAACGCTCAGACGTTACGGGTCTGTTCGCACCTCGAAGGCACATGTGACGCCCTACAGAGATGGACCCGACAACACTTACAGAACTGACTAAAGCGATGTGTTTTGTGTGTGTGTGTGTGTGTGTGTGTGTGTGTGTAACCTTTTGTTACGATGCCAACAAAGAAAGGGATAACTAAAATAAAGTAGTGGCTCTGTGATACGAAGTGTTTGTGTCATCATTTCCTTTATTCTGTTTCTTACTCTGTTCCTATTATTCCAAAAAATAAAACACAACAAAAGATAACCACTTCAAGAATCATAACTGTTATGCACAACGAGAACTCAAACTGCACGGACACACGCATGCACACAAAAAGGGACGTTTTCGGCCACAGGGTCACTTTGACCCAGAGGACAACGCTAGGGCTACAATAAAGTAGCGACTCTGTGATATCAAGTGTTTGTGTAATCTTTTCCTTTATTCCTTTTTTTCTTATTTTCTTATTCAGAAACAAAAGATAACCGTTTCAGGAATCAGAAATGTCATGCACAACGACATATCCTACTGCACACACACACACACACACACACACACACAAACGGACCACCGGGCCACCTGGCTCACTTTTTAGGTGACCCATTACAACCTCGCCCTTTTGGCCCGACCAGGCTTTCTGGGCGAACCCACGTACGCTAACCTTCATCTGTTACAGGAACCTTAAAGAAAACCCTTGAATAAGGAGGACCGGATTCAAAGCATCAAAAGTTTAAGTTGAATTCATTGCTCTTGTACAAGAGGAGCGTTTCACAGTGCAACACACCAAATGGGTTACAGAGAAAAAGGCTCCCTGAGGAGCTCTGACAGTTGGTTCTTATACATTTTCCTAAAAATGGGCTGTCTCATCCATTGCCAATTGTTAACAGACAATTTGCATATATAACTTGCAAACGGTTATTCTTCAACATGCCCCCTAATCTAAATGTCACCTCTCTGACCTGTATCTGACCATTCTTCTGTTCCTCTATTTATACATGAACCTAAACTTTCCCTCACCCTGCCAGTCTCAGTAACATCAAAGGACATGGAATGAATAGGAACACACAAACATCGTATAGTTTGAAGAACCTAAATAACAGTGTAATTCTAATTTTTTATAACATTTCCCCCCTGTTTGTACTATTTTAAAAAGGTACAAAATATAATTACAAGAATAAAAATGAGTCAGTGTTCAATAGTTGGTACAAGTAATCAGAGATGGTGTGGGAGTGAAAAACCTGTCTGGCAGTTCTTTAACATTCTCATTGTTTCATACAGTTACTTTCTAGACAGGAAAATTCTCCACACAGCCAACTTGTGTTAGTACCTGTTACAATCACTTCAGTATACTTAATCACTCATACAGATGTGAAATATAAATGCAGAAAACATTCATTCAGATAACAGCAAATGTATAAGAACATTTATGAATCTAATAAAGACAAAAAAAGAGCGGGCTGATCGTCTCGGACCCTCTTTCCCTGCCTACGGGTGTTACAACGAGAAATAAACAAAAACCTTTAAATGTATATACAATTTGCCATCAGTCCTTTTCTCTTAAGCAGACTTTACATCAGAACACTATAACTTCAATTCAGATTTTCTATACGTTCTTCATTGTGCTGTGGAACAAAGACTAAACAGTGTCTCATTCTCAGCAGGTGCTTCTCCTCTCATGGGCGTGTAGATTGACTCTTCTACTCGCTGAGCTGGAGACATTCGTCATACTCGTCCTCATTCTTGTATCTAACCCAGGGATGGGCAAACTTTTTGATTCGTGGGCCACAATGGATTCTAAAATTTGACAGAGGGGCCAGACCAGGAGCAGATGGACGGAGTGTTTTGGAAACCATTGGAGACAAAAATACATATGATGGGATATGGAGAAAACATGTGCTTTAATTTCAAATGAAAATGAACAAAAGCATTACAACAAAATATCTGTCTTTGACGCCCCACAGAATTGAGCTATTTATTGAAATGAGTCTGAAAACACAGAAAATGAAATGAATAAAATACAACTTTTTTATTACTAACAAGTTCTATTTTAAAGCACTGAAAGTTCTGTTATCCTTCAGGATATCATCATCATCACTCTCCTCCTGACTGTCTTTAGAGTTAGTTTTGTTGTGGCGATTCTCAGGATGGATCTCAGGTGTTGGTCTGTTAACTTGGATCTGTGGCTGGCTTTGTTGATGTTCATGACACTGAAGGTCTGTTCACACACGTAGGTCGAGCCGAACAACGCCAGCATCTTCTGCGCTGTCCTCCGGAGATTTGGAAACGCAGCTTCATTGAGTGAAGCATAAAAGTCATTCAGTTTCAGGGAGTTTAACTTCTCTTTTAAGACTGGGTCGGACTGAAGGTCGATCAGTTGGAGCTGCAGCTCCTCTGGAGCTGTTTCGGGGTCTTGTGACAGAGGACAGGCCACCAACTGAAGTGACTTGTCAATCTTTTCAAAATCTGAAAACCGACGGCAGAATTCTCCGTGCAGCGCATCCAGTGACTCGCTGTATTTCTTCACTTTTGCTCCGGCCTCTTTCAGCGTGGTTAGTGTGGGAAAAGGAGTGAATGACTTGTTTAATATTTGCCTGGAGAGTAAAGCCAGCTTGGATTTAAAGGCTTTCACGTTCGTGTACATGTCGTGCACAAACTGATCCTTCCCCTGTAGTTTCATGTTGAGCTCGTTCAAGTGTGAAAATACGTCCACAGCAAACGCAAAGTCACAAAGCCAGCTCTTGTTGCTCAGCTCAGGAAATTCATCAGCCTTCTCCAGGCGCTCCAAAAATGCACCACTCTCCTCTTTCAGCTCCCACACTCGTTTCAACACTTTTCCCAAACTTAACCAGCGGACACGGAATGATAAAGCAGGTCCTGGTGATCCGCATCAGTATCCTCCAGGAACGTAATGAACTGACGCTGCTGAAGTCCCTTTGCACGTATAAAGTTGATGAGTTTCACGACAGGATTCACAACATGACTCAGCTGTAATACTGATTTACACAGAGATTCCTGATGGATGATGCAGTGGAGGAAAATAACATCCTGGTCAGGATTTTCATCTTTCACTTTATCCTGGATTCTCCTCAGCAGGCCAACGTTTTTCCCGTTAAATTCGGAGATCCATCTGTGGTGACGTTGATGAGTTTACTCCAGGGGAGCTTCATATTTTGGATGACAGCAGACACCCGGTCAAACAAATCCTCTCCCCGCGTTTGTCCTTTCAGAGACTCCATTGTCAAAAACTCCTCCGTTATTTCAAAAGTGTCGTTGAGGAGCTGAGCAGTGTCTTTGACATCGTTGCTCTCATCCAGTGCTAACGAATATAATGTGAACTCCGCCTTTTTATTTAAATTGCTGCTGATATCTTCATCTATTAGTTCCACACGGCCAGTCACTGTCCGGCGTGATGAAGTGATTTTTTCAAATTTGTCTTTGCTCTCTGGGCACAAAATACCTGCTGTCTCCACCATACATTCTTTTAAAAATTGGCCTTCACACAGAGGTTTGCTGGCCTTTGCTATTTGGAATGAAAGCATCAAACTGGCCTTGGTACTTGACTCTTGAATGGCAGTTTGCCGGTGAAAAAAGTTTTGTTGAGCAAGTAAATTAGCTGCCAACTTCTGAGCAGCAGCTTCCTGTTCTTTTGTTGACAGCTTGCTAGCATAGTTACACTGCAAAAAAGGAATTTCAAGAAAGTAAAAAAGTCTTGAATCAAGGAAATAAGTCTTATTTTCAGTCCAAAAAGAAAATTAATCTTGTCAAGCATGTTTTCCATTGGAAAAATAAGCTAATTTTAAGAAAGTACGGCTAACTTTTTCTTAATGAGATATTCCAGCTAATTTTGAGCTAGAATTAGCCAGTAACAGGATATAAAAATGTTTTACAAAAAAACCCAGTGGAGCAATAGGATTATTTGCCCTATTTTAAGAGTAAGACCACTTGTACAATTTCTCAATTTAAGAATGCCAAGAAACAAGAACAATTAAAGGTTGTTTATTTTCATTTTATGTTCTCAGGCCATCTGAACCTGGCAGAACCTGCTGCTTCATATCTAATTGACATATAATATGACAGCAGGCTGGTCTATACAACATGATACAAATAACTACATGGCTCATAAACAAAACAAAATGACGAAAATGAAATGACCCTTTACTCAACTGCATTCAATCACAATGAATATGGTTTATGCAGTAGGATCCTGCAAGCATCGGCATAAAGACTGTTAATAATTAATGGATTGATTACTGATCTGCTGTTTTATTGTTCAGATTAAAGTTATTTTGATGCATGAAAAGAAGAAACAATCATGAAACAAACAACAAAAAAAAACCATCTATGAAACAGGTTGTCTATGAGAGGTCAACACATTAAACAGTGTGCCTTTTACAATTCATCAGATGAGGCTCTGTGTAGCCCAAACACATCTCCCAGATAATATTTTGTTGGAACATATGTCACATCCTTGTGAGTATAACTGTAATATGGAGTGAAATCTACCAGACTGTCAGCCATTATTAGTTCAGTTGCCTGTGCCATGTTTGGAATCTCTATTGTGTATGCCATATAATTTCTATCATAACAAACAGTATTATGCTGCTGGAATTCAAAACAATATAATGATGAGTTAATTACATAGATATTTCTCACAAGTCCAAATTCAGGTAAATCATTGGAATTAACAGCAGTCACAAGTAATGTCTTCTCCCGTATATATTTATTACCATTTAGATTAATCCATTTAACAGATACTGCATTGTTTATGTCATCATTTCCAAGGAAAGCCCTAATTTTTTCTTTTAAATATGACATGTTGCGTATTTCTGATGTTGGTCCCATTGCACACTCATTTAAAAAAATTGGGTGTTCAGAATGACTTACATTTTGACAACATTCATACATTTGATTATGCCTTATTAAAGACTTGCAAACATTTCTAAAATTTAATTTTGAGGCCCACTGTTTGAAAAAACAATGTTTTGATTCGAATCTCATGCACATGTGACGGATCATTGGTCCCAGGAATTTTATCTGCGAAGGAACATGAATCAAATAATGCTGTTTTGGGGTAATGTTGTTATCAGGGAAAAGAGTTTTCATATGTTTTAAATGCTGTTCAATTAGTGTTTTCAACTTGCTAATTGTCTGTAGACCAATGACAGGAGCAAACAAAATTTGAACAATTTCTATGAGTTCAAGAATTAATTTGTAGTATTCATTATCTTCAAGTGAATCAATAAGAAATGGCAATATTTTTAGTAGAACAATCATTTGACCTGAGGACTGCTTCAACTTATTATCACTTGAAGCTAATGTGCTGTAAGCTATAGGGCTTGGTTTGTCTCTGATATCAAGTGGAGAGTAGGGAAATCCAGTTAATGCAGTATTGAGGACATCCAAGTCAAGTTGACCCAAAAGAACAAAGTGTTTTATCACACACTTTATTTCTAATGGAGCAATGCCTTCAAGAATTATATGCATCATATCCTGAGGTGTTTGTTGGATCAAGTTAAAGGCAGGAAATTCTACCAGCTTGCTCCTTCTGTTGATGCCAAATGTAGTTTTTAAACGGTTTCTAAGGTACTCAGTATTTGCCTTCTCAATGTCACCACACTGCCGAACATGTCTTTCTAGTGTCCTGAGCTCAAAGTTGTCCTCATCAAAATACATTTGCATGTCCTCAAACGAACATTCGCACTGCCGGCACTTACTATAGGCAAAGCCAACACCCTCTTTAAATCCACAAAGCTCATGTTGTGCTAATGTGTCTCCACATATCGAAACTAATGCTGCAAATATTTCACGCTCACCATTCCCAGTTTGAACATTAACACCACCATATAGCATTACCAAGTCCTCATACAACCTGCCCAAAATTCCATCAACTCCACATTCAGACAGCTCACTCTTCTTTGCAATAGCAAGTAGACGGATTGCAGCTAGTTTTGATCTATATTTTGGATTAATGTTTCCCAATGTATAATAAAACATAAGCAACTTATTCTTGGAAGCTTGAGATCCAAGTGGGTTGCAAATTTCAATTTCATCAGAGTAAATGATTATCTGTAAAGCAGAGGGCCGGGTTGAAAATAAAGGGTGTGATTTCATGAACTCTCCATCTATGATGTCATAAAAATACCCATTTCTGTATTTCTGCGGCTGATCTATCATTTCCAAAACCTTTGGATGGGACAATAACTGTTCTAAACTTTTGATCAGAGGTATGTAATGAAAACATTTGGGTATTGTAGAGAGTACCCTTTTTGTCCCTTTTTTCTTCAAGCAGGCAGTATACCCAACAGAAACCTCCTCTGACTCCACAAAATTGAAATTTTTCTTAATCACATTGTCCTGTCTGTATGTTGTCGCAACAGAGACAAATGGATCCTCAATCTGGTCAAATACTGCCATTGCTTCCTTTTCAAGTTCACTTCCTTGATGTTGCTGGAATACAGTTTGTAGCTGACTCCTTAGATTAGTCACCAACAGAGCTTGGTATTGCTGCATTGCTGCCAAAACGTCATTCACACCTCGCTGAAAAACAGGCAAGAAAGGAGAGCAAATTAAATCCAAACAGTCCAGTTTTTAAATTATTGTGTAATGCTTCCTATACATAAAATTACCATACAACCCCTTCTATAGAGATTAATAAGAATAACATCAACACAACAATGCTTTTTCAACTAATTGATAAGGCATTAAAGGTAAACTCAAAATATGGATTTATCTTAACTAGGTAGCAGGGAGCAAAACAAAGTTTTTGATTGTAAACATCACAATATTTTAAACACAATGTTTTAAACTCTAGGCACCAGCACAAATTCAGAGTGAGAGGTAGGCCTATGCCTTATAGAGTTCACAGCAAGAGCACTCAAGGCTAACACCTTTGACCTAATTTCCAAGACTGGACTAGTCTAATCAACAAAGCCACAGATGAAATACATGTAATAATGTTGCATGTAGACAAACCTGTGAAAGGTGGTGTTTTTCTCTTGCAGTCAACATAATAGCAGTAGCTTGTCTGGTCAAAGTGTCATGCCTGGTGTCATCCTTTAAAGAAAATAGAGTGTGTAAAACAGTGTTGTCACAAACACAGATATGCTGATAAAAAACAGCATTTTAACATCAAGTGTTGGCATGCTGAGACATAAACATAAAGATTGATGACAGGGCTTAGCTCAGAGGTGTCTAAAAATATAACTAAATATGGCCCACTCATGAAACTTCCTGTGTTCAAAACCACATACTGCTTACTGTGTATGACACCAGTATACACCGTATACTGAATTTAGTTTTCAGTGGTGCCCAGTATGCGACAATTTTTGTTTACATTTATAAGATGCTTTGCCCTAGGTGTTTGGTACCGCGGTGCTTTCCAAAGTGCTGATCCCGACTTAGTTCATTTGTTCAGAGCCAGAAGTTATTATATTAAGTGCATTCATAATCAGACATACTTGAATTCATGGCAATTTGTCCATCGTTAACCAATTAATAAAAGCACCCAGTTCTGAAGGAAACAATAGGATTACCTTTGATTGACATGATGCAGAAGAGTCAACTACAGCAGGACATGGAACATCCAGAATATTCAAAGTTGTATTTAAGGTACCATCCACAGTCTGGGACAAAGCAGGATGACTTGGAGAGATGCCATCATCAAAGCCAGAGTACAAGGATGCAGTGCTATCAAATGCTCCAAAATGTTGTGGAGACACCGAATACGGACAGGGCTGCACTCTGTTTTCTTCAAGTACATCTTCAGCTTGCACTCTGTTTTCCACCGTCGCTGGCCTGTACGCCCACACGTTTCTGTTCACCGCTGATGTGGCTTCCCGGCTTGAGGTCGCTGTTGCTGTCCTCTCTCTCCGTGACTTGCTGCTGCCACTTTCCAAATGTTCACGATGGTTTCTTCGAATGTGATACCATAGTGAGTTGTACACTCGATACTCTTTGGTACATCCATCAATTCCACAAACAACGCGAAAATCTGGACTACGACTATGAGCAGAATTTATATGACTCAATAAAGATTTGAGAGTGAGAGCCACAAACACAAAGCAAATAACACAGCGCCAAATCATTTTGCCACCTGTTTTTAGCATACGTTAGCTAGCTGCCGTGTACCGCTTTTGCCGCTGAACCCAAGATGACCAGGTGATACATCAGGGGTATACCAAGGCTACATAAAATAAATCCGTGCCTTATAAGGACAGGAACGACCATCTGTTTATTAATTATCACTTATATCTGACTCGATTTTAAAAGTTATAAAGTAATGTGAACTTATTTAGATAAACATACTTTGTATAAATGCAAAGTAAGCCTATATGGGCTCAACGCACACCCCCGCTCCCTCTGTGCAGATGGTACAATTTTTTCCCTCCTGAAGTCCGTTACGTTTTGAAAATAACCGCGTGCGCACAGTTTGGTGTTGAGTTGCTGCTGTGAATTTATCATTTTAAACTGTCGTAATTGGATATCAGAGGAGTCAAGTCATGGATAAACTGGACGCACCTACTTTGAGCAGAAACGGCTAGGGACTGAGCACAGCGTGAACTTATCCAAGGAGCTCTTCTGCCGACTCATAAGAAACACTATGACTAATATGATTTCTATTGCAAGAGCCACAGAGGACTGCAGATACCCCACCAAACATGAGGTGAATGCCATGGCAAAACGATTGGTGGATTACTATCCAATGATAAAAGACAAGTCATCAAACAGTGAGTGGGTGAGTAGATTTTTGTCACTATTGCTTGTTGATGGTATGATGTTAACTCTGTCATTTTTTAATGTTTACTATGTATGCCTCGCAGGAGCATGTTGCTAAAAAGCTCATGAAGAGACTCTCTAATGTCAAAAGTCCAAGGAAGGCTAAAGTTCCTCCTTCGAAGAAACCACGACAAGACGCAGAAGTCAGTTCAGACATTTCAAACACTGACTATGATGGAGATTCTAGTGCATCCACCATTATTTTGGAACGGTCACCTGTTAGTCCCATGGGGATCCCAGTGCTAGATCTGTCAGCTAGAGCTAGCACCCCACTGCAGAGCCAGGACAGCAGTGATGAAACATGTATGTATTGTATTAAACATCATTTTGGCTGAGTTAATTCACATGACATACACTGGACATTCAGCTGCTTTAGAATCTTTCAGTGTCTGTCCAAAGGCATATGTATTCTGTTGTCGAATTTTTTGCTTTTATATCAAGTAACGTGAACATTAATTAATTCTGTCCACTTCCTGAATTTCATTACACAGACAACTTGTTAGTTTGGAAATCTCATATCCTCTCTCCACTGTAACTTCTCTCTAATGTCTTCAGCTGGTTCAGTTGACTTCATGGACAGCCTGAAAACCCAAGCAAGACACTACAAGACCCTCCAAGAAATGTTCAAGTCCAAAAAGCCAAACAAAGCTGCAATAACTCATTTGCTGAACCTGGAATTTGAGTCTCGAAGATGCTTCATCACCTCTGATGTCTTAAAGGAGCAAGACAGACCAACAAAGATTCTAGAGGCTTACCCATGTTTCCGAGAACTGGATCATGTAAGTAATGTTGGTCCTATCCAGTTGACATTGACACATGGCATAATCTAATCTAAGAACGTTAGTCATCAGAATGTTTAACAAGGACAAGCAGTGTTATTACATTTCTCTCTCTCTCTCTCTCTCTCTCTCTATATATATATATATATATATATATATACACACACACACACACACACGTATATATTTTTTTCTGTATCTGAATCTATTTTTCAGGTGCTGGATGAGCTGCAGCGAGTAATCCAACCAACCAACTCCCAGTACATCTCTGAGATGAAGAGCAGATGGGAAACTTTCTATTCAAAGGTCCAGTTTTATGGGGTGATGAAGAAAGCCATGAAGCCTCCGAAAACTTTGAATGGAGGTGAAATTACAATTGCCTCATTTTATATAATAATGTGTCATGATAAGTTATTTATGGTACCACCTTGGCTTGTGCCTTTTCATTAAACCAGTGGAGCATGTCACAGCTGTGTTCCGAGCCCTGCCACTGCTCTTCCCGTCCAGCACCATGCCACCTAAGAAGCTGGGCTTAAGCAGCGAGGCTCTTTTCCATGTCCTTACGGTGAGATTTACAGACTTACTGCAATATTTTACACTATATATTCCAATTATTCACACATACATTTTATGTCAGATTTGGTTACTTTGAAATAAACTTTGATCATTTCAAAAGGTTCAAAGGGGAAGTCTTCTAGTGTACTTGTTGTAATACTAACTTCATTTGAAGTGCTCAACAATGACAGTACAATCTCTTCTCTCTCAGGGATTGCTGTGACTATATGTTTTGAAGTATAATTATGATTTCACCAGTGTCCTAGTGCAGGTGATGTCCAGGTCTAATCCTCTATATTGATTTGTGTTATCTAGACTTCAGAGGATCCTGATGGTTTCTTGCGCCAGCGACCACTGTCTTGTCCAGTTTTGCTTGTCTCTGAGGACAACTGCATGATCGCCATTGGAAACATGCCAGTGACCACCTTCAACACTGAGAGGTTCAATGAGGGACTGCTCTATCTCATGGCATATTACTATGCCCTGCACCTCACTTACCCAAAGTGTATTTCCACACTTCTGTCAGTACTGCAAACAGAAATTCTCCAAGATTCCATTCATGAGCAAGATTTGACCCCTTCCTACAAAAAAGCCATTGGCGAGTGGAAGTCCTTCACTGAGTGAGTGAGTCTTTGTTTCTTCTGTGTGTTTGTGTACTGACTCTCCCTCACTCTATCTCATGTAAAACCTTCAAAGAAAGTTCTGTTTCAGAAAATGTTGTGCAATAACAGCAGTTGCAAAGTTATGTTGCTTGTGAAATTGTTATAGTATGCTGCTACAATAGCTGATCTAACATTCTGTTTTTTGATGGACGTTAAATTAAGCGATGTATGTTAATTGTTATAGTATCCTGCTACAATAGCTGATATAACATTCTGTTTTTTGTAAGCAATTGCGTTACAAAGTAATATTAAAAATATAAAATGAGAATAAAATAAAAAAATATTAAATGAGAATGTTTTGGTGTCTTGATTTAAGGCAAAGTGACTTATTTTTTATAATACTATTTGAAGAAATTGTGTCTTATTTTAACTACTTTTATACTTATTATTAATCCCAAATTAAGGTATCATTTCTTAAAGTGAACTCAGTCAAGAGACAAAAATTCTAATTTTAAGTAACTTAATCTTAAAAAAGTGGGTTTTTGTTGCTTTTTATAAGAAGAACTTACTTAAATTTAAGATTTTCTGTCTAGTTTTAAGGCCCATTTTAGTCTGTCCAAGACAAGAACTTTGTGCTTATTTTAAGAATTCTTGTCAAGTAAAAAAAGCTTACCCCATTGGCAGATTTTTTTGCTTGATACAAGATAATTTGATTGAATTTTAAGAATATTTTGCTTCTTTCTAGTAGGTCTGTTTTTGCAGTGTAGCGTGCTTTGTGGCAAAGTGACGGCAAATATTCTATTCTTTAAAAACCGCCACAGTTTCTTGGCATGTCAGGCATACAGCAGATGATCGGTGTTCAGTGAGAAAATATTTAGTTGTCCACTCCTTTTTGAACACTCGACATTCTCTGTCCACTTTCCTTTTCTTAGATCCGCTCATCTTTACAGAAGGGCTGATGGGTAAAGTGCAAACGTGGAGTAATACGCTGCACCTCAACAAAGTCAATGTATCGAATTTGCCATCTAGTGGGAAAACATCAAAACTGCATGGAAAATAACACATTAACAAAGTTTATTCGTTTAATTTTTTCAAGTTCGGCGGGCCGGATTAAAACATTTAACAGGCCGCATATGGCCCGCGGGCCGTAGTTTGCCCATGCCTGTTATAGCCCGTCCGAGCGGTTCATGCCAGGCTCGAATCAAACCCACCACTGATGACGAATGTCATCAAAAGACGCAGGTGTCAAAGCTGTGTTGACAGGAAAGAGGCAGACTAGAAAACCACAAAACAAACTGGGGCAGTGCGGGCGGGGCATCAAGGCCACCGTGGCCTGAGGGCAGAGATTTGTTTCAAGGGCACAAGGCCAAATCATAAGGGCCATGGCCCTCGTGGCCCTCGTGAAATTCCTGCCCTTACAGAACTGACTAAAGCGACGTGTTTTGTGTGTGACCTTTTGTTACGATGCCAACAAAGAAAGGGATAACTAAAATAAAGTAGTGGCTCTGTGATACGAAGTGTTTGTGTCATCATTTCCTTTATTCTGTTTCTTACTCTGTTCCTATTATTCCAAAAAAATAAAACACAACAAAAGATAACCACTTCAAGAATCATAACTGTTATGCACAACGAGAACTCAAACTGCACGCACACACACACAAACAGACATTTCAGCCACCGGGTCACCTCGACCCGGAGGACACACGAGGGTTATAATGCAAGATGTGACAGCAACAATTTTCACTCTGCTGGCATATTGTGACCTCTGCTACTGATTCATGAAGTTATTTGTAACTAGTGTTAACAGAGAGGAAAAAAAGAGGAGTCAGATTTTTTCAGGTCATAATTTCCATCTGTCACAATCTGACTCCCCTCTTATATTTATAATGCAAGATGTAACAGCAACAACTTTCATGATGATGACAGGATGTCCTTTTTTGGTTTGCTGCTCAGTAATGAGCAGGATGTTCCTGATCCAAATGATACTTCTCTAATCTGTCTCTCCTGTCCTTGGACTATTGCATTACATGCAAAAGACAAGATACTTCTGTGTCAGGAGCCTGGATCATGAGTTAGAAACTAAGTCCCGACTCCTGCAACATTTTGTTCATAAATCCAATCTTATCTTCCAAGGACGACTCTGGAACCCATCAGAGTTGAGTGTAGCATAGGTTTTATTCTCCTCACAGAAAATACAACCGGTTTTCATTCATGAAGGAAAGCGTTTTTACAGCTCAGAACATCGTCTTTTATGATGGAAAAATCAGAACATTTTATTCTCCTTCAATAAAATAATTGTATCCCAGTCACGTGTTTCTCCAAAATCCAATCTGCTTTTTTGGGCCGGGTTTTCCAAACTTACTAGCATAGCATTTTTCACATTCCCTGATACAGCATGTGCTCACCCCGCCCCTACCTTGTTGAACTTTATTTCAACTCTACAGCCACGCGACTTTTTAGGCCTTTCCTGATGCACTTTCTTATCTAATCTTCACTAAAGTTTCACCTGTCATGCTGAGCACTTTTTAGAAAGTCTACTACTAGACGATAAAATATTCCATGATTATCTGCTCTTCACACTTGTGGATCCACTCTAATAAAGGTTTATAGTGGCGAGTCATACCCCCCCCCCCCCCCCCCCTTTTGTGGAGAACACGCGACTCTTGGCTGCGAGATCAAAAACCCACCCTCGTGGCTCTTAGCTGTGCGCTCAAACTCCCCCCTCTAAGTTTTGGCTGCAAGTGTATTGCTCACATCCTCACTTCATACCCCTAGTCTACAACTAAAGAGTTAATAGTCCCAACCTAAAACACTACTAAATAACATACTGTTGTATATTCTTAAAAACATGCATTATAAGTTTAACAGAAACATGCAATTATATACTTAACATTGTGACATAAATGATGAAAGGATTTTAACCTACATACCAACACAAACTTATACCAAAGCCCAAAATTTTACACTACAATACACACACACGCGCACACACACACACACGCGCGCACACGGACACAATATGAGTTAAAACATCTGAAACCCCAGTATAATCCTAATTTTTGTAATAATCATCACTATTATCACTATTGTTTTACCTTCTGTAAATCCTGTGCTTATCTTCTGTCAGACTTGTTGACTTTGTTTTGACCAGTTTGGAATTCAGAACCAGAATCTGATGACATCATAGTTCTGTTGCTTTGATCTTGGCTGTGGCCCCGCCTCCAGGACAACCTGAGAGTGAGTGATTGATTACAAAAAGATAACTAGTAGTAGTAGTAGTAGTAATAGTAGTAGTAGTAGTAATAGTAGTAGTAGTATTACTAGTACTAGTCGTAATAGTAGTAGTAGTAGTAGTAGTAGCATTAGTAGTAGTAGTAGTAATAGTAGTAGTAGTAATAGTAGTAGTAGTAGTAGTAATAGTAGTAGTAGTAATAGTAATAGTAGTAGTAGTAATAGTAGTAGTAATAGTAGTAGTAGTAATAGTAATAGTAGTAATAGTAGTAGTAGTAATAGTAGTAATAGTAGTAGTAGTAGTAGTAATAGTAATAGTAGTAATAGTAGTAGTAATAGTAGTAGTAGTAGTAGTAATAGTAGTAATAGTAATAGTAGTAGTAGTAATAGTAATAGTAGTAGTAGTAATAGTAGTAGTAGTAGTAGTAGTAGTAATAGTAGTAGTAGTAATAGTAGTAATAGTAGTAGTAGTAATAGTAATAGTAGTAGTAGTAATAGTAGTAGTAGTAGTAGTAGTAATAGTAGTAGTAGTAGTAATAGTAGTAGTAGTAATAGTAATAGTATTAGTAGTAATAGTAGTAGTAGTAGTAATAGTAATAGTAGTAGTAGTAGTAGTAGAAATAGTAATAGTAGTAGTAGTAATAGTAGTAGTAGTAGTAATAGTAGTAGTAGTAATAGTAGTAGTAGTAGTAGTAGTAATAGTAGTAGTAGTAGTAGTAGAAATAGTAATAGTAGTAGTAGTAGTAGTAGTAGTAGTAGTAAATAAAATCATCAAATCAAATCAAATTTTGTTTGGGTCCAATTACAAGAACTTCAGTTTTATCTGAGTTCAACATCAGAAAGTTATAGGTCATCCAACTTTTTATATCCCCAAGGCACGCTTGCAGTTTGGCTAAATGATTGGTTTCATCAGGCTTGATCGATAAATATAATTGGGTGTCGTCAGCATAACAATGAAAATTAATGGAGTGATTCCTAATAATGTTCCCTAGAGGAAGCATATATAGACTGAATAGAAGTGGTCCTAGTACAGAACCTTGTGGGACTCCATGACAGACTTTGGTATGTATGGAGGATTCATCATTGACGTGAACAAACTGAGATCGATCTAAGAAATACGACCTAAACCAGCTTAGGGCGGTTCCTTTGATGCCAATCTGATGTTCCAGTCTCTGTAAAAGAATTTGATGGTCTATGGTGTCAAATGCTGCACTAAGATCTAACAGGACGAGTACAGAGATGAGTCCTTTGTCTGATGCCATTAGGAGATCGTTTGTGACTTTGACTAGTGCGGTCTCTGTGCTATGATGGACTCTAAATCCTGACTGAAAATCCTCAAATAAACTGTTCTTGTGAAGAAATTCACACAGCTGATTAGCTACAGCCTTCTCGAGTAACTTAGAAAGAAAGGGAAGGTTTGATATCGGTCTATAGTTAGCCAAAACCTCTGGATCTAGAGTGGGCTTTTTAAGAAGAGGTTTAATTACAGCTACTTTAAAGGACTGTGGTACATATCCTGATAATAAAGACAGGCTAATCATATCCAGTAAAGAAGGGCTAACTAAAGGTAAAACATCCTTGAGCAGCCTGGTTGGGATGGGGTCTAGGAGACAGGTTGATGACTTAGATGAAGAAATTATTGAAGTTATTTGATGAAGGTCGATGGGAGAAAAACTCTAAATATGTATCAGGTTTTGCAGCTGTTTCCAAACTTGCTGTATCAGAATGTAGATCAGTGCCTGTCGAAGGAGAGGCATGATGTATTTTGTCTCTAATGGTCCTAATTTTATCATTAAAGAAGCTCATGAAGTCATTACTAGTTAGACCCAGAGGAGTAGATGGGTCAATAGAGCTGTGGTTCTCTGTTAGCCTGGCTACAGTGCTGAAGAGAAACCTGGGGTTGTTCTTGTTTTCCTCTATTAAAGAAGAGTAATAAGCTGTTCTGGCATTACGGAGAGCCTTCCTGTAGGTTTTAAGATTATCTTGCCAGACTAAGCAAGATTCTTCCAGTTTAGTGGCATTTGTGTTCAGAATTACGTAAACTAACATTTTAACATCTCTCATAGTGAAATGAGGACTGGGGCACTTGATTAATATAATAATACAAAAAGAAGAGGGGATTACATTTTTACTGTTCTCACAAAGCCAAAGAGTGCAATACACCTCAAGGACAGTAAAACACAAGATCTATGTGTGTGTTTCATGTGTATGCACTATGTCATCTGTCATCTATCTCCTGTCAAACCAGGTTAATGGCCACAAACAGAGCAGTGAATGTGGCCAGAGCCAGGTTCAGACCAGATGTCCCAGGCAGACCAGGCGCAGCATTACACAGGTCGGTGGAGCAGCACGTTTTGGTCACTTATGTGACTGGTATGGAACAGCAGCCAGGAATTTATAGGGCTCAGCATGAATGACCTCCTTCAGAAAGGGCCTGATGTCCTTAATCCCATCTGAGCAGTGCTACTAAGTTTCAGGAGAGGAGTCCATGCTGTCCTAGGTCACATCAAGAAAATGGTCGGATTGAACTGGGTATTAAACCTGGGTATTTCAACACAGATTCAGATAACCCTACGTCCTTGTGAATAAATGAAGACAAATTTGCCTTCATATACCATGAAAGTAATGCAGTTACAATTTCAAGCAGTTTCAAGCACTTTATTCAGAATCCAATAACTTTATCTTAAATGTACAATTAAAGTGTTTCCAAGGATTTCCAGGGGTTGTCCTTAACAGCTGAGTGGTCCATGGTCCTGTGAGTGAAAGCAGAAGACAGAGAAGGTGCATGAGTATATCTTTGTTTATGACATCAGCAGCAGCATCACTGTAGCATCCTGACACTTCTGAATGAACCGTGTAGTTAATACTCGTACTGTGTAACGTTACGTTACCAAAGTGCTGCAGCAGCCTGGTCTGTACACATGGAGCCTATGATGTAATGCTAATAAACTCTGAACAGGTTGGAGTTAGTTTAAAGAGTTAACGTATGATGTGCGTCAGATTAGTTCCCTTTAAGTTAAACCATAGACAGCTAAATTCATCAACAAAGCTACCACGCTAGCTGCTTAACACGCAAGTCAATGGAGCTGAGTTAGCTACTGTTAGCACACGGTGATCCAATCAACCAGTGTTTGGAAATACTCAGGTAAAGTAAGCAGGATCACCTTGATCCATGACTGAGAAAAGGAGGATTTCATTATCGGATTATCCTGATCCAGATGACAAGTTTTGAAATACCGGGCCCAGAAGAAGAACTTTTGATTAACCAGACCTGAATCCAATTGAACATCTGTGGGGTGAGCTAAAGAGGGGTGTGCACAGTAGATGCTCTCGCGATCTGATAAATTTGGAGCATGTCGCATCAATTTCTCTGCTACTGGTGAAGAATGAAATAGAGACTTCTGCCGGCCGACAAGGTTTTATTTTCATTTATTTAAGAAAAGGCCAAACAACACGTGAGCAGTCAAAGATGAAGAAAGACCCCAAGCATGGGGATACCTCAACATTTATACCTGAGGAACACCCCCTAGTATGTTTCACATCCCTTTGTCTGCTACAGGGGACAGATCGTGCTTTCACACCCTAAGTGTTTAAGTTAAGATGTGTCAAGATGTGCCAGACTAGTAGTAGTAGTAATCCTTATTAAAGACAGACAGACAGAGGGGGAGAAAAAAGCACAGCTCCTCCACGATTCCCCTGCCCCAGCTCTGTGTCTCGTGCCTCTGGTACAACACGTTGTTCTATCAGGATCATGTACATACATCCAGACTGAGCTCCACCTGCCCTTGGTACACCACGCCGTTCCACCAGGGGAACAGACATCCAGACATATCCAGACAGTCAGAGCTCCGAACGGGGCATCTCTGAAGCTGACCATTGCCCAGGCAGGAGTGCACACTCCTGGCTGTGAGTGAGAGTGAGGGATTGGAGGGCCTGGTTCCTGGAGATGTAGGAGCCAATGTTTTCCCAGGCAGGAGAGCACGCTCTTGTGTGTGAGATGAAGGATGGGGTGCCTGGCACCCAGAGTATGACTTGAAACTCTGCTCCTGAAACTCTGCTTTAAGCTCCAAATCATCATCGTCGTCGTCATCAATACTATCACTATTATTTCACCATATGTAAATCCTGTGCTCATCTTCTGTATGACTTGTTTACTTGTTTTGAGACCTTTTGGAATTAAGAACCACAATCATAGTTCTGTTGCTTTCATCTTGGTTCTGGCCCCGCCTCCAGGGTTCTGGCCCCGCCTCCTACCTGTGAGTGACTGACTTAAAAAAGTTAACTTAGTTGTTGAGTTAGTAGTAGTAGTAGTAGTAGTAGTAGTAATCATTAATACAGACCGAGGGGGAGAAAAAAAGCACAGCTCCTCCACGATTCCCCTGCCCCAGCTTTGTGTCTTGTGCCTCTGGTACAACACGTTGTTCTATCAGCCTCACCAACTAAGTTAACTGTGTAGTCATACAGAAGATGAACACAGGCTGTACATATGGTAAAACAATAGTGGAGGAGGGAGAGAGAGAGACAGAGAATGGCAGACAGACACAGTGGTGGCTGCACACATCGCCAACCAATGAGCAATCCTTAGCTGCTTTGGTTAGCAAGTTTCCAGTTGCCGGTGCAGTCTGACCCCCGTGCAGCCGAGAGGCTGGTTGACTGTCCGAAGGAACCATAGCCCCAAGCAGAAGCCCATGGGTAACCACCAATCCCTACATGTTTCAAACAGATTTTCTGCTGCCCACCCAATCTTCTAGTGTACAGTGTCTGTCTCCTGACCACCATTATTTAAAGATAAAATAAACACAAGAGGAGTCAATCAAAAAGATCTCCAACAGTCCAAAATGAGAGAATTAAATGTGGCCACTTGAATATCATATCTCTGTCTTCTAAAGCTGTCTTAGTAAATGAACTCATATCTGATTATGATATTGATTTATTCTGTTTTACTGAACCCTGGCTGTGTGATGATGAACATGTCAGCTTAAATGAATCCACTCCTCCCAGTCATTAATACAGTAAACAGTAATACTCATATTCCCCAAAGTACTGGTCGAGAAGGAGTTAAATCCTAAACCTAAACTAAATTATGTCTCCTTTGAAATTCCTGTTGTTGGTCTTACACAGCCAACATGGAAGACATTACAGCCAATTCTATTTGTTACAGTGTATCACGCTCCGGGTCCTTTTTATCTGCGGGAAGTGGGAATTTTTTATCTAACATTTGCATTTGAGTTTTCATCAGGCGTGACAGATAAAGTAAACATTGTCGGTCATATATATAATAATATTCATATTACTCATAGTTTTAGTACTGCGTTTATCTCTTTGTTAGATTCAATTGGCTTCTGTCAGAGTGTAAATAAACCACTGATAGTCTTTTCATAGAATCCTCTTATTATTATTATTAAGGTCATTATTTAATAACCTTTAAATTTATATTACTGAACTATAAACTTTTTGTAGAAACTCCTACAGCAGATGTTTATCTGGCAGTGCTGTAGCCAAATTCAAGGAAGTGATTCCTTTAGTATTGAATTCAATGCCATGTCTCAATGTAACATAGGACTTGTTTGCTACCTTTAGCCCCTCCCAATAGATCATCTTGTTGATAGTACTACAGGCTCATTATCGACTCTATTGCACCTCTGAAGAAGAAGAAAATTAAACAGAGGAGGTTAACACCATGGTATAGCCAGCAGACGTGCGATAGCAAAAGGCACGTAATTCTGAACACAAATGGCGTGCCACTAAACTGGAAGAATCTCATTTAGGCTGGCAAGATAATCTTAGAATTTACCGGAAGGCTCTCCATAATGCCAGAACAGCTTATTATTCTTCATTAATAGAGGAAAACAAGAACAACCCCAGGTTTCTCTTCAGCACTGTAGCCAGGCTAACAGAGAACCACAGCTCTATTGACCCATCTACTCCTCTGGGTCTAACCAGTAATGACTTCATGAGCTTCTTTAATGATAAAACTCTAACCATTCGAGACAAGATTAATCGCCTCTTGCCCTCTACAGGCACTGATCTGCCTTCTCAACCTGTCTCTTAGACCCCATCCCAACCAGGCTGCTCAGAGACATTTTACCTCTAGTTAGCCCTTCTTTATTGGATATGATGAATCTGTCTTTGTTATCAGCCTGTGTACCACAGTCCTTTAAAGTAGCTGTAATCAAACCTCTTCTTGTGGTTGGTGGTTAGCTCAGTTGGTAGAGCATCTGCCCCATGTATGAAAGCAATGAATCGAATCAATGGATCCTCCATGCACACAGTGAGTCACAGGATTCTTATATACAGTATGCTTCCTTTAGGGAACAGTCAGTCATACTATTATTATTATTGCAAGCAAATTTTAAAACTAAGTGTCCTTGGGAAAGATACTGAACCCCAAACTGCTCCCGAAGGCTGCGCCATTGGTGTGTGAATGCGTATGAATGGTTAGCTCCTCAAACTGATGGCATAAGCTGCCATGCAAGATGCTCATCAGTGTATGAGTGAATGAGAGATGTAGTGTAAAGAACGCTGTTTGTTTCTCTCTCTGCCTGCTCCAGCACCCTACTGTTAAAGGGAGGAGTGATTAGCTAACAGTGAACGGGCGTGCTAATCATCTCCCCTTGCGGCGCTCGCCTGAGCCCTCTCCACACCGCTCTACGGCAGCTGATGCACCACGCCCCCTCCACGAGTCCATTTACCATCTATGTAATATACTAATGAATATTGTATTTCATCTCTGTACAGAAATGCTCTGTGCCTGTTTTGATACTCACTCACTCAGATTGTTACGTTAAGATGAGAGATCGTCAGGTGTGCCGTGGGAAATTATCCAATTTCACCTAATTGGTCTAAAAACATTTTTGGAAAATGAATTATCAGCAAATGATATGCCATTGTCGAGCGTCTGTGCCGTAGTAGTGACTGACAGCGTAATCATGTGACACTCTTCCTTATCACTAGGCAGCAGGTAGCGAATTGCATTGTGCTTCAAGACAATAAGAGAATTAGTGACGCAAAACTAAAAACAGACACACAGAGCTCTTCATCAACAGCTCTCAGTCTGTGTCCTTCAATTCCTGCCAGGTTATCAGATCTGTGTTCATCCAAACAGGCGCAGGTTTGACACTAAGTGAGTAAAATACACAGATTGAGTATTGTCCATATACTGATTGAGGTGAGTGGCCAAGGATACGGTGATGGTAGGTTCGTGCTGTTTGAACATGAGCGGTGTGTGTGTGTGTGTAACTTGGTGTTTTTTGGTGATTATATGAAAATGTCACAGCTGTACTCTGGAAATAATGTAAATACGTAATTGTTTTAGTTTTGCCTTTTTTTATGTGAGCTATATGTAAGAATAGCATCTAGCCAATGGAAGTCTGTGGAGCTAACGTCGTGTTTAGGAGAGAATGATTTAATAAGACAGAGCAACAACAGCATTTACTTCATGATGCAATAACGTGTAAGCTTGTCATTCGTTGTATATTGTATTGTAATAGTTATTGTTCAAGAGAGTGCAACTGTGTATCAGTTAGTTTCGTTGTAGATTCAGTGTTAAAACAGATTTCTGATGAGTAATGTTCTTGCGTATGATTTTACACTTTTGGTATGAAATCGTGAGTTTGCTCACATGATCAGACGTATTTTCACCAGGACATCTGTGGCGTTACAGTGATCCACATACATGGGGTGGGGCTTATGTGTACGCTGTTCATTGGTTGAGCATAATGTGTCTTTGTTGTTGTTGGGCAGAGGTGGGGTTGAGGGAGTGGCGTATGTAGGTGAATGTGTATAAATATTTATTTCGCTCAAAGACTTCAGGGCTGACCTGCTGCGCCACGACCTGCACCACGACTTCACGCTGCATCTCGTACACATGGTATGTTATGATTTGAGTCTATTCCCATTGCATGGTGTTTTGTCTCTGTATTCTTGTATGACACAGAAGTAGCTCAGTTGTGTGCCATAGTTTTGTAAATGGACAATGATGTTTTACAGGTTACTTGTTATGTGTCTGTCACAGCAAAAATGGCAGACTCCTCGCCTTCCAAATTTACAAGTGTCCAGGATCCTGAGGTCCACGCCATGAAGCAGGACCTGCAACTATTTAGTGTAAGTGCTGTTCAAATGACGTTACATGTGTTCTAGTTTTTACTAATGTGTTGCGTATGTGTTTCATGTGTGTTGTAACTTGTGCATTTATATGTTGTACTGTTAACACAAAACACAGCACATGTTAAAGGAACGAACTGTACAGAATGGGTGTTCCCATTTTTGCAAAGGCAATTTATTGGCAAAGATGTGGAGAAAGCAAAAAGCTGCAGAAAAACAGGCAGCGACTCTCAAAAGCAGCAGGCACCACTCCATGAAACATATGAAGACGCAGGTAAATGCGCTTAGTAGAGTGACACAACAGTATGAAACATTCAGATGAATGTGATATGAAACAGTAGAAGATGATGATGTTAATGACTTTTTCTTTTTTGCAGAAATCTCTGACACAGACCTGGCTGACATCGACCTTGATGTCCAGCCAGACACAAACGGCGTTTAGTCTATAGTTTAGTTGTTTTTATAGTTTAGAGTTTATATACTTTGAATTTTATACTTTTTTGTATTTATTTTATTCATTTCTTTAAAAAAAAAAATACATATTTGGATATATTGTATCTGTGTCGACACATTTGTTTGTGTAGGGCTTTTGTGTGCTTTCTCTCAGAACTCTTTACAGTTGTTCCTCAGACATGCAATCGCTTACACACCTCAGTAGCATTTTTATTGCTCCACTTTGTTTCCACTTAATCAGTCCAATGGTCAATCTGCATGAATGAGATTTCGCCCCCTCTGACAAGCGCGGAGGTTCAAGGGCCTGTCCAGTGCTGCTTGCAGCTTTAATTATTATTATTCGCTCACAGAATAAAACAAGTGAAAAGCTAAAAATGCATAGACAGACACATGAAATGAAAAAAAATAAAAAGTGTTTTGAAAGAGCTTTTTATAAATCTATATTTTGTGGTAAAGCAAAGGGTGTTTGACCTTGTCGGCCCTCTATAGGACCCTACCAGTCCAACATGAATGTTTATATGAATTTAAATAGATATTTATTATAATATTGACCTTTAACGGCACCTCAACCTTCTATGTGTGAACATTTGCTGTGTGTGTGCACTGGTGGGACTATAGTAGTGGTCGTAGTAGTAGCAGTAGTAGTAGTAGTAGTAGTAGTAGTAGTAGTAGTAGTAATCATTATTAAAAACAGACCTCCTCCTGCCCTTGGTACACCACGCCGTTCTACCAGGGGAACAGACATCCAGACATATCCAGACAGTCAGAGCTCCAGGACGGGGCATCTCTGAAGCTGACCATTGCCCAGGCAGGAGTGCACACTCCTGGCTGTGAGAGTGAGGGATTGGAGGGCCTGGTTCCTGGAGATGTAGGAGCCAATGTTTTCCCAGGCAGGAGAGCACGCTCTTGTGTGTGAGATGAAGGATGGGGTGCCTGGCACCCAGAGTATGACTTGAAACTCTGCTCCTGAAACTCTGCTTTAAGCTCCAAATCATCATCATTGTCATCAATACTATCACTATTATTTCACCATATGTAAATCCTGTGCTCATCTTCTGTATGACTTGTTTACTTGTTTTGAGACCTTTTGGAATTAAGAACCACAATCATAGTTCTGTTGCTTTTCTGACCCCGCATCCAGGGTTCTGGTCCCACCCTCTACCTCTGAGTGAGTGAATGACTGACTGACTGATTTTATGTCTGGATATGTCTGGATGTCTGTTCCCTGGTAGAACGGCGTGGTGTACCAAGGGCAGGAGGAGGTCTGCTACTGGTGCTAGTACATTTCGACTGACCCCTGTAGTTCTCGGTATGCCAAGTTGTCTAAGAGCAGTGGCCGCTGTTGCCATTTTAATCGACAAATCTTACTCCATTGTACTGGCTCATGACTGTGTTGTACACATTCCACATGCAGGATCACACATTTTGAACATCCGTAACACAACACGAGGCAGCATGTCGCCCAGGTTACGAGGCAGTAACCCTTTCAAGTCCCCACATAACTTTAAAGCACTCACCTCTATTGGTTGACACTGAGGATGAGCATACTTGCATTGCCACTATTGACATGTACATCTACTGCAAACACAGACACCAAATTCTGATGTGGTTCTTAATTCTGATGGTTCAGCTGGCAGACCATCTGACAACATACACCTGGCTGGTTATGCAGTGCTAAATTAAAATGTTCTAAACAGACTGGGAGTTGTAGAAGTAGACTGAAGTTTTCAGAGCTGTAGCCAAGTCATATTCCACAATTGCAATTTGTGAAACATGTTACAGGTTGTGTTACTTGACACCTGCTAAAATATAAAAATAATAAGAAGATAAGATTTCAGCTCCATTCATAATCGTGTTTCCTAATGAATCTGTCAATGAAGTTTAAATATTTGACCACACTGGTTTACAGGAGGATCCTTTAAACAGCTGTCTAGGAAATCAAACTGACACGTTTGTCAAGTTTGTTTCAAGTTTCACTATTTCAAATATCAGTAAGTTATTTCTCTACTCCTTCTTATTATCATTGTCAATAATCATTATTGTTGATATTGTTTTGGGTGAGCCTCTTATCATTTAACAGAAAAATACTTCACACAAACAGCAGCAGGACTAAAGAACGATAAGAGCTTATAGCGTTAGTAGAGAGTGAATAATCAAAAGAAAGCTCTGAGGCTTTAGATTTGTTATGTGCACTTATTTTATAAGATCTCAGCACTGTAGTGATCACGCTACATTCATGATTTTGTACACGTGTGACGGGTCACAGCTATCTGTGAGATGCAGCTCCAGACTACTGTTGCTTCTACAGACCACAGACGACGACCAGGTGGATTATGGGGTGTTTTATTACAGCTCTGCAACACAGCACACAGCAACACAGTGGTGAGGGAAAGCGAGCAGCACAGTCGGGACAACAACACCACAGCGAAGTCCTCTTTTCTCTGTGCCGTGTTTAACAGTAAAATAAAATACAGAAACCTGTTCATATAAAATAAAAATTACTTGTGTGATCGTATAGTGTATATTATTATTCCATAAATCATAAATGAAAAATCCCCACATAACCATTATGTGACATGAAATGTCTTTTTTAAAGAACACATTCAACATTTACCTTGAAGTAAGTATAAAAAAACATCGCAAATAATTCATTAACATTGAATTCAGGGACAGATAACAAAGGTGAGCAATTTGTATGAAAAAGCGCGGCCCACAGACTTGTACACAAAACACCATAAAAGTTACATGAAAAGTACACGACATATTACCTGCAACACAGCACACAGCAACACAGTGGTGAGGGAAAGCTCGAGCAGCACAGTCGGGACAACAACACCTGACACGAGGAAAAGTATTTAAGCTAATTTAGCAACATTAACAGATCTCTAACATTGTTTTACGGTCTAATAAGTCACAGATATCGCTCAAAACTGTTAGCGTAGGTCACAACGAGTACTTAACATGGTAAAATATAAGGTATAAACATCTGAAACATTAAATGAAATAACTAATAATCCCGGACCGTGCGAGAGGACGTCTTACCACAGCAAAGTCCTCTTTTCTCTGTGCAGTACCCACATCACCCACTGCGCCAGTAGAAGGCGGTGTTCCACCTTTTTCTGCCATGATTTAACAGGCATAGATCTACTCCGTTACATATGTATGCAGTTAGGTAGTTATTGTTTATTTATTGAAACCCTGCATTGTGCTAAGTATAATTTGTATTTTGCTGTATTATGTTGTTTGCTTTATTTATCATGTATTAATTGTACTCCGGTCCCACTTCCTGATTTTTGTAATGCATATGTTGCACAGTTAATTGTTTGACCTAAATAAAGTTTTGTGAATATTATGTATTGAACTGCAACATGTGTCATTTCAGGATAGTGAAGGGATTGAAAAACTGCCTGTTATTTGTATGTACTTGTGTTTTTATGCTTCAAGACAAGCATGTGTCAACATTTTCCTGCTGTGTATAAATCATTCCCAATCAATGACAATTATGTAGATCAAAATATTGAGTGAATGTCAATTAACACATTTATGTTGGGAGAATGTAAATAGTGTCCATGTTTCTTAATTGTTGCTTCTACATTTATTATTGCGACATGTATTTTAATTTAGTTATTTATACTTTACATGTGTCTACAACTTAATATGTTGTGTTATTATTATTTTTTTAACCACTGGACTTTAATTCTACATACTCCTACCACACAAATGCATAACACACTTGGACAAATGATGCTACTTTTACAAGCAAACAACTTCTTGACTCCTTGTGTCATCTAATACAATTTCTTTGGAAGCACAAAATAAAGTGTTTCTAAATGTTGCGAGGTGTATGTGAAGGATATGCATAGCACAGTATTGCTTCAGTTGGTTTTATGTATGTATTACTGACTGTTGACAGTGTCTCTAGAAACGGTTTAAACTACACTCATAAACAATGTTGTTTCATATGTGTAAGCTGTATTTGTGCAAATGTTATTAGCATGCAGTTTCAATTTCTACAAATATTTCTATGGTTTTAGGGTAATAATGTCTTTGGTAATAAAGAGCATTTGTTTTGTCAGCATGAAAACTTGAAACTGTTTTGTACACATACTGATATTTTCATCATTGTTTCATAATTTGCTTGTCTTTGGTGACGTTGCTTGTGTGCTGTAGTATGGTGCCTAATGCTACCTGTTTTATATGTACATACACCCTGTCTCTAATTGCCTTTGTGATCTTGTACACATTAACATGGCAATGTTCATAACAATGAGGTGTGGAATTTGCTTACACTGTTGTGATGCATGTTTTATGTCTTGTAGACAAGCTTAATGTTCTTGACATACAGGTGTGATGTGTTTCATCTTTTGATATTCCTCCAGACTTTTGTCTTCATGGGCTGTACTTCCTGTGGCGAGGCCACACCTCTCTACTGTACTGTGTATAACAGTGATCGATATCCAGCCACCCTAAGGTGAACTGTGTTTTTATCAGGTAAGCTTCATGTCATTATTTTTATGTTCTATTTCTTGTGCGTGTGTTAAAACAGTTTATATATGTGCGCTCTTGTAAAACATGCATGTTGTTGGTCAGGTTGCTGTATTTGTTTGGTAAAAAATAACAAAAACGAGAAATGGAACCACAGTGTTGCCTAGTGACATTAATATACTGTGTTGTAATTTGCAGTGTGGCAAGAAGATGAGTCTGTCTCTGGCTACCTGCATAAACTTTCCCCTGTCAAAGTTTCAAAAAAAATGCATGATACTTTGAAGCGACGTTCCAGTGTGACAGAGACGAATACCACAGAGTAGTAGTCTTCACACCAGAGAAACACCACCAATTCCAGCAAGCTGCTATTGCTAAGACACCAATTAAACTTACTCATGTGAAGAGATCTATCAGTAAGTAGTTATTATGATCTGATTTTGAAGTAAATAGGGGTTGTTCTGAGAAATTTCAGAAGTTACAACCTTCATCAAACGAAGTTGACCTTATGGGAGGAGAAAATTCTGATGGTTCAAGAGTCAAAGTCCTATCACATAACAAATCTGTCCACTAGGAAATTTGAAGAGAAAATGGCGCTTAGTCCAGTAAAATAACACAGATCGAGGACGTTGGGGAACCTCCCATCTTGGAACCATGCGACTTGGTGACTGATGTGCCAAAGATTTGTGGCCGTGTGCTTGGCTCAGAAATCGTGGCAAGATATCACTGTGTGATATGCCGTGGCAACCAGACAAAATTTAATGCCAAAAATGCAGGACATTGTTTTGAAAGATGTAATATGCTGCAAAAAAGTGGAAATTTCAAAACCTTATTTACTGGAAAATTGTCCATATTGCACAATGGCCAGGAGATGTCACTCACCGTCACAAACTCTGCAGTATGATTGTGTCTGAACACCTGGGTGGTGTTGCCTCTGATGTAAGAACAGTCATGTGCTGCTGATCCCTGAATACTGAATACCCCAGAACAGCAGAGGAGATGGCTGAGAGTCCTTTATCCTCTGTCATGCAGGTACAGTAGGAGTCATTTTGTTGGGTTTCAACACAACTGTTTCTGTTTGTAATCAAAATTTGTCCTCCGTTTACTTTAAAAAACACACTGTTTTCTTTCTTCCAGTTTTTCAAACTAAATTTCGTGTTTACAACAGTCTCATTATACAGTAGGCACCAGATTTATGACAATTCACAACCAACTTGAACTTTTAAAGAATTATATAAGGTAACATTAAAATATAAGCCAAATGAAAATCTAATATTGACAGTAAGTAAATTACTGAAATGGGATTTTACATTGTCATGTGATTACTATTCAGCTCTAGTGGTAGACAAAAGTAAAATCTTATATTGTCTTTATGCCAACATGTTGATGTTCATTTCAATAGTCGTAGAAATGATTAATGATTCCAATTTTTTAACGTCCTGTTATTCATACAATATATTAATTCTTACTCATTACTTCTATCGGACTCGGATGAACCAGAACTTGTTCTTTCAACAAACAGAGTTGGAATAATGTCTCACCTTGTAGACTACTCAGATTCTGATGAATCTCAGGGTCCATGCATCAGCTCTTCCCAGCTAAATGAAAGCTGCCAGGTACTTTGAAGTCTATACATTTTAGTATTAAACTGATATTGTGTTATTCTCCCTTTTCTTCTTGCATATTGTTAGAAATGTAAATCACAATTTGTTTTACATCATAGACGCAGAGTCCTATGTCTGAATCTGATCCTACCCTCTCCGACCAGGACAGACAGTGCATTCCAGGGTTGAGGAGGACAAAGAGCATCCTCTATTCAACATGCACAACATTATTGCATGTGCTTAACATTCTTTTTGTCCTTTATTAAGTGTCTATGACAAATTCTAAGCTTAGCATGCTGACTTTGATTTTGAGTCAGATGACCTTTTTGAAATTATTGTCTCAGTTGACCAGAAAATGAACATGCTGAGATTGCCAAACATAGGAAAGAGGGCAGATGTCAGAAATGTGTGTCAGTCACTGCAAGATCTTGACAATACCTCTTTGAAGCCAATGAATGAGAGAGGGCGCTTGCCTATAAGAAAAGAAAGCACCTCTGGTAGGAGACGTAGAAGATGTTCAAGCAGTGTATCTTGCCCAACAACACATCAGAGCACTGGTGACTTCACAAAACACAGTGAAGGAGGAGACACTGGATCCCTGTTGGAAAATTCAGCACCTGCTCTGGAGCAAATTCTACCTGATAGCTCCTCTTCCCTGGGTGGAGTGGCTGATGGATTACTTCCCATACCAGCTGTTTGTAAAAAAGAGAATGCATCAAGAATGTACAACAAAAAGCAACATGGTTTGTACTGTAAGTTGGAGTTTATAAAAAAGGCAAGTCATCTGGAGCGTGCTCATAAAGATAAGCCAGACAATCTGTAAATTCACTGTTCCACTTAAACCTGGCAGAACACGTGCGCAGGCCCTCTGTGGATTTGCAATACCTCCACCACCTGGAGTAAAGGAACAACTTTGGAAGCTGCTGAACAACATAATACAAGACGATGTATATTTTGCCGTCAAATCTGATGCCTGTATAATGGAGTATGGTGAGCATTTATACAACAGACTTGGACACGATGTCAGTAAACATGAGTACATTCGTCAAAAATTGAGAGAGCTAGGAAGGCTTCTGATATGCTCAAGGAAAACCACTCCCCTGAGGACCATTCAAGATCACATCAAAGCTGCAAATTTCATGCATGTTGTTCAAGCTGTAAAAGAGATGGCAGGCTACAGTTGTGAAACAAATGCATACAAATGCCCAAGTCTGGCTCTGTCTGTCTGTAATAACGATTACTGCTACTCCTACTACTACTACTACTACTCATACCAATACTACTACTACTAATAATAATAAGAATAAGAATAAGAATAATAATCATCATCATCATCATCTTAAGTCATCAACTAAGTTAACTTTTTGAAATCGTGTGAGAGGAACGGTGAGGAAGAGGTCATGGAGGATAAGAACAAGGAGAAGAAGAAAAAGAAGAAGAAGAACGAAGTTGTGTATTTGTGTTTGTGAAGGTAGAGAGAGACAGTGAGGTGAAGAAGAAGAAAGGGGAAGGCGGAGAGCATGATAATTTTTTAAAATAATAATAATAATAATAAATAAATAAGGGAGAAAAGTCCAACTGATGATGAGTCACAGTCACAGACACACGGATAAGACTGGTTGAGGAACAGGGCTGAAGAAATGATAATGATGAGGAGGTGGCAGCATAGGCAGCAGCGGTTTGCCCGGAGACCACACGTCTCTGGCAGCGTAAAAATAAAAGACATGACACTCTGCTCTGCAAGTGCCTAGTAGAGATGGGAATGTACCACTTTGTCCACCACTTTGACAACTTTGATCCGAAGACATGCGGATGAACTGGTTAGTGTCGACTCTATGGCCCAGAGTTTGTCGTCAAGTACGCCAAATTACACGCCAGGATAGAGGCGCTGTGCTCGAGCGCATCCTCCGCGCTCGACGACTTTGGGTCGAGCTTCGTGGTGGACTGGGAGCTCGAAGAAGAAGAAGAAGAAGAAGAAGCAGAAGCAGAAGAAGCAGAAAACGTCGAAGCAGCAGCAGCAGGAGAAGAGGAAGCAGAAGCAGCAGAAAAAGACAAAGAAGCAGAAGCAGCAGAAGAGGAAGGAGACCGTTGGGGTCAGGGAGACCAGCCTTGTCTGTCGCTGAGACGCTCCGATTCTCTCAGCCGCAGATGGTACGGGTCTGTTCGCACCTCGAAGGCACGTGCAACGCCATACAGAAATGGACCCAACAACACTGACAGAACTGACTGAAGTGATGTTTTTTTTTGTGTGTGTGTGACCTTTTGTTACGATGCCAACAAAGAAAGGGATAACTAAAATAAAGTAGTGGCTCTGTGATACGAAGTGTTTGTGTCATCATTTCCTTTATTCTGTTTCTTACTCTGTTCCTATTATTCAAAACAAAATGAATAAAATAAAATGAAACACAGCAAAAGATAACCACTTCAAGAATCAGAAACTGCACGGACACGCGCATGCACACAAAAAGGGACGTTTTCGGCCACATGGTCACTTTGACCCAGGGTACAACGCTAGGGCTCTGTGATATCAAGTGTTTGTGTAATCTTTTCCTTTGTTCCTTTTTTGTTCTTACTTTCTTATTCAGAAACAAAAGATAACCGTTTCAAGAATCAGAAATGTCATGTGCAACGACATATCCTACTGCACACACGCACGCACACAGACACACACACATACACACAAACGGACATTTCGGTCACTGGGTCACCTCGACCCAAAGGACAACACGAGGGTTAAAATGACCTGGTTTGCTTTCTTGATCAAAAACTAACTTCTCTGTAAAATATGACTCTCTCAATAAACTCTCTAAAACTTGAATAAGTGGAACATGAACAAAACTATTTTTATGGGTATATTTATATGTGTATTCAGTTGGTGCAATCACTGGGAAGTGCACGTTAAAATAGATATTCCTCCTGTAATTAGTGAGAGAGCACCTTTTGCTTCAGTGCTTACAATAAGTGGATTTATTTTTTACAACTGCATCATTAATTTCATGAACAACAAAATCATCTACTTGAATGTCATGTTTAGTTAGCACCTCTTTGATTATTTGTAGAGAATGACATTTAGTGAAATGGAGGATGCTGTTCAATTCCTCAACAATTGCCTGTAAACCACTTTTTGAAACATGTAATACAGTTTGCATACACAGAAAAAGTCATGCAATTTTGTGTTCTATAGTGTCATTGTCTATATACTCTTCCACAGCCCTGTCATTTGAATCCTCATCAGTTTGTGATGTCTGAGTTTCAACACAGATATCTGACGTCTGGTTCACAGGATCAATGGCACATGCTACATTTTCTCTAACGCAAGTTCTAATGTCCTGTTTATGTTTGTGTTTTCTGCTTCTGTGGGAAGTCAGTTTTTAAATTGTTAGTTTTAAACTCACACCGCAAAAAAGGGCAATGCACAGTCTGTCTATTTCTTAAATGTTGCAAGATGGATGAAAAATGAGCGTTGAGTGCAATTTTCCCTGAATTCACAAGACTCACAAAAAAAAGTGCACGTCTCCTCCCTTCTCCTTGTCCTGTAATGTGATCTTGTAAGACGTGTTTTCAGTGCCTCGTGGGTCGCTTCTCCTCCGTGCCTCAGACGATAGTGCTTGAAGAGATGGTTCGTACAGGCAAAATCACAAAATTTGCACCTCATAGGACAGCTGCAACAAGAAATAAAAGTCCACTTAGTTGAATAAAGAAATACAGAAATAAATAACAAAATATACATTCAAAAAATGTGCAGCAGACCCTCTCCACCAATTTATCATTTAATTTAATATTTAGATTGTTTCTCTTTTGGTGCTGTCTCATAGTATGTATAGTATGTGTTATCATACATACTGGTGGTATAAACTTATTAGATACATGAATCATTTCTCAAAATAAAAGGTTTTTCAAAATAAAAGATCATGATTTATGCTTCGAAATACCTTTAGCCGTGAGAGGGATATTTCTCCGGATCCCAATGTTAAGTCCAATAAATGTATAATCTAAAAACTATATAAAACTACATAACTATACTATATACTAACTATATACTGTATTACTATATACTATACTATTATATACTGTAACATGATAATAAAGTATAATCTACACGCATGAACCCTGACTTTTAGTACCATACTGGGCAAAATACTGAGAGTGAAAAGTTCTGTAATGGTGGCAGCACATGGACACAGTGTGGTTGTGATGAAACACCTGCAGATATGCATTGGAGACCCCCAATTCTTGTTCTCTAGTTTTCTTCAACTTGTCCTGACCTCAAATGTACAGTTTTGAGGTTTACTAACTCAAATTATTAAGTGAGACCGACTTTAGCCAAGAAACTTGAAAAAGATAGTTAGGAATACATATGTTGGTTAGTTTACAACACAACTCAACTTCTTTTGTTTAGTTAGCTGAAAAAATATGGTTAGACAAAGAACTTTATTTTTTAGAGTGTGTGAGTGAGAGTGAGGGATTGGAGGGCCTGGTTCCTGGAGATGTAGGAGCCAATGTTTTCCCAGGCAGGAGAGCACACTCTTGTGTGTGAGATGAAGGATGGGGTGCCTGGCACCCAGAGTATGACTTGAAACTCTGCTCCTGAAACTCTGCTTTAATCTCCAAATCATCATCGTCGTCATCATCAATACTATCACTATTATTTCACCATATGTAAATCCTGTGCTCATCTTCTGTATGACTTGTTTACTTGTTTTGAGACCTTTTGGAATTAAGAACCAACTCCGTTGCTTTCATCTTGGTTCTGGCCCCGCCTCCAGGGTTCTGGCCCCGCCTCCTACCTGTGAGTGACTGACTGACTGATTTAAAAAAGTTAACTTAGTTGGTGAGTTATTATGATTATTATTGTTAGTAGTAGTAGTAGTAGCAGTAGTTATAGTTGTAATCATTAATACAGACCGAGGGGGAGAAAAAAGCACAGCTCCTCCACGATTCCCCTGCCCCAGCTTTGTGTCTTGTGCCTCTGGTACAACACGTTGTTCTATCAGCCTCACCAACTAAGTTAACTTTGTAGTCATACAGAAGATGAACACAACCACAGGATTAAAAGCAGTCACCTCTATCTTTCAACAATATCCAGATAGCAATAGACCGGACCAGGAACTCATCAAACTTTTAACCATCTGCCTAAATAACAATGACTTTGTATTTAACAATCAGAACTGCTTACAGATACATGGGACAGCCATGGGTCAGAGATTTGCACTCACACGCTCTTCTTCATAAAAACAGCTACCACCCCAAACACACCTTCCGTGGAATCATTAAATCTCAAATAATTCAATTTCACCGCATTTCTTCCTTACAGTCTGATTTCAACAATGCAACCTCACTACTATTCAAGCTCAGGTCTCAGACACAACCCTCCACCACCAACTGGTACAGGGTCTGGTCCCTAACCCTGGTCCTAACCCTAACCTCAACCATAAAATATGACATCTTACAGAGTAAAGGCCTTGCCATTGAGTGGAAACGCCACCAGCTCACACACACACACACACACACACACACACACACACACAGACCACCCATGACTGCTAGCACACAACACACACTCTTTTCAGACATAACCAGAAACACATCTTCTACCATAAATCAGCCACCAGACACAGAAACCAGACACATAAGTAAGCAATACTTCAAATTAATACAAGCCATACACCACAAACATATCATTAACCACGCCATCTCTTCAGGATCCTTCCCGCCTGGGATGATGAGACAGGTGAATCGCCTCACTGACTTCATCAAACCCGCCGCACCTTCACAGGAGACAAGAATTAAGGTTCAGAACAATACAACACACTGGATGACTACAAACATGAAGATACTACATGAACACTACGAACACACCATACTTAACCTTAGCAACCTCACTTACAACAATACGGCCCTGCAGATAGCTACAGGATGGGCTCGAATAGAAACATTACAAACAGCAGAACAGATCATACATGCGCACTCAAACACCACCACCAACACCATCACCACCACCACCACCACCACCACTACCTCCCAAGCCACCATTACATACACTAAACCACCAGCAATATCCAAAACCAGGCAGAGGCTTGGTGACTCCCTCTCCCCCATCCCAGAACTGTCGGATGAGTTCCCTCCCCTGCCTGCACCACACAAAACCTCTCTCTTGGTCCACTCTACCCTCCACAACAGTCACTTCACCACCAAACAACAGAAAAATACTCACACAGGCCCAAATTCACAAGCCTCCAGACCAGTTGAACACCACTCCAGACCTACACTCCATTTCACTCACCACCCACAGTAATTCAAATGTCTCCATACTGATCTCAGAAGTCATCTCACCCCTCTGTTCTACACCTGCAGGTGGTGCTGACTCCGGTGCTGGCGTGACTCCTCAGCGGGCCCCACCAGAACAGAAAGAGGAGGGAAACAACATGATGAAAGGGCACTGCAAAGCCAAATACACCGGCATGAAATCCCACTCTGAACCCTCCTCTCAACTCAGTTCTGGGGCCGCTGCAGTGAGCCATGCCGGCCGGAGATCAGCCCACCTGCCAACAGGAAACATAACACATCAGATTCTCAATTGGACTCCCCCCCCCCACCAGCGCACACTCACACCGATCCTCCCCGGCAAATTCAAACTGACATATCATCTCAGCAGACCCAGCCGGAAACTCCAGGACTGGTCGTTCAAAGGCAGAAAACCAGTCCTGGTACTTGGCGACTCCAATATCAATAGAATCCCACCTCACCACAACCCACAGATCCAGCTAGATAGTTACCCTGGAGCTAATTTGTACCATTTCTTGAAAATCTGTGAAAAAACAATTCCAAATCCAACAATAAAAATAGTCATTTTATCCATCGGAATTAACAACAGAGACCAGGACGCCAAACTCACATCTTGCAAACAGTTAAAAGCTCTTTATAAACAAGCCACAGTAACCTTTCCCAACGCTGACATTTACTTTCCCATAATGAATTATTCTCCCAACCTTACACAAAAACAACAGGATAACCTCAAATTAATTAACAATACCATAGCGACACACTTACCGTTTTTAGCAGAAATTCCACATGACACCTTCACCACAGAACAGGACAATATTCACTGGAAAGCCGACACAGCAAAACACATATTCGAAAACTCGTGCTCTCAGCTAAATTCATAAATACAACTGAACCGACCCAGGAACCATATCCCACAGACCTGGACCTGGGCTGGAGCTCAACATCCAACATCCTCAATCTCTCCACACTGTTTAAACCAACAATATCTCAAATAACATTACTGGAAAAAGGTCTATCATTCATCCCAAATCCACTTAGATTCGACCAGGAGGAACTTCACAGGGACCTTCAATCTCACAGACAACTCAAATTAACAGAATATTTTCACAACCAATCACAACAAAACAAGAAACCATTTACACACCCTTCTAATTGGGAACCATCCATAGAACAACTCACCTCTCCAATCCGGCAACACATTGATAACAATAAAAAAATCAAAAGACAATCTGTCGGAGGCCGAACAACAGGGCCTAGGAACACTTATCAAAAATCCAAACATCATCATTAAACCTGCTGACAAAGGATCCAAAATAGTAATTATGGACAGACACCACTCCCTGATTGAAGCCAACCGCCAACTCTCCAACACAATTCATTACAAACCAATAGAATCAGGCGTTCAGATGAGAACACAGATAACAGTCTGGGAAATCATTCAAACACTATCAGAAAAAAACACATCACAGCAAAACAAAAAAACTACCTATTCGGCCCTGACAATCCACGCGACAGACACTTTTACCTACTACCAAAAATTCATAAGGAACCACACACTTGGACCATTCCCTGTGAGGTTCCTCCTGGTCGACCGATTGTTTCAGATTGCAACAGTGCCACTCACAAAATCTCTGAATACATCGAACACTTTCTGGGTCCCCTTTCCACTAAACATCCGAGCTACATCAAAGACACCTACCACTTCCTAGACATTATCCGACCCATGGCTGTCCCAACCAAGTCTTACCTTTTCACAATTGACATTGACAGTTTGTATACTAACATCAATACAACTACTGGTATTAAAGCAGTCACCTCTATTTTTCAACAACACCCAGATACCAATAGACCGGATCAGGAACTTCTCCAACTTTTAACCATCTGTTTAAATAACAATGATTTTGTATTCAACAACCAAAACTACCTACAGATAGATGTGACAGCCATGGGTCAGAGATTCGCACCGTCATACGGCAACATCTACATGAGCGAGTGGGAGCGAGAAGCACTGGTGAAGTGTACCCACAAACCATTAATCTATCTCCGCTTCTTAGATGACATTTTTGGAACCTGGAATCATAACATTGACCAATTTGAACCATTCATCAAAACTCTCAACGATCACCACCCAACAATTAAAGTCAAATACTCCATAGACCAGACACAAATCAACTTCCTAGCTACAACCGTTTTTTTCCAGCCCTCCACCACATCTCACACCCATCTTCATACCAAAGTTTATGTCAAAACTACAGATACACGCTCTCCTACATAAAAACAGCTATCATCCCAAACACACCTTCCGTGGCATCATTAAATCTCAAATAATCCGATTTCACCGTATCTGTTCCCTACAATCTGACTTCAATAAGGCAACATCACTACTTCACTCCGTAACAGGGGCTACTCAAAACGCTTTCTCCGCTATACCAAAAACAATACCTTGGCCAGCCGCGCTCCCACTCGCTCTTACACTCCACGAGCTCCAGCCCAGGTCTCAGATACAACCCCCCACAAGAAATCAGTACAGGGTCTCCCCCGGTCTCCCACCCTTTCCCCCCTTTACCCCAATTCCCCTCCTCTGCTTTATCCTCAGGAATCCAAACCTACCACCAACACACACACACACACACACACACACACACACACACCGCAAACCCCACCCATCACATCATCACTTCTGATACCCATAATCACTACCTTTTAACACCAAGTTACAAACTTTCATCGCATCCTGAAACACAACTTCCACCACTTCCAAACCCAACACCCAGTCTTTCACAAACACCGCATCCTGTCAGCTTACAGGAAACATAAGAACTTACAATCCACCCTCACCAAATCACAATACTCAGATCACAGTCCGGCACCTACACTTCAACACAACCATCATTACAGAACCCGTAAATTCATCCATAACTCCTACAACAACAAAACAGAACCCATCCATGGTACACTTTCACTCACTACTGCCAATGTCATTTACATCATCACTTGCACACTATGCCATAAACATTATATAGGCGAAACGCAACATTCCATTCACACCCGACTCACACAGCATTTATACAACATTAGGAAAGGTCGACTTACGACTCTATTAGTACAACACTTTCAATCACATTTTCCCACACACCTCACCATATCTGGTCTTGAGAGTAATGACCGCTGGAGCACTGCGCAAAGGAAGAGAGCCGAACGTATCTGGATACAGAGACTGGGCACCACCACACCGACTGGTCTCAATGACGCTTGAAGCATACAGCAAGTAATTTCTTCATTCATTTTTCCTTTCTTATTTTTATTTTATTATTTTTTATATTTCCCTTCCTTTCCCTTCTTATTTGGGACAGGAACCCCAGGTTCAGGACCCGTTAGAGACATAATTGGTCTTCAGAATACCACATAAACCAATAGGACCATCTCCCTCCAAAACCACCTTCCACTAGCCAATCAGATCTTCATCCAATCCACACATGACACCACACACACACACCCCAAAAAGGGAGTGACTAATAATTAATCTTTTAACAGTATATATACCACACCACAGAGCCATAGTAAATTATCCCCTGAAGAAGCAGGAATACTGCGAAACGTCGGGACTGCTGCCGAATGTAAGCCTCTGCTGATCTTATATATTTTTTATCCTTTTAACCTTTTTTACTCAAATTTTACCTGTTTTAGTAAAGTTTTTAGCAGAACTGGCATTTGCACTCGGGACTCCTACCGAGTCAAAGCCTAAACCTAAAAACTGTTACCACCGTCAACCATTCCGCCTGGACATCCTTCACCACCACACAAGAAGAACAACTTTTCAGCTCTCCAACTTCAAACCCAACAATAAGGACTCCTATTCCAGGACCCGGTATTCCATCTCCATCATCTTCAAACCAACTAACCAATTCCCCACCAGGACCATCTTAAAAAGACTACCCGAGTTCGACTCCCCACCAGGACCATCTTAAAAAGGTAAGAGCCCTCCACACTAATGTACTCGTCTTTTTTTAGAGCGGGGGCTACATCCGGTAGCAAAACTCAAAATGGCTCCCCACACACAGACACACACCTACACCTACTCATACACTCACTTTTAGAAACAAACCACAGCCACTTATGTCACTCCCCACACAATCACTCACCAGATCCAACAACCACACACACCACACCTACGCATCTGCCCTCACTCAACCCCCAGATCCGGAAACTAGAAATACCAGCAAACAATACTTCAAACTAATACAGGCCATCCACCACAAACATATTATGGACAAATCTACCACCACCAGCACATTTCCACCAGGAATGTTACGCCAAGTAAACAGACTAACAGATTTCATAAAACCCTCAGCACCCACCACAGAAACAAAAAATAAAATACACCAAAACACAACTACCTGGATGAAAAACACCATTTCCATCTTACAGCAACACTACACAACCATAATAACTGACATTAATCTACCAACATTCAACCCATTAGCCTTACAAATAGCCACTGGTTGGGCCCGGAAAAGGTACGGGGACAGGCTAACTCTGGAAACCTTAACAGCCACAAAAACAATACTACAACCACCAATCACAACCACACAACCAGTCCACTCCCCAATCTTGCCAACTATCCCGGAAGAAACATTTCCCCCTCTCCCCAAAGCTGCCGCTCCAAAAACACTCTCACTTTACTTAGGCCCCTGCACCACAATTACAGAAGAAATAAAACAACACCACTCCTCCACACCTGCCCAACCCCCCAAACACTCTACAGCAACGCAAACAACACCCCAAACCAACCCCAGTAAACTACAGCCCGCTTCTCTCCCCTCACCATATCCCATCTATAAAACCATCCTCCCCAACACCAAACCAACCAGAACAGGCCCTATCCGACCTCCACCAACCTCCCATGACTTAAATAAACATCAAGATCCCATAGATTTGGACAATACACCCCAAAACCCCACAACTTCCACTCCACTTTCACTCCCACCAAAACCCCGCAGAGTCACCTGGGGACCCCTACCAACATTCACTACTCATGCCCCCATTTCCCCTATCCTTCCCCCCACTCCCCCAGGTAAAAATCCCCCTAATTCCTCCAAAACAATTACAGCCCAAATCCACCACCCCCCTACACACTCACCCCAAAACCACACATTACAAACCATTTCCCTCAGTAATCATTCAAATGTTTCTGTTTATACAGCCGACACCATCTCCTCCTGCCCTTCCCAGACTGAAACCACCAAGACCACCGCCCGGAAAACCCTGGAAAAACAACAAAACAAATCTCCACCAAAATCCCCAAAAACAAGAGAGCCGGCAAAAATGATGAAAGGGGCCCTGAAGGTTAACCACAACCTAAAGAAAACCCAATCTGAGCCCTCTCTTAGTAAGACTGAGCATAACACACTCACCCCCCCGCCCCCCCCAGAAACCACTTCATCTCCCCCAGAAACTACGGCCCCACTCTCTCCCCAACCCACCCCTCTCCCCCACCCTCTCAATGCTAATCCAACCCCCCAGGACTCATCCATATCTCACGCACTTCCCTTCTCACCACAGCAACCTTCCACCCCGAACCCCGAAACACACTTACTGGACCTCTCAATTGCAGACCTGTCATTGAAACTCAACTGTACCCCAACAAATACCTCCACTACCTCCCCCATGCAAAAAATCCAAGAACACACCAACACAACCCCAACCACCAACACCCCCACTCCAACAACCTTCTTCAGACCTAATTATCACATTGCACGCCCCACCCGTAAAATACAAGACTGGTTTTTCAAACCCCGTAGACCCATACTCATTTTAGGAGACTCTAACATAAATCGCATCCCCGGACACACCAACCCTCAAATTCAACTTGACAGTTACCCCGGCGCCAACTCATATCACTTCCTCAAAATCATCGAAAAAACAATACCCAACCCCCACGTTAAAATAGTCATCTTCTCCATTGGACTAAACAATAAAGATCAAGACCCCAGACAGACCACAACAAACAGCTAAAATCCCTCTTCCGGCAGGCCAAATTCACATTTCCGAACGCAGATATTTACTTTCCAATCATCAACTTTTCACCCAATCTCACCCCCACCCAAAAGAGTAACCTCACATTAATCAATAACATCATGACTACAAACTTCCCCATCCTTTTCGAAATACCCCATGACACCTTCAACACAGAAAAAGACAACATACACTGGACTCCCACCACAGCCAAAACAATCTTTGAAAACTGGATGCAACAGCTAAATTTACAGTAACACCAGAAGTCAATCCGGACATACAACCACACACCCCACAGAATCTAGACTGGAATTCCCCTTCAATCATTCTCAATCTGGCAACTCTCTTCACACCCTCCACACCACAACAAAATCTGCTCGAAAAAGGACTATCTTTCATTCCACGACCTACAAACCTGGACCGGGAGGAACTGCAAAGGGATCTACACCAATTCCATAGACGAATCAAAATCACTGACTACTTCCACAATAAAACTACCACACAACCTACACCATTCACCCACCCCTCTCATTGGGAACCCCCGTCCGATCAACTCCACCCCCTCACCAATCAATTCATCCATCAAAACATAAGGGCCCTACGACGCTTCCGGCCCCAAAGAGACACCCCAGATAACCTGTCGGGGCCGGAACGTAGGGCCCTGTCGGAACTCAGCAAAAATCCAAATATCATTTTCAAACCTGCAGACAAAGGATCAAAAATAGTAATCATGGACCGTCACCAATACCTCTTTGAAGCCAATAACCAACTTAACAACACCATCTACTACAAAAAATTACAAGAAACAATCCAACCGCAAACACAACAAAAAGTTAGAACAATAATACAGGAACTTTACCATAAAAAATACATAAACGCAAAACAAAAAAACTACCTTTCTGGACCAGATCACCCACGCCCCCGTTACTTTTATCTTCTCCCTAAGATACATAAAGAACCACACACATGGACCATTCCCTTTGCAGTTCCTCCCGGCAGACCAATAGTTTCAGACTGCAATAGCTCCACATATCACATAGCCCAATACATAGACCATTTCTTAGGCCCCCTCTCCACACAACACCCGAGTTACATAAAAGACACCTATCACTTCATCGAAAAAATCCGTTCAATCTCAGTTCCCCCACAAGCCCTCCTGTTCACAATAGACATCAATAATCTATACACTAACATAAACACAGACCTCGGACTACAAACCATACGCACCATCTTCAACAATAACCCAGACCCCACCCGCCCGGATACACAACTGTTAAACCTAATTGAACTCTGCCTTAAAAATAACGACTTCCTCTTCAACAATCAATTTTACCTACAAATCCACGGAACAGCCATGGGACAAAGGTTCGCACCCTCATACGCAAACCTCTATATGAGCGAGTGGGAGCGAGAAGCCCTCCGTAAATGTCCCCTACAACCTACAATTTATCTCAGATTTTTAGATGACATATTTGGTATCTGGACCCACCCCATTTCAAAATTCACAGAATTCATAGAGATCCTCAATAGCCACCACTCCTCCATTTCCGTTAAATACACCACAAACACACAAGAAATAAACTTCCTGGACACCACAACCTTTTTCAGCCCCCCCAACAATAATAGCAAAACACTTCAAACCAAAGTCTATTTCAAACCCACAGACACCCACGCCCTCCTCCATAAATCAAGTTACCACCCCAAACACACATTCAAAGGAATAATAAAATCTCATCTTATCCGGTTCTTTCGCATCTGCTCCAACATTCAGGATTTCCACACCGCCACCAAAACCCTTTTTAACAGCCTGACTTCCAGAGGATATTCCAAACGCTACTTACGTACAATAAAAAACACCACACTGGCCTCTCTCGCTCCTCCCCCACTCCATCTCCCACTCACCCCACTCAACTAACCAAACCACCTCAACCTAATTCTGGCCCTAAACCCAACCCTCCCCTCCCCTACCTGAACCAAGGCTGGTATCCCTCCCCCTCCCCCTCCCTCCTTCCTAACCCCAACCTTCCTCCATCCCTTTCCCCCAAACCTAACCCCCAACCCACTTCCCCCTACCTGAATCAAGGTTTGTATCCTCCTCCCTCCCCTTTCCCTGACCCCAACCATCCCCTACCCCCTCTCCCTAACCCCAACCCCTCCCCCTCTCCCAACCCTAACCCCTCACGTCTTCCTGACCCTCACCATTTCCTACCCCCTCTTCCCAACCCCTCCCCCTCTCCCAACCCTAACCCCTCACGTCTTCCTGACCCTCACCATTTCCTACCCCCTCTTCCCAACCCCAACCCCTCTCCCTTACCTAACCCCAACCCCTCTCCCTTACCTAACCCCAACCCCTGCCCCTTTCCTAACCCTAACCATCCCCCACCTCCTCCCCCCAACCGTAACCCCTCCCCCTTCCCTAACCCTAACCCCTCCCCCTTCCTGACTGGACTCCACCCTCCACACACGGACTCCCCATCTACAAAACAACTACATTACATATGCCCCCCCGGACTCAGACCCGCACTGGACCGATCATCCCCCGACCTCCACCTTCCCGACAGACAAAACTTCCATTATCAACTGCTCCACAACCCCCCTTCACCTCTCCCATAACCACAGAAACCAAACAGACTTCACCAGGACCACAGACTTCAACACCACAAACTTCAAGACACTTTAAAATAACAGGCACAACAAACAACCCACGACCAGAACTGTCTCCAATTCCTCGGACCAGAAACACAATCACGGCAGCTAAATCATCATCACAATCCACTCCACCCCCCACAGCAGTCACTCCACCACCAAACAGAAAAGTACTCACACAGGCCCAAATTCACAGACCTCCGGAACAGCTGAACACCACCCCAGATCTACACTCCATCTCACTCACTACACACAGCAATTCAAATGTGTCCATCTTAATCACAGAAACCATCTCACCCCTCTGCTCTACACCTGCAGGTGGCGCTGACTCAAGTGCTGGCATGGCTCCTCAGCGGTCCCCACCGGAACAGAAAGAGGAAGGGGATAACATGATGAAAGGGCACTTCAAAGCCAAACCCATCGGCATGAAATCCCATTCTGAACCCTCCTCTAAACATAGTCCTGAGGCCGCTGCAGTGAGCCATGCCGGACCGGAGATCAGCCCACCTGCTAACAGGAAACACAACATCTCAGACTCACTATTGGACTCTCCCCCCCGTCAGCGCACACTCACACCAATCCTTCCTGGCAAATTCAAACCCACCTATCACCTCAGCAGACCGAACTGCAAACTCCAGGACTGGTTTTTTAAGGGGAGAAAACCAGTCTTAGTACTGGGAGACTCCAACATAAACAGAATCCCACCACACCATAACCCACAGATCCAGTTGGACAGTTACCCTGGGGCAAACCTGTATCATTTTCTGAAAGTCTGCGAAAAAACCACTCCCAATCCGACAACCAAAATAGTCATCCTTTCCATCGGCATCAACAATAGAGATCAGGACCCTAAATTAACATCATGTAAACAACTAAAAGCACTCTACAAACTAGCCACGGTAACCTTCCCTAATGCAGATATATACTTTCCCATAATGAACTTCTCCCCCAATCTCACACAAAAACAGCAGGATAATCTGAAATTAATCAACAACACCATAGCCACACACCTACCGTTTTTAACAGAAATCCCTCATGACACTTTCATCACAGAACACGACAACATACACTGGAAACCAGACACAGCCAAACACATCTTTGAAAATTGGTGCAACCAGCTAAATTTATAATCACAAACAAACCGACCCAGGAACCGTTACCAGCAGACCCAGACCTGGGCTGGAGCTCTACTTCCAACATCCTCAATCTCTCGACACTATTCAAACCCACACAACCACAAATAGCATTATTAGAAAAAGGCTTATCTTTCATTCCCAATCCGCTCAGGTACGACCAGGAGGAACTTCACAGGGACCTTCACCAATACCACAGACGCCTCAAACTAACAGAATATTTCCACAATCAACCACACCAAAACAAGAAATTATTCACACATCCATCCAATTGGGAACCCACTACAGAACAGCTTTCCTCACCAATTCGACGACACCTCCACAACAACCGAAAAATTCTCCGTAGATATCGGCCTCCGACAGATATAGCAGATAATCTGTCGGAGGCCGAACGACAGGGCCTTAAAGCACTCACAAACAACCCAAACATAATCATTAAACCAGCAGATAAAGGCTCAAAAATAGTTATTATGGACAGACACCAATACCTAACAGAAGCCCACCGCCAATTATCCAACACAACACACTACAAAACAATAGCAACAAGCATCCAATTAGAAACACAGTCAACAGTCAGGAAAATTATTCAAACACTCTATCATAACAAACACATTTCAGCCAAACAGAGAGACTACTTATTCGGACCGGACAACCCACGCAATAGACATTTCTATCTACTACCCAAAATTCACAAAGAACCACACACCTGGACAATCCCTTGTGAGGTTCCTCCTGGTCGACCAATTGTTTCAGATTGTAACAGTACAACCTACAAAATCACAGAATACATTGAACATTTCCTCGGACCTCTTTCCACTAAACACCCCAGCTACATAAAAGATACTTACCATTTTCTAGACATTCTTCGACCCATGGCTGTCCCCATCAATTCGTACTTATTCACAATTGATATTGATAGTCTCTACACTAACATCAACACAACCGCAGGATTAAAAGCAGTCACTTCCATTTTTCAACAATATCCAGACAACAATAGACCGGACCAAGAACTCATCCAGCTCTTAACCATCTGCCTCAATAGCAACGACTTCATATTCAATAACCAGAACTACTTACAGATACACGGGACAGCCATGGGTCAAAGATTCGCACCATCATACGCTAATATTTACATGAGCGAGTGGGAGCGAGAAGCACTGGCCAAGTGCACCCATAAACCTCTCATTTACCTCCGTTTTCTCGACGACATCTTCGGCATTTGGACACACGACATCAAACACTTCCAACCATTTATTCAAACCCTCAATAACCATCATCCAACGATTAAAGTCAAACACACCATAGACCGGACACAGATCAACTTTCTAGACACAACTGTTTTCTTTCAGCCCTCCACCACATCACACACCCGTCTCCACACCAAGGTCTATTTCAAAGCCACAGACACACACGCTCTGCTCCACAAAAACAGTTACCACCCCAAACACACCTTCCGTGGGATCATTAAATCCCAAATCATTCGTTTCCACCGCATTTCATCTTTACAGTCAGACTTCAACCAGGCAACATCATTACTATTCAAAGCACTCCGCAACAGAGGCTACTCCAAACGCTTTCTCCGTCATATCAAAAATAGTACCTTGGCCACCCTCGCTCCCACTCGCTCACACACCTCACGAGCTCCAGCCCAGCTCTCAGACACATCCAACCACAACCAACAGGTACAGGGTCTGGTCCCTAAACCCAACCCCTACCCTAAACAGGGTTTGCATCCTACCCCCGACCCAATTCCTTACCCTAACCCCAACCTCTACCCTAGACAGGGTTTACATCCCCACCCACACCCTATTCCTGACCCTTACCATGACCCCCCTGGCCCTAATCCTAACCACGACCTCCCTGGCCCTGAACTTAACCCTGACCCCCCTGGCCCTAACCTCAACCATCACCTCCCTGGCCCTAACCTCAACCACGACCCCCCCGGACCTAACCTCAACCACGACCCCCCTGGCCCTAAACCTAACCATGACTCCCCTGGCCCCGAACCTAACCCCAACCCCAACACCCCTTTACCTTATCCTAACCCACATCCCCCTTCTATGGGACCAGACCCTACCATGCTCCAGGGTAACACCAACACACACATTATTCCATTCATCTCCACCTTTTCACACACAATCACAAAACTACACCGCACTATCAAACACAACTTTACTCATTTACAAACACAGCATCCAGCCTTCCACAACTCCAAACCCATCTCAGCTTTCAGAAGAAACAAGAATCTACAAGACATACTGGTACACTCCAAATACACAGACCACAGACCGCAACCATACATCGAACACAATAGCCATTACAAAAATAGGAAATTCATCACCAACACACACAGCAACACTTCATATCCAACCATAGGACAACTTTCACTCCAGACCACCAACACAGTCTACATCATTACCTGCACAGATTGCAATAAACATTACATTGGAGAGACCAAACACAGCATACACACCAGACTCAAACAACACATTTACAATATCAACCAAGGTAAACTCAGAACAATCCTGGTACAGCACTTTTTACAACATGGCATCAATAAACTCATCATATCAGGAGTAGAGGCCAATGAGAGATGGACCACCGGGCTGAGGAAGAGAGCGGAAAAACTATGGATTTTTAAACTGGACACCGGAGCCCCATTGGGCCTCAACGATAGGGAGAATTTTTAGGTTCCCCCGTTGGGAGGGCGGGATGCATGGGGAGCATTGACCGGACCGGGAGTTGAACCCGGCCCGGCCGGCTCCGGAGGCGTGGAATTGGCCTCCAGGCCACAGGGCTTTTAAACTACGTTTTAGATAATCAACACCCACATAGAATCTTCCTTTTATGCTATCCAGCGCCTACCCTCTTATATCGCAACATTTGGTCAGCCTTTTTTCAAAAAAATGTCTATACCTTTTAAACATTTCCCCACCATTTGGAGGCGTTTTTAACCTGTTGCTACTAAAGGACTCTTAGGGATTTTTATGAATTATGATGAATGTATTTATTGATCTATTTATTTATATATTTATTATTAATTTTATTCACTTGTTTGAAACAAGGGTGAGAATTGCCACCCTCCATCTCGTTGTGTATTTTTGCATGCATTTTATTCTTCTTTTAAATGTGTAATATCCCTCCCTGAGTGTGCGTTGTATTTATTCTCCATGAATTTTTTTAACATCTCATCAATGAATTGCAGTCCACTTTTAGCAGCAGATCTGGGAACACTCCAAATTGAACTTAAAAACTCTGTATATATTTTCCTTTTGCAAGATGTTTTTTTAGCTGACTCCTTGCTCCCCAGGCGTTCCGCCCTACTGGTGGCTCTCTTCCTCTGCCCGGGACTCGAACCCGGCCCTTCTGGATGGGGGAGAGGAACTTTTCACCTTCGCCAAAGCCTCTGCCTGACTCAGAAGTCAGTGGGGCGGCCCTTGTCCCAATCCTATAAACCAATAAAATCAAAGAATAACAGAAATTTCGACCATCCAAGAAAGAACATTTTGCAGTGGAGCAACAGGCCAGTGCAACAGAGCAGATCTTTGACACCCTAACCCCAACCCCAACCCCAACCCTTACCTAACCCCAACCCCTCTCCCTTACCTAACCCCAACCCCTGCCCCTTTCCTAACCCTAACCATCCCCCACCTCCTCCCCCCAACCGTAACCCCTCCCCCTTCCCTAACCCCAACCCCTCCCCCTTCCCTAACCCTAACCCACCCCCCTTACCTAACCCCAACCCCTCCCCCTTACCTAACCCCAACCCTTACCCTAACCCACCCCACACCCCTGATCTAACCTACCTGAACCAAGGTCTGTATCCTTCCCTCTCCCCCCTCCCTAACCCCTACCACCGACCACCGCACCCTTTCCAATCAAACCAGAATCCAGACTCCCACACCTCATTCAACCCTACCTCACCCACTCATCTAATCCCCTTTGTTTCCACCTTCTCACATCAAACAGCAGGCCTTCAACACACCATCAAGAACCACTTCTCAAAACTTCATTCACAACACCCGGCCTTCTCACAATACAAACTAATTTCAGCATGCAGGAAACACAAACATTTACAAAATATCCTAGTCAAATCAAAATTCTCAGACCACACACTCACATTTCTCAACATCTCTACAACATTGATTTATTTATAATTGTATTTCTTCACTCTTTTACTATTTTTTTTATTTTCATTTTATTTCTATTCATATATTTTAATCTTTTTTATTTTTTTATCCCATTTTCCCAGACATTAGGATTCTCCTACGATCAATACAGAGAATAGGAATAGTACAGAGGTTAAACCCCAGGACTCCCACATAAGAACCCATGGTTCAAACCTCGGCCTGACCAGAGCAGATGAGAACTAGAACTTGATGCATGTTATTTTTTTTTACTAACTTTTACACTGTTTTTATGAGAACACACATTTATTATTTTTAACTTTATTATTTTTCAATTCACCACGCTAGTGGCCTTGGGGAATAACATTGGGGCTGCCACCTGGTCAGCGGGGGTTTGAGCCCCCACTGGGACGCAGGCATCCACATAGCTTAAAGAACCAAATTGGAACCTTACTGATAAATGAAAACTCCATAAATGAAAAACCCATGGTTCAATACCTGATAGAGATGAAGTCTGTCACAAGATTATCTCATTCTAATTGGTTACCTCCACCACAAGGTTTATTTAATTGTGTTTTTTTTTTTTATGTATAATTTCACTATAACCTACTGTATTAACATAGAGCCAAAAATACACAAAAATCATAAAATTTGAATTGAAAAAAAAATATTACAATAAAAATCATAAAACATACTCAACCAACTGTTTTGGAACTTGAAAAACTAAATATAGGTTGCTATTATGAATATGTAAATGTAAAATTGAAATGAAGTGATACTATATACAAATATTTACAATAGAAAAAACATGGATATTTGTGAGGAGTTTACCAACTTACTCGACACCTGTGAGAGACCAGAACAAATGAGAGTCAGACACGAGGGTTTTACTTTGTACAAAGGGCATCCCGCTACTGCAACATCTAAGCCACAGAGAGCAGAGAGGCGCAGAGCAGTTCCTTGTTCCTTTATTTATATACAGTAGTAGCGGTTATATGACATGTGACTGGAACAGGGGCAGTCCCTGTTCCAGTAAAAAAGAAAAAAGATGTGTAGTGTACTACGACTACTGATGCTGGGACAGTGTACTACGACTACTGATGCTGGGGCATGTGACATTCTTTTAGCCTTCTAACAATATTCATAGGCGTTTTTTAGCTACAACTCTTCAAAACAAACAAACTGTAAAATAACAGAGCTTTGCATTCTCAAATTGTGCAAATGTAACATTGATAGACAACTGAGGCGTAATCAACCTATATACACACACAAATATTTCACACTATATACAAAAAGGGCCATAGTTTTTTTTTGTGCCACTCTGCAAAGCAGTTTCTGTCCACAATAACACAGTGCCACATCGCAGGATTTGCACTTCCATGAGGGGAGGTTCCTTTTTTGTCTTCTTGATGGCAGCGTTGACAAATCCTGTGTCCCTGTGTGGCTTTCTTGCTGGTGTCTGTTACCACCGCAATGGGAACAGGAATGTGGTCTGCACCTTTCTTGGCTGGTCTGCCGCTACTGTCCACCCCGCACAGCTGGGCCACACGCCCAGTCTGGAAGTCCTTGTGGGACTGTCAACACCACCCATGTGCTTATTGTAAGCAAGGACTGGGGTGGGGCAGGAGATCAATTTTGCTGACCAGCGTCCATCTTTATCCTTCACCCTCCTCTTGACCACGTCCCCAGAAACTGCTGGATGGATCGTGGAGCACACCGACACCTCCCATGGGTCCATCCACTTTACAAAGACCAGGGAGCCCTCCCTGATCCACCACACTGCACCCCTTTCTGATTTTTTATTGAGAGCATTTCCTCTCTTGGTTGGGCACCCTCTCCTGTTGTCCCTGTATGTTCCACAGGCTCTAAACTTCATATCAGCCAGCTTGAGGAACAACTCGGGGCTTGAATAAAAATTGTCCATGTAAACATGGTAGCCAGTTCCCAGATATGATGGCTGGATCAGGTTGATCACAGAATCATATGCAAGACCATGCACTGTGTGTATTTTTGCCAACATAAACGTGGAAGTTGACAGTGTAGCCATTGATGGAGTCGGTCAAAACAAACAGTTTGATCACTTTGTTGGTTTGTCCTTCATGTACTGCGTCATCCCAGTTTTTGCCTTCGTGGCCACCATCCGTTCATCCACAGCCAATTCCCTCCTCGGATGATAGTGAGCCTGGCAGGCAAGGAGGATGTCGTCCATGAGGGGCTTCATCTTGCACAATTTATCATACGATGGCGTTCCCTTCCTCTCATCGTTTTTTTTGTCCACCTCTGGGTCACTGGGGTGGATGTTGGAGAGCAGTGCCCTGAAGCGGTCCCTTGTCAAGACACTAGCTGGAAACGGCACAGATGTGATTGTGTCGGGTTTCCAGTAGTCTAATGCTGGGCAGTTACAGAGGTGTGTATATAACAGGGGTCGGCAACCCAAAATGTTCAAAGAGCTATATTGGGCCCCAAAAAAAAAAAAAAAAAAATACCTGCCTGGAGCCGCAAAAAATTAAAAGCCTTATATAAGCCTAATATGGAGGCAACATAGGCTGTCAGTATATTAGCTATATAAGTCTATTATTAAAATGACTAAGTAGGCTACAAATACAAAATGAGCATTCATGATTAAATGTTTATTTTCCCTGCAGCACATCCTGGAGAGAATGACACAACACGTGACTACTCTGCTGTACGGTATTCGGTGCTTCAAGTTTAACTTCCATTACAATATCAATGTTTTGTTGCATTGATTAAATTATAGAAATCTAAAAAACAGAAGTAAAGACAGGGTCTGAACGGGAAGACTAATCAGAAATTGCTGGAGCGCTTCGCAAAAGTACAACAAGACAATCTGGCAGGGATGAAGGGGAAATGAACCAGTATATAAGCTGAGGGACTGATGAGGAAATGGACTGCAGGTGAGATGGGCGGGGAAAACCAGGTGAGGGAAATGAGTTGATTGCAGGGAGGAATCTGAAATGACAGGAGAATTAGTGGACATGAAACCAATAAAAACAAACTGAGTGAAACTATGTTACAAAAAGAAATAAAGCAATCCTTTTTTCTTCTCCCCTTACGTGGCCTCAGACATAAATGAATAGGCTCCATTCACAAATGAGTAATGAAACAGCTGCAATTAAAAGGCAGCTTGCTTAAAAAATAAAACACAGTAGAACAGCAGAAATGACTCAAAGAAATGATGCGAGATCACGCGAGAATCCCGAACATATGCGAGTCCCTGCGATAAACTGTGTATAAAAGAAACAACAACAACAAACAGCTAACTTTGCTTCTCCGGCATGGGAGAGATTATAAAAAGGATCTGTTGTGTCATAAATTGTTGTGTGCTGTTCCACTTCAACAATTAGTCTCTCGTTGTTCATGCTGAGACTCTTTGATTGATTGACAGCTGACCTGGTGCCGCCAGTCATAACGTAATGTGGACGTGAAGCTGTGACAGGCGACATGAACTGCATTTTGTGTTTTATTTTGAAAGGGGGCAGAAGTTGGTTACGCTGATTCTGTGTCAGATTTCCTGTCTGGTGCAATCTGCTCTGTTGAAATTGACGCGGTTTAGCAACGGCTCGCGTCAAAAATAGAAGTGCTACGGAAAGATAGCGCTGCGGAGCGGAGAGACGCACTGCAAAATCTAATAGTCTTAATATAAGAAATAAATACTTGGTTTGAGCAGATATAGACTAAAATTAAGTGAAATAATCTGCCAGTGCAGTAAGATAATCAGACTTGGTAAGATTTCTTAAAATAAGAAAAAATTAGCACGAGAGAAATATCTTGAAATAAGTGGTGAAACACTCAATCCAAGTACTGTATACAAGTCAAATAATCTCAAAACTAGCTTTTCAATTCTTGTTTCACTTTTTGTTTCTTACTCAAATTGAGTGAAAAAAACCTAAATCAAGAGCAACTTAACAAGATGATTCTTCTTAATTCAAGAATTATGATTATTTTTTATCTTAAATCAATGCATTTAAAATCATACACAGAGAATATTGTTGACAACATTTATTTGAAGTGCTTGCAGAATAGCTGGATTCCTTACAGTGTTTACAATCATTATAACATAATGTTTGCAAAATTAAACATAAACAAAATAACAAAAAATTACCTCTGAAACACTCAGACACTGTTACTCAGAGGCTATAACCTCATTATCTTTGAACATTTTAATAAAAAATAAAAACTTTCCATGAACAAAAATAGACAGCAAGTCTTCAGTATTTGTATAAAACACAGGGCCCCGCCCCCAAGCCTGAACAGCTCTATTTCTTAATGAAAGCATTCCACTCGGCCATGGCTCTTTTGTACGAGCCTGTGGTGTCTCGCGCGTGGATACTGTCCTGTAAGACTTCTGTCTGAATGACAGAGAGAAGGGTCGCCACACACTTAGGATACGTGAAATGCAGGGTGTAGTAATAACCCATCAGATACAGCAAACCTTCACCAAGTTCTTCTTTGGCAAATGTAGTGACAGGAGTCTTTCCAATTGCCAAAACCAAAACAGGGCTGAAGAGAGTTCTCTCCTGGAGGTAGATGGCTGGCTCTTCTGTTGGCTGGAGAAGAAAACAAAAAACTGAAGTTTCTGCAGGGTATACTGAAAAACTGCTTGGGCAAGTGAACTGAGATTTTTTAACACCATTATGTACATCTGAGACCACTACAAAATGATCAGTTTTGCTGGTTTTACTATTTATAGGTATGTGTTTGAGTAAAATTAATATTTTTGTTTCAAGTGCTGACAACATTTCTTTCAAATTTGAAATTAAAATATTGCCATTTAGAGCATTTATTTGCAGAAAATGACAAAAAAAAGATGCAGTGTATTCAGACCTTGAATAATGCAAAGAAAACATGTTCATATTCATTTTTAAACAACAAAGCACTGACATTTTAACTTAGGAAGAGTTTAGAAATCATTATTGGTAGGATCATCTCAATCTTTAATCACAGTGGTGGTTTTTGTAATCCTCATAAAATAAGATTTGGTTCAGATGATCACCTGATGGAGCTCTAAAGATAGGTCAAACAGGTACATGTATTAAAGACCGAAAAATGACGTACCTGCACCCAGACTCATGGGTGGCTTCAGCACTTTCCTCCAAACACCATAAAACTGCACCATGGAGCAGAAGTCGGCCCATCTCTTCTTTACTTCATGTAAGAACTTGCTGTTGTCCTTATCCAGAATCCGCCGCAGCTCATCCATCACCTGCAATGCAAATAAGTGTTAAAATCTGCAACAATGTTAGCTTTGTGGAGAAGCCAAAAACAACAAGTGCTTCACTTACATGATCTTTGAAACATGGATATGCCTCAAAAATCTTTGCTGGTCTGTCCTCTTCTTTCAGAATGTCACTGTCAATGAAGGCTCTTCTTGCTTGAAACTCGAGGTCAAGGATCTGGCAGACAGCATCTTGGTTGGGTTTTGGTTTCTTGTACATCTCCTGCAGAGTCTTGTAATGCCTGGCCTGTGTTGCCAGACTATCGTTGTCTGTTAAAAGGAAGTACAAATCAGCAACAGGTATTGGACATGAATGATACAACAGGTTTAAGCCAGCAAACATAACATTTTGATTGTTATACTTCAATCTTTACACAGTGGAATCAAATAAGTGAAAACAACTGTAACATCACAAGACATGAAAGCCTAATCATAACTTCAATGAAAAGTTTAAATATCATCATATACAAAACTGTGATAGTATTACCTAGCCTTCATGTCCATCATTATCGCCAAAATTACTTTCACTCACCTGAGCTGTCGTCTTCAGAACTGCTCCCAGGTGGCAAAAGAATTGTTGATCCACCACTTGAGTCTGCATCATAACCTTCTCCCTGGTCACTTGGAGAGAAGTCAATGTGACGTCTTTTGGTTGAACTGCTCCTCTCTGGTCTGGGCCCCTGCCTCTTCTGTGGGGACTTCACATTCAGAATTCTCTTCTGAAGATAATTGTACATGCTCATCTGTGGTGAAAAAAAGTCACTTATTGAAAAACATTTTGAATATCACATAACTTTTCAAGAAAATAATATGGCTAAAATTGTCATCACATACATGTTTGATGGGTTCATCTTTATCCTGTAGCATGGGATAATACGCCACTAGTCTCTTAGCCATTGCGGTGACCTCATGCTTTGAAGGGTACCGGAGCTCCTCTCCTTGGTGACTTGCTCTCAAGATTGAAATCATGCTGGTAACAGTGTTCCTCACCAGCCTGCATCTCAGCTCTTTGGACATGGCAGATTCCCCCTCTTTACCAGTGCAGGCCATCTCAAAATGCTGCTTACGAGCTAGTTCCAACTCAGCGTTAGTGTAGTTCACACATTCTGGAGGACTAGGAAGCTGTAGGATTTTCTTCACCACAGGAGTGGATGTGCAGGGGGGTGGTGATCCTTGAAGTGATGACACAGTTCCTGTTTCACCTGGGCCAGCTTTGTCAGGTAAAGTGGCATTCTCATCCTCAGAAAGAAAATCAAAACTTATTACAAGGTTAATGACGGACACAATTAGAAACAACATGTTTAGGGAACTGGACCCTGAAAACTAGTGCAGTAAAACAAAAAAGTGTTTATTAACTCACAGAGGTACCACAGGAACACACAGCATGGACACAGACGAACCAACAAAGGACAAAAAGGAAGACAGGAAGACAAGACATGGAACTTCAAAATAAAACAGGACATGGACAAGGAAGTGGAAACCATGGCACAACATGTGAAAAAAGAAGTAGGCAAAAACTTACCTCTTGGCTAATTAGAGCCCACAGTTGTTTCCTCCTGAGAAAGTTCTCTGGCCCAGGAAAAGGTCTCTTAAATCACCCCGACTGAGGGTGTGGAGTAAGGCCGCATCTATGCTGGCAGCTGTAAAAGTCAAATTATTAACAAACCTTTTAGAAGTAAAACCTATATACCATTTTTTTTTACCTAGACATTTAACACTAATTAACTTGACAAGGTAAACTGCAGTGTCTGTGTTATTCCATCTATTATCTAAGAATAAATCTAAGTAAAAAAATAGACACTTGGAGTTTTGTAAAATAGCTGAAATACATTTTGTTTCTGAGATCAGTATTATCTTGCATACTCAATAATTCAGTTAAATGGTAATAAACATCAATATTATGTAGCATATGCAGCAACATCTAAACATAGCATTTAGAACAGAAACAGTAGCATCATCCAATTCCTCCATGGTGTTAAGGCCCATTTAGTTGCTCCTGGAAGGCACGAAAAACATCACAAGTCATGGGTAGGTCTAGTTTGAGTTGGATCAGTCTAGATCAGGTTTTCAGTCTTTCAGCTGTCAAAAGTGACACAGAATCTGACACCTGGATAAGCTGCTCAAGGGTGACTGAGCAACGGCTAAATTCAATATGTGGAAATGACAAACAATAAGGCAAACAGTAACTTAAATGTCATTATTCAACCATTTACCACCATAAAGCTATTCCAGTGTAGCTAGCCTTGGCTATGATGAGACATTTTAAAATATACTTTATCCTATACCCTTCATTCACAGATTCAAAACAGTTATAACCTAGCTAAATCATGTCAAATCAATAAAACACGATGATTTTCTTTTTTTACAGAATGTGCACAGCACAGCTAGCTAGCCAGGTCTATAAAGTAATGAATCCGTGCTGTCTTTCTCTGCTTGTTCACCAAGTAAATCTACTGTGTGGCATCATGCAGGCCTCCCTCTCATCCACACAGAGCTGCGCTCACCTGCCTGCTTCATGTGCATTAGCACCCTTCTAGCAAGTTACTGTTGCTTTTAATATATCCACATTCATAGAGCACATGATAAAAAAAATGTATCAACAACGTTTTTTATTAGTCGCACGAGATAAAGCATAAGCAAACACTGCTAACCATGTTGTAGCACCAAAGCTGCAAAGTTAGCTAGCTGCATTTCAGATTGAAGAGGCCGATTTATTCATTGATAGGACCACAGTTCTCGCGATGAGTGGAGTAAAAGAGTAAAACTGTAAGGTAATTGTAAAATGTATAACTTTATAATTTTTAATATAACGTTGTTTTCTCCTTAACACAGCAGAATCCAGTCCGACAGCCTGACGTTCTCCCAACCGTCGCGGGGCAGACGTAACCATATGAGGGTAGTGAGGGGGGTTGGTGCAGACCATGTCAGTCTGTGTAAAACGTGTAAACACCTGCTAATAATGACATACACACATACATAATTGGCGAATACTAGAACTATAAATTATATTTTAATTTCTGGGCCAGTTGTTGATCCCTGTATAATCACATCACTATGCAAATAACCTTGCAATGATCCACCCCCCTCCCGTCCAGATTTGGTACTGACCTCTCTAATCAGTATGTGCCCGCCAAAATAAAGTTCAAATGATTCAGATTGAAGCGGTTACGCTGTGCTGTTGGTACTACTAAGATCAAATACCTGGACTACTCCTTTTTGCTTTTTTTGTTTTTCTAGTGAAGACTCATTTTTCAGATTAGTGGAGATTTTTCCATGGCTTAAACAAGTTCTGTCAGCATTCATTTGGCTAGCGAAATTCTTTTTCGAGGGAACATGGCCTGTTGGAGGTGTGTGATTTGCTTTGTTTTCGCTGCCTTAACATTGAGGGCACTCTTGAGCCACATTAACACAGCGCATAGTCGCAGTCCCGATTTCCATGTTATATGTGGGATTGATGGCTGTACTGCTGAGTACAGAGTCTTCAACTCCTTTTATTACCATATTAGACGCACACATGCTGTATATTTTGCCACTGGAAACCCACCTACTGGATGGATGACATCAGCTACAAGTGATCTATCTCGGGTTGGAAGTGAACATTTTGACATCCCAGTTTTTTCTGACTGTGCCACTGAAACACGGGGAATGCAAAGGACCAACAGTGAAGTCAACACACCTGTCATCTCAAATGAAATGTTGAACCCAGAGCCTACATGTCATCAGATTCCACACCCTGATAATCAGGTACGGTCCAATGTCAATGTTGTATGATAATATTATTCAACATTTAATGTGAACCAGTCTTATATGTACACAGTATATTAATGTTTATTATGAACACAACATATTTACAGGAAGGAGCTGGTGCATCAAGTGCAAATATTAGACGTGCAGCTGCATTTGTCATCAATGTGAGGGAGAGATGTCACCTGTCTAACCCTGTGTTATCATTATTATAATATTAACATTATGGTAACATGTTTATCCTGCTGTAGGACAATTGATTTTATAAAGCAAGTGTTAAAAATGCTTAGTAGGAGACCATTTTTATAAATGTATACGCATATCACATCATATTCCCACTGTCAGAGTAACAACAGCCCCATATTTATCCTCAATTTCAATATTTTTCAAAACTTAATGTTAGCTTTAATTGTTGTAATCTGGTGCAATTATGATGCAATTCGTATTAGTGTTAGCATCTTTCAGTAACTACAAACTACAGGGGAGACATTTTGATGTCATTTTGAATATGCAAATGCTCCACATTGTTCAAGGACAGTGACCATTTTGGTATGATCAATCTTCAAATGATTCTCAAGAATGGTTATGTTAGTTGTATTGGACAAACATCATGTATTTTACATTTCATTGTTGACTGTGTTTCAGAGGAGCGTCAACAACATTGTTTCTGAAGTCCAGCAGTATCAAACTACTCTTCTGAGCACCTTGAGGGACACAATGAAGAGGATCTTTGAAAGACGTTCAGACAGCGTGGAGCAGCTACAAGAGGAAGTACTAGTGACATTAGACAGTTTTATATGCAAGACAGCACCATCCAGAGGCTTTTTAACCCAGTAGTAAGTAAAGTAAGTAAAGAAAGGACAATCAAGAGTTCTTGGAATTAAAAACAGAAGTTTTTACTATATATCCCTGGTTAAGAGTCTTGAACAGCTGTTGTCCAATTCTAGGATTTTTGATATGATCCGCACCATGCCACAGAGTTGCCACAAAGATGGATTTTTGTATGATATTGTTGATGGGAGCCTTTTCAAATCCCACCCACTGTTTTCAGTGAAACCCTCTGCTTTACAGATCATTTTATACACTGATGAAATGGAGATCTGCAATCCTCTTGGGTCACATGCTTCAGTAAATAAATTACTGATGGTTTATTATACTTTAGGAAACATAAACCCCAAGTTTAGGTCAAAGCTGGCTGCAATCAGACTCCTTGCTATAGCAAAAGCTGATGATATTGACAAGTGTGGTGTTGATTTTGCATTACAAAGAATTGATGAAGACTTAAAGTTGCTGTATAATGGTGTCACAATCCAAACACAGAGTGGTGGATTTGAGTTATTTGGTGCTGTAGTTTCAGTGTGTGGTGACACACTTGCGCAGCATGAGCTTGCTGGTTTCAAGGAAGGAGTTGGTTTTGCATACAGTAAATGTAGGCATTGTGAATTTACCTTTGAGGAAATGCAAATTAGTTTTAATGAAGAGAGCTTTACAAAAAGGACAATAGAAAAACATATTCAACAGTGCCGTGAAATAGAAAACGCCAGCACAGACTTCTTGAAATCAGCCCTCAAAACCACCTATGGTATAAACAGGAGGAGCAAGCTGGTTGATTTTCCAGCCTTTGACCTCATTCGGCAAACTCCACAGGACATAATGCACATCATTCTTGAGGGTGTTGCACCAATGGAAATTAAGTGTGTGTTAAAATACCTTGTTCTGTCAGGACAGATGGAGTTGGATATGTTCAATTCAGCCATGCAGAGTTTCCCTTTGTCCCCAGTAGATGTACGTGACAAACCCTGCCCTATAAGTGTCAGTACCTTGGCATCAAATGATAACAAACTTAAACAGTCCTCAGGGCAAATGCTGATATTGCTGAAGATCATGCCTGTTCTGCTGAATACTATAGAGAAAAATGAGTATGTTCAGTTTGTTTTGGACTTAATTGAGATAGTTCAGATACTTTTTGCTCCTGTTTTATCTGTGCAGACTGTATTAAGACTGAGAAGTATGATTGAACAGCATCTGAAACAGTTTAAGAAACTTTTTCCTGAGAATAATGTAATTCCTAAGCAACATTACCTGCTGCATCTCCCTGCCCAAATTCTTTCCCTGGGCCCAGTGATAAGACACATGTGCATGAGATTTGAGTCAAAGCACTGTTTTTTCAAACACTGGTCATCTAAATTGAACTTCAAAAATGTCTGTAAGTCACTTGTGAAACATAATCAGCTTTTTGAATGCTGTCAAAATGAAATGGGTATCGAGCATCCGATTTTTTTTACATGAGAAAGAATTGGGTCCTGTCTCAGAAGTAGCAAATATGGAGTATGTTAATACAAAGATGAGAGATTTTTGGGGGATTTATGGCATACAACACACAGTCAAAGTAAAGTGGCTTATTCTCAATGGGAACAAGTACATAAGTGACAGGTCTCTAATAATCACCACTACAAATGAGACAGTGCCTGTCTTCGGATTTCTAAAAAAACATTTATGTGGTAGACAGTTCATTGTATTGTTTGGAGTACCAGCTTTATGAGACAGTGGGTTGGAATAGAGATCTTTTAGCCTATGAAGTTGCAGTGCCTAATCTTGCTCAAGCAACAGAGTTGATCGATGCTGAAAAGCTAGTGGAGCATACATCATATTACCCTATCAGTTTCAAAAACACCACATATGTTCTGACAAAATATTATCTTGGTGATGTTGCTGGACTTAAACGTTGAAATGAATGTGAATAAACATGTTACATCTGTGACCAAAGTGTGTGTGAATGCTTACTTGGAGGTCTTGAAAGAAGTTTTCTAAGCTAGGAAGTGGTCATGAAAGAGTATCTGACATAATTTGGCTTACTTTCAGTGAAAAATCTATAGTTTTAGGATCTACTTACTGACTAAGAAATAAAAAGTCAAATATTCTCAGAACAAGAATGATAATCTTACACATTCTGTGCTTGTAAAGTATATTGCTCTCAAAACAAGATTAAAAAGACTTTTTGGCTAGATACAAGATTTGAAGAATTGCTTAGATTGTTAATTTTTGCAGTGAAGCACTTTAGAATCGAAAAAGAAGCGAGGTAAGAAAGCCAGTGTGCATTTCAGAGAAGAGGAATCAGATGAACCAAGGCTGAAAACAAAGAAACGATACAACAGAAGTGACAGTTCTAGTGAAGAAGAGGAATCAGGTGAATCAAAATACAAAAAGAGTATTAAGACAAGCTCGAGTAGAAGCTGACTCTGCATCGATCAAAAGAAAAAAATTAGAAAGACTTACACAAAATTGAAAAAATCTGCTGACTCTGTCTCAGTTGAGAAAAGTGAGTCTCTGGTTATAGCTTGTGTTCCAAAATTAACTGGGTCCAAGAAATACCACCAGAAGAGAAACTTCTGTCTTTACTGTGGGGAACCGCAATTAAAAATTGCACGCCACCTCGAACATAAACACGGGGATAAAAGGGAAGTTGCTAGTGCAGTGGCTCTTGCAAAGAACTCCAAAGAAAGGAGAAATCAGCTGGATCTCCTTCGCAAGCAAGGAAATCGGGCACACAACATTGATGCGCTGACAAAGGGAGAAGGGAAGCTGGTACCTTGTAAACAAAGTGATGACAAGAGCAGTCCAAAGGACTATCAGCACTGCTTTGCATGCTTTGGGTACTTCAAGTGCAAGTCCCTGTGGAGGCACGCAAAACGGTGCTCAAGCTACTTGTGGAAGAGAGAAGCTCATGTGGAGTAGGTGAAAACATCTACTTATTTGCCAGAGCAGGCTTTGAAACAAGGCTTAGGGGGTCTGACTGCATCCGTGAGTTAAAAAAAAAACCTGAAGCTCTGTCATCGACAAAACTAAGAAAACAAGTAGCCACTCTGTCAAGAGTACTAAATCTAAATGACACTGAACAAGATCTTTTGGCAGACTTTCTGAGACACGACATCAGGGTACACAGGAAGTTCTACCGCCTCCCTGAAGGAACTTTGCAGTTGGCAAAGATTAGTAAGGTACTGATGGCCTGTGAACAGGGCAGACTGGCAGAGTTCAAGGGGAAAGGTCTTGACCAAATCTCAATCAGCCCCAATGGTAACATATTACTTATTATAAGGGCAATGTTGACTGTGCACCTGTATAATTTCAATTCACACATATTTAATTTGATTCAATTCGCCTTTGTTTGCCATCATGCAGACCAATCTGAAATAATGGAAGAAAGCTCAGAGGTGTCATCTGAATATGAAGATCATCCAGCTGCTCCAGCAGGTATGTCTATGCTTCTGACTGGTGTGCTAGATCATAACAACATTACCCTTTTTTGTATTAATGCTAACATCCTCAATCTATACACAGTAGTTCTGAACATCATACAGTCAGACTGTATAGATGGCTAGTCACGCCACGTACTTAACTTTTTTTCCTATAAATGTTTTCCAGGAGAGGAACCTGTGACTCGACGTAAGAAAAGCACGTCAAAGCAGCAGCTTGGACAGAAGAGAGGCTCGGGAGGTAAGAATGTGGTCTTGTCATTATGTGTCCTGTATTTTCACATGTATGTTAAATTATTCTTGTAGCTGTGTTTGGTCAGAGCATCTATACACAGTAACTCTGGGCATTTGTACACATTACACAACATGCAGAGGCTCATTCTTGTCCTGTTTATGAGTTGAATTTCTATGAATGTTTTCTAGGAGGAGCTTCGGTGACTCAACACAAACAGCAGTCTGCGGAAGAGCAAAGCTCAGAAGGTAAGTGTGACACATGGCTCTTTCTTTTCCCACCATGATGTACATTTGTGTCAGCAGCAGTGTCTATGCACTGTAACTGAACAGCCAGAGGAAAATCAAAGGCTGATTGACCCTTTTCATGCCAGACCCCAGCTAATCTGTCCAGTCTCTCTGCTTGGCTGGGATATTTACTTTGTCATCACAATGCCTTTGCTTCACAAGTGGTGTGAAGTGAAAATTTCCTCTTGATCGTTTTTAGAGGAAAAGGTCTATACTGCTCTCTCCATGTTTTTTATTTCCAAAGTGTTAACACAGATGAACAGTCAGACAAACTCCTTTTCTAGAGCCAGGAAGTGAGCGTGCTTGCTCCTTTAATGACTTAATTCTCTCTTAGATAAATCATACTGTAAATGTTTCTGAAGTAGTGTTGTCCAACTGGCTGAAATTTAATATTTATATTACTAGTTACTGCTATGTTTTCTCTGCATGTTGTGAAGATTTCTGCAGAATCTGTGGCAGTAGGCTAGTCACGCCACGTACTTAACTTTTTTTCCTATAAATGTTTTCCAGGAGAGGAACCTGTGACTCGACGTAAGAAAAGCACGTCAAAGCATCAGCTTGGACAGAAGAGAGGCTCGGGAGGTAAGAATGTGGTCTTGTCATTATGTGTTGTCATTACGTATTTATGTGAAAACTCAGAATTAACAAACTAGAGTTGACTGAACTAACTGAGATCAACTGTTCTGGTACAGAAAACTCTGTGAAGAGAAGTTTCACTTCACAGGTTCAACTCAGGGTTAGGCTCAGAGTTTGTTGAACCTCCTTTCTGGAATACCCCTCAGGTTGAACACTAATATACATATGCCAAACCACTTGCCTGGTAGCTAAGTAAACAGCAGTGAAATTACCAAACACATAGTTCCTTAACAATGAAATGAATATGAACATGAAATTAAATTCACAATTTTATATACGGGCAACTTGTCCATGCAAAACATAGGTAGGCCCTCAACCCAATCCATGTCCTTTAGTCAATGACCTCTTACACAACAAGCGCATACACCTGTGCATGTATTAAATTTCCTGTGTAATAAATGTTCTTTACAATCTCCTTTCCAAGGTGGTAAAAAGGCAAAACAAAAGTGGTCAACAGAGGAGGTGAAAGCAGTTGAAAAGACTCTGGTGGTTTTCATTCGTATCGGCAAGACCCCTGGAAAACAAGACTGTGAGTGGTGCATCGCTGCTTCACCTGAAGCCCTCGCTCACAGGGACTGGAGAGGTGTGAAATTCTATGTTTACAATAGAATCGTGTCAGATCAGAAGCTGTAGACATGGACTATGTTTACAAATGTAGGCCTACACCTTCCACACCATGACAGTAGACCTTCTGTTTCCATAGGAACACTTTAGTCACATATATCTCTTGTATCTTAGCTGCACACATATTGAGGCTGAAACTGTTCGTCTGTTGGAAAAACCCAAAAAATGTCACAGTCCACTCCGGTCCCCTGCCTTCTTTTCCCTCTTACCTGCACCCAGTAACTTTCCACTCACCTCCACTCACTTACTGGGTGCAGGTAAGAGGGAAAAGCAGGCAGGGGACCGGAGTAGATTGTGACAAAAAAGTTACTTAAATAATTGTTACAGGGTTTGATTAAAGCACCCCACCGGTTCAAGGGCCCAATACAATGCAACAACTTCCTGGTTCATATTTTCTACTGTACCTTTTGATATGTATGTGTTCTGTCTGAGAAGGTACTGTTGTGGCTCTGACATGTGATCTGTATGGAGTCATACCTGTTCTAACCCTTTGAGTAGTGAGGGTTTTGTTTTTTTCAAATTCTGCTTTTATTTTGAAAGATATTTCAAGGCATTTTACGAATGTTTGCATGTTTTGCTCTTAAAATGCACTTTTACCACTTTTCTTGGAATTCAGGTTAAGAAAAAAGCTGTGTTGCACAAATACAATGATGTTATTTGTACACATAGTACATTGAATTTAAAATTGTTTTGTACAATGGGTTTGTATCTAAAAAAAAACAACATTAAATGCTAATGTTCTGGCAGAAGTATCCTTGATTTCATTAAGTCTTTATTTAGTTGATTGTGGTCTTTGCTCTCACTTAGACACTTTGGGATGGGAAAGACGTGGTTGTTTGAAATGTAACAGCTTTAGACTATAGCACAAGCTCAACATGTTGTATAATTATTGTCTAAATCTTCATCTTCATTAAACAACACTGTTGTGGTGGTGTTTCAATGTGGACATAAATACAGGGCACAGAGGTGAGGTGAAATTATGGAGATTTATTGCAGGCTACCACAACACCACTATGCCCACAGCACAAATAGAGAGAGGAAGGAGCACAAGAGATGCTTTATACCATTCTTTATGCTGTCTGACAAAACATATTTAACATTTTTTACTTTAATTAGTTTTTTTCACTTCTGTCAGGACAGAACAGCTCATCAGAAGGATGGGATAAATACAAGCATGTTTATAATTAGTAGTTAGTGCTTGTTGCTTTGTAACAAATAAGCTGTTTTCGAGTACTAAGTATCAGAGTACTGATACATCCAGGATATTTAAAACTTTACTAAGTGTACTTGACTGAACTCATAAAAGCCAATGCAGTAGGGTTACTTAAGGAAAAAAAAAAGTTGAGGCGGTCCTTACCAGTACAGTAAAATATCTAGGAAATAACTTTTTTTTGTGTGTGTGTGTATCTTAAATCTGAGGTAATATTATTAAAATAGATTTTTTTTTCCAAGTTCAGGGATGTCTTTCATGTGTTCCTATCAGGTCTAGAAAGGGTGGTCCTGGTAAGGTAGGATTTAATTGGAGGTCTCGAAAAGGCAACAAATACGAGAATGTGTGTGTGTGAGGAATGGGTGCGTGTGTGTGAGAGCAATGGCGAGGAAGACGTCATGGAGGATAAGAACAAGAAGAAGAGAGGAGCAACGTCTCGTCGGGTCACGGAGGCCCGAGGAACGAGGTTGTGCGTTTGTGTTTGTGAAGGTAGTAAGAGAGACAGTGAGGTGAAGAAGAAGAAGAAGAAGAAGAAGAAGAAGAATGAGGTTGTGTGTTTGTGAAGGTAGTAAGAGAGACAGTGAGGCCAAGAAGAACGCGTGGAAGGAGAGGAGCAACGTCGCGTCGGGTCGCAGAGGCCCGAGGAACGAGGATGTGTGTGTGAAGGCAGTAAGAGAGACAGTGAGGCCAAGAAGAACGCGTGGAAGGAGAGGAGTGACGTCGCGTCGGGTCGCGGAGGCCCGAGGAACGGGGATGTGTGTGTGTGTGTGTGTGTGTGTCTGTGTCTGTGAAGCCAGTAAGAGAGACAGTGAGGTGAATAATAATAATAATAATAATAAGAAGAAGAAGAAGAAGAAGAAGAAGAAGAAGGACGAGGTTGTGTGTTTGTGAAGGTAGTAAGAGAGACAGTGAGGCGAGGAGAGAGGAATGACGTCTCGTCGGGTCACGGAGGCCCGAGGAACAGGGATGTGTGTGTGTGTGTGTGTGTGTGTGTGTGTGTGTGTGTCTGTGAAGCCAGTAAGAGAGACAGTGAGGTGAAGAATAATAATAATAATAAGAAGAAGAAGAATGAGGTTGTGTGTTTGTGAAGTTAGTAAGAGAGACAGTGAGGCGGAGAAGAACGCGTTGAAGGAGAGGAGCGACGTCGCGTCGGGTCACGGAGACCCGATGCTTGTAGTGAGGAATGGGACTGTGTACGTTAGGGAACAGGTGACAGAGAGAGAGAAGAGAAGAAAGAGAAGAAGAAGAAGAAATGTGCACATGATAACTAAAAAAAAAAAAAAGCTAGAAATGTCCAACCGATGATGAGTTACAGACACAGAAACACAGATAAGACTGGTTGAGATGAGGAACGGGGCTGAAGAAATGATAATGATGAGGAGGTGGCAGCATAGGCAGCAGCGGTTTGCCCGGAGACCACATGAACGTCGGCAGCGTAAAAATAAAAGACATGACCCTCTGCTCTGCAAGTGCCTAGTAGCCATGGGACTGTACCACTTTGTCCGCCACTTTGACAACTTTAACCAGTTCATCCGCATGTCCTCGGATCAGTGTCGACTCTACAGCCCAGAGTTTGTCGTCATGTACGCCAAATTACACACCAGGATAGAGGCGCTGTGCTCGAGTGCATTCTCCCTGCTTGACGACTTCGGGTCGAGCGTCGTGGTGGACTGGGAGCTCGAAGAAGCAGCAGAAAACGACGAAGCAGCAGCAGCAGCAGAAAAAGACGAAGCAGATGTAGAAAAAGACGAAGCAGACATAGCAGCAGAAAAAGAAGAAGAAGAAAAATAAGAAGTTCCTTATACAGACCCGTTGTGCATGGTTGACGACTTCCAAGACGCTCAGCCGCCGTTCTGCTACTGCTCCAGCCACCGGAGAATTTGGCAAGAATACTTAGAGAACCATTAAAGAGATGTGTTCAAACTACACGGATGCATGCATGTACATGTAGCAGTAGTGTTTTTTTTTTTTTAGTTGTTTCCCCTCACTCTTTCTGTTTGTGGTTGCTATGGTTTCCCTTCCTCATTTCCGCCAGTCATTGAGGTGAGCCGGTATAAAAGCGTCAGTCTGCCCACCAGTTATTCCTCTGCTCTCCCATCATCCCCCGTGATACTTCCGGGTCAGAGGTCGTGTGCCAACAGGTATTGCTGCCCGCTGTTTCACCTCGCTCGCTGTTTTGTTTGTCCTCATACTTATTAGGTATTCGTAATTGTTATAGGACCGTTGGTGTGCTGCTCCATGCTGTGGTGTTTCAGCGTTGTGCTTGGTGCTATTAGGTGGCTAACGCTGGTCTGGCTACAGGTAGATGCTGGCGGCTGCCTGGAGTCCATTCATCCATTACCCCTCGTGTGTGTTGGCAAGGTATGTACATAGTTACATGCCAGCGCATCAATTTTACTGCCTCTAACACATGCTAATAGTGTTTTCTTTTTGACTAGGTGTTGTAACCACCTCATTGGGCCGCTGCTGCTTTGTTGGATGTGATTTTTATGCTGATCTCTCTGTATTGCCGTTACCTGTTGCTGCTCATAGCACGCTTCTGCGGCTTCACGGCTTTCAGGAAACACGCTGTGTTCGGCCGCGCACTGCGGCTTAAGCACTTTTCCATTGGACTGCTCCCCCTGAGGTTGAGTGAATGAGTGTGTGAACGTGTGATTGTTATAGTGTGTCTAGGTTGAGATTGGATTTGTTTATGGAATTCTTTTTTATTCAGTTTTTGTAAATTGTTGAGTTTTGTTTTCTTTAGCTCATTTACTTATAGTTTTGTTAAGTTTTGGGTCTTTTCTTTTGTGTTTCTAATGTGTTTTTTTTCTCTTCAGTTGCTGTAGGCCGGTGGTGGCGGTACTGGTGACCTGGTAGTGGTGTCCCCCCTCTGTCGGTATTGCTGTGTCCCTGGGAGTGGGTTTCTTCACTGAGAGTGTCTGTCACGTGTGTCGGGTGATTTAAGTTATATTTTTGCCTTCTTGGTGGATCCTGCCCCTGCACTATTCCTTACCCCTCCACTCCGGCCTCAGCCCTGATTAGGTTTTTTTCTTTATTTGGGTGAATGAGTTTTATCGAGTATATTTTAGAATAAATATGGAATAAAATTTGTATTTTTAAACTTTGAACCACATCTCTTGTCCTCCAGTAACTACAAACCTGTGTACCTTGTGTTTGAGTAATTCCCTGGGTGAAATTCCCAGGGTGGTGTTGTCGAGCTTTTCCCTCAATACTAGTTCAGTAACTTTTCACCTCCCTCCCGCCACATACACAAAAAGGGACGTTTCAGCCACAGGGTCACTTTGACTTAGAGTACAACGTGAGGGCTACAATAAAGTAGCGACTCTGAGATATCAAGCGTTTGTGTAATATTTTCCTTTATCCCATACCCACACACACCCACCCACCTTTTTTTTCTTACTTTATTACTTTCTTATTCAGAAACAAAAGATAACCGTTTCAAGAATCACAAATGTCATGCACAAGGACATATCCTACTGCACACACACACACACACACGCACACACAAGCGGACATTTCGGCCACCGGGTCACCTCGACCCGAAGTACAACACGAGGGGTAATTGTGAATGCTAAGTTCTAATTTCTAAAATCTAAGAGCAAAACAAGAAGTTTTGGCTCTGGGCTGAACATGATGTATGTTGTATCCGCAGCAAGGTCACAGCCAAGACCAGAGCCAAAGAACATGACATCACATTCCAGTTCTGAATTCGGAATTTGAAATTCTAAATTCTAAATGATGTCATCACATTCTAGTTCTAAATTATGAGTTCTAAATTCGGAATTCCGAATTTTAAATGATGTCATCAGATTCCAGTTCTAAATTCCGAGTTCTAAATTCGGAATTCTAAATGATGTCATCAGATTCCAGTTCTAAATTCCGAGTTCTAAATTCTGAATTCTGAATTCTAAATGATGTCATCAGATTCCAGTTCTAAATTCCTAAATCACAATCTTAGAAGTGGGAGAAGATAGAGATAAGTATAAAGAAAGGTAAGGTGCTACAGAATCTTTTGATCGCACGTCTAAAAGTGGACAGAGAGACAGAGCGAGAGAAGGAGGAGACAGACACAGATATCTTTGAACTGTAGTGCAGCAGGCATCAGTCAGTAGATCAGCTCTGTGTGAAGGGGTCATTTCTTTTGTCACCTTACCAAAACGGCGAAGGTATGACCACAGTCGCTCTAACTGTGCCCCATCAGCTAGGCCTGCATCCCCAACATTTCTGCAACCGTAGGAAATCTACAACACATTCAACCAAAATCAGATGAAAATATTTCAATGAGTTATCCTGTCTGTGACAAATTGCACTGAAGTTAATAACAATGTCAAAACCAAATGATGACAACCTGACAAAGAACATTGTGCCCATAGGCATGGAATGCAGGTCCAGCAAATGTTGTTTTAGTCAGAAGATCTGGGTAAAACTTCTGTAAGAAAACATAGAAATGAAAATACTGCATTAATGATAGAAAGGGAACAAGTAAGTAGACATTTAGTTTCTTTGGAATATTATTTAAATATTACAAACTTAACATCAAAGAAACAATTCAATTACCTGCAAGTGTGGTTTTAATTTGCATGCAATGTCGTACATGAAAACATGTTTTTTGTTTCTCCCAGATTTTCTTGCAGTTCCTTGAGCAGGTAGACAGCATTGGAAAGGTTAGAGGAAAATGCAGAACTTTTAGCTGAAACAGGATGCTGTAACTCACTTTACTGAGCTAATGCAAGTTCTAGTTTTTACCTCTCTCCTCTCTTTAGATTAAGAAAGCGCTGTGGATGTCTGTGCTTACAGGACGTGCCAAAAACTCCAGTTTCATCCAATTTGGAGTTTTTGACCTTTGACCTGAGGGCACTACCTGCTTGAAAGCTGGCACAACCCTGTAAAAGTTGGAATGTACATGTTTTTTTTTTTTTTTGAACTTTGTTTTTATTAAAGAGAATACAAAGAGAATACAAACATTCCTTGACAACATCACAGATCATGCATAGTATGACAGTGCTAAAGACATGAACACGAAAGGCTGTGGGCCCGGAAAACTGAATAGTACAGATGAGTGAAAAATAATAAATAAATAAGTGGACATTTAAGACATTCCAGGATATTGTGGGTTTCCCTTCAGTTAGAGAGGTATCTGGCTATAGGTAGCCACCTCCTCTCAAAAACATCAGATCTCAGTTGTAATTGAGCAGTTAAAGCCTCCATTCCATACACCTCCCTCAACTTCTGTTTCCATTGTGCCACTGTGGGTGGCTGTGGGTTCATCCATTTTATTGTCACCATTTTCCTAGCAGTCATCAAGAGTGTATGTAACAAATGCTTTTGGTCTCTAGTGTACATGCCTTCAGAAGTTAGATCTAAAAGAAACTGACTTGGGGTAAATACTATATTAATTCCCAGAACTTTATCTATCTCGTTCTTTACCCCCTTCCAGAAAGGAAGCATCACTGGACAATCCCAAAATATGTGTGAGTGGTCGCCAACCATTCCACATCCTCTCCAACAGTATATTGCAACTGGGTTATCTACGAATTTAGAGACCACGGAAGGCGTCTTGAAGAACCTTGTCTTTGTCTTCCAGTCAAACTCCTTCCACATGTTACTATTGATACCTTTATGACATCCACTGCATATTGTTTCCCACTCCTCATCCTCAATTATAATATTTAACTCCAGTTCCCATTTGTTTTTGATATAGAGAGTATTGTCAGGTGTATCGAGTAACAGATTTCTGTATAAATGGGAAACATGTTTTTTATTGGGTAGATGGTGTTTAATTATATTAATGAAGTAAGTTTCTGTGTTCGTTGGGGCATTTTTAATCATATTCCAGTCTGTATGGTTTGTGATGTAATTCCTTATCTGAAAGAAACGGAACATATGACTTTGGGGTAAAAGGTATTTGTCCTGGAGGTATGAGAATGGCCGTACACCAGTGTCACACATTAATTGATCTATAACCTTCAGGTTTTTACCTGCCCATCTCTTAAAGGTGATATCTGTTGTTGAAGGGGGGAAATCCGGATTCTCAGGAATCTGCATAGCCCTTGAGAGGGCAACTGTTCCTCTAATTCTCTTTTGGACTGTAGACCATACGTTTAAGGTGTGTTTTACCCATACATTTTTAATTTCAAAGTTCTTCTGGGACTGCTTATTTAGAAACACCAAAGTGGATAGAGGTATTGCTGGTAGCGAGTTCTGCTCTATGTTCACCCATCCTGATTCTATGTCATTATTAATCCAAGCTACCACTGCTGTCAGCTGTGCTGCCCAAAAATAATATTTTAAATTAGGGAGGCCGAGTCCACCCTTGTCTTTCCCAAGTGTGAGCGTTTTAAGTCTCACTCTTGGTCTCCTGTTTTGCCATATAAATTTAGATATAAGCTTGTCCAGCATATTAAAGGCTGATGTCGGGATCCCGACTGGGAGGGACTGAAACAAGAACAAAATTCTAGGGAGTAGGTTCATTTTGACAGCCTCTACCCTACCCAAAAGGGATAGTGGTAGCACATCCCATCTTGCCAGTTCATTTTTAAATATCTCAAATATTTTCTTGTAATTTGCCTGGTATAAATGTGTTACTTGGGGAGTGAGTGTGATCCCTAAATATTTAAAACCTTGTTTAGATCTGCGAAAAGACACAATATCATCAAGTCGGCTAGGCCATGTCCCAGATACCATCATCGCTTCTGACTTACTAGGGTTAACTTTATAGCCGGATACCAGACCATATTCATTAAGACTTTGTAAAAGAACCGGTATTGAGTGGACAGGATTTTCAATAAATAATAATATGTCGTCCGCATATAGGGCTATTTTATGTTGGTTTCCACTCTCATCCCTTATTCCTTGTATAAAGGGGTTACTTCTAATCAATTCAGCAAGCGGCTCGATGCTAAGGGCGAACAAGGCTGGTGAGAGCGCGTCCCCCTGCCTTGTCCCCCTTCCCAAATCAAAGAAATCAGAACATTGGCCATTAACTCTAACTCTTGACCGCGGACTCATATAAAACACTCTAATCCAGCTCAAAAAGGTTTCGTTAAAGCCCATATGAGCCATTGTTTGCTCCAAAAATGTCCAATCCAGTCTATCAAATGCTTTCTCAGCATCTAAGCTGAGAAGCATTGATGGAATCTTTCTACCAGAAGCAATAGATTGTAGATTTAGAGCTCGTCTGACATTATTGGTGCCCTGCCGTCCAGTTATAAACCCTGTTTGGTCAGGGTTAACTAATTTACGGATGTTTTTTTGTATTCTATTTGCCAAAATAGAGGTCAGGATTTTTAAATCCTGGCAAAGTAGACTTATCGGCCGATAGCCCGTACATTGAGTTCGGTCCTTTCCATCTTTGTGTATAACCGTGATAATTGCTTCTGACCAGGTTTTGGGGGGGTCCCTTTCATTCAGAGCATAATTATATACTCGACATAAAATTGGGGCTAATTCGTTAACAAAGACTTTATAATATTCCCCAGAGTATCCGTCGACACCCGGGGATTTACTGTTCTTTAATTTACTTATACTCTCTATTATTTCCTGTACTGTTATGGGAGAGGATAGCATCTCAGCCTCGTCCTGTGACAATCTATTCAATTGAATCGAGTCCAGGAGTTTTGTTATTTTCTCCTCCTTCCCTTCTAATTCTTGACCTTCATATAATTTTTTATAATATGCAGCAAACGCGTCTGCTACTTCTTTTGGTTGGGAGGTAATACTGTTTGTGTCGGGGTGTTTAATTTTAGGTACCACACGACTCGACTGATCTTTCCGTAACTGAAAAGCCAATAACCTGCTTGCTTTATTCCCCATTTCATAATATTTTCTTTTCACAAATCTGAGCATTCCCTCAGCTTTATATGTGAGTAAATCATCTAATTTTTGTCTCTCCTGTTTTAGTAATTCTAATGTATTCCTTTTTCTTGATATTTTATGTTCTTTTTCTAACCTGATAATTTCAGACTCCAGTTTAAGTCTCCTAGCTTCTCTTTGTTTTTTTATTCTCGATGTAATTTGAATGATGTGTCCCCTCACAACAGCCTTGGCCCCATCCCATAAGATAGATGGCGTAACATCATCATTATCATTTATTTCAATATATTCTTTTATCTTCTCACGTAATTCCTGTTGGATTAAGGGGTCATTTAATATTGAGACATTAAGTCTCCAGTATCTGAATTGTTTTTCCTGACCTAAATTTATTTTCATCTTAACGGGACCGTGATCCGACAAAGTTATGGGTTCTATCTTGCACTCTGTCACTCTATGCACATCAGCTTTTGAGACAAGAAACATGTCTAGTCTGGAGTAACTCCCATGGACTTGGGACCTATATGTATAGTCTCTGTCTCTGGGGTGATGATATCGCCATACATCAATCAGGCCCAATCCCTCCATCATTCCAAGAACAGTAGCTGCTTTTCTAGTTCGAGGTCCCTTCTCAGCAGGTATTCTGTCCATACTTAAATTTAGTACACAGTTATAATCCCCCCCAACGACTACGATTCCTCTCCCTTCGTCTGCCAGTTTGGAGGCTATTTTCTTAAAAAAGAGAGGGCAGTCCTCATTTGGTGCATACAAATTCAAAAATGTAAATCTATTTTCCCCAATTGTACCTATCACCATGATATATCTGCCTTCCTTGTCTTTCAATACTTTTTCACAGTTAAAAAAAACATTCCTTCTAAATAGGATAGCAACGCCCCTTTTCCTCCCTCCTCCATAAGATGCGCTATATACTTGTTCCACCCACTCCCTCTTTAATTTCAAGTGTTCTGCCTCAGAAAGATGTGTCTCTTGTAACATTGCGGCTGAACATTGTAAAACTTTAAGTTGGTTAAGTATTTTCTTTCTTTTAATTGGATTTCCCAGACCCTTTATGTTGTAGCTAATTACAGTCAGATCATCCATATTACTCATATTTTAATCCTTACTGTCGTGATGCTTTGTAGTCAGCGTATAAATGTCTAGTGCACCATCACCTGATGTGAAAGTCCTATCAGCTGTCAAGGAATCAACACAGAAAGGAACAGAAACTATGTACAGTTTCCAATAACGAACATCAGAAATCAAACACAACAACTTGACTTCCAAGTCCTCAACTGGCCTGTCTCCATTAGTGGCCAGTCCCCGAAAACTGGGCGGAGGGTGGCGGGAACCCTCCGGGATAAAGTCACATTGTGCAGCAGGCCCAATCCGTTGGGTTAACTGCTGCGGCCCTACAGTGGCTGAGTGTGAATCACTCATGAGTCAATTGCAGCTGATGCCACAAACCAAATCGACCAAATAGTATGCTGTTGTTACATTCTGGACTCAGCAAGGTTTAAATAAATAATAATAAAATAAATATAAATTTGAAACAAGTTTTCAATAGCAAACAAAAAGAGATATATAATATATATATAGCCCAACAACACCAATTGGAAGGTAGCAAGACTATTGAACTTAGCCCATCTAGAAGTGAATTATTCGCAGCTGCTCATAGCTGTCTATATAAAGTGGAAAAACCTTACTTTTTGCACAGTATTCCTTGTCACTTCAGGGGAGGAAAAACCTGCATTCTTCTTCTGTAAGCATGTGGACCTTCCTCCCTCTTCGATTGCCGGCCCGTGTCTCCCACCTGTGTCTGGTCAGCTCTCGCTCTACTTTATCTCGCTCGTCAACTCGGATCTGGATGTTGAGCTCCTTCAGCACCGGCGCTGCGTCCATCACCGTCTGGAAAGTTTTCTCCTCCGATCCCACCATCATCCTCAGTCGGGCTGGATACATGCACTTCGCTTTAACGTTTTTCTCCTTCAGCTGTTTCACAACGTATCTGACCTGAGCGCGTTTCCTCTGCAACTCCGGCGAGTAGTCATTATCAAAGTATATCTGCTTCTCACCCATCTTCACTGTGCGCTGTCTCCAGGCTTGCTGTAGGATCTGTTCCTTCACTGTGTAGTCTGTAAATTGAATCACGATGGAGCGAGGCGGGTCATTTTCCTTTGGTTTTGGCATGAGTGCTCTGTGCGCCCGGTCAATCCTGATGTCGGCTTCGGCTAGTGGCAGATTAGTCAGCACCGTCGGCAGTAGTTTTTTAATGAAGGCGACCATGTCTCTCCCTTCGCTTCCTTCAGGAACCTGGTACAGCCTAAGGCTTTGCCGTCTGTGTCTGTTCTGGAGATCCTCACATCGTTCAAATAATTCCGCCTCACGCTGCAGAAGAAAGCCGATGGCTTTCCCGTGGATTGCTGTGGCTTCCTCCGTGGCTGTCACACGTTCCTCTGCGTCAACGACTCTCTTCTCCAGCTTTGTTATTTGTGCACTTAAACTCCCAATTGATGTTTCAAGCTTTGTGAATGATTCTTTGCTTTGGCCTTTAAATTCCTTTACGTCCATACTCATCTGTTGAATGTCCCCCCGTATTTCTCGGTTCGACTGGGCGATAGCTTGAAGCATCTCCTCCAAGCCATTCACGGCAGTATCCGTGGTTTTGCTAGCGCTAGCTTCGTCGGGGGTAGCCTGCTTGTTAGCATCAGTTGTTTCCGACGATTTTTCGTCTCCTTCTTTGTTTCTAAAGTGATATCTGGCGAGTCTGTCGCCAGCGCTCGTTTTTGTGGTGTCGTTGGGCATGTTTTTGCTGAGTTTAGTTCATATATCGATTTGGTAAGTTGGTTAATCAGCAGAGCTCAAACTTCTGCGTCTGACATGAACATAGCGCCGCCGGAAGTCCTTCGGAATGTACATGTTTTGATGAGTAGTTCTGAACATACATTACTCTCACAAAGCCGAAGAAGGATATTAAATATAGTCACACTTTACCTCCTCAGAGGAATGTTGTTGTTCTCTAATAAAAGCATCAACATCTTCTGGTGGGGAGAAGAAGCGGTTGAAGTGTTGGGTCCTTCAAAACTACGTCCAGATGATTTCTTTCTTGGAAGTCCAAACAGTCCATCCGCAGCAAGAATCAGATTTCCACCATCCTAACATAAGTGAGAATTAATTGCATGGCACTAGAATGTCTTTAATCCAGACCAGTACCTAATGCTGACCTTTCACATATTTGTATAGCTGTATTTGTTGTTTGTTTAAAGTATTATTATGAATTATGTTGACAGAGAAAGTAAAAGTACAGTAACTTGATTGATTAATACAAAATTGCATTGATGACAACATTCTTAATTTAATGCATGTAATGAATAGATCATACCTGTGGACAAAGAGGACAGTGTGTCCCATCAGTTATGTCAGGCCCAAGATGACATATGGTAGATAACTGATACCGCAGGTGTCTGAATTCCTCATATGATTGGTTGATTAGAATGCCATAGAGGTCTTGGCCCTGTATTACAAACAATCATATTCACCATAGGACTCTCGTTAAAATGTGTTTTTCAAATGAAAGGCTTTCAGGTAAAGGTGATGGTCAAACAGGAATCATTTGAATAGAAGCTACTATTAAGCAAACCTTGAAAGACACTAGGCAATGCTGCATTGCTGCACATATGGCCTTCAGTGATACACCGCATTCAAGCTGCAACGGGCAGATCGTGTCCATAAGCTTGAATGAAATTGCACTTTGGGGCTGCTTAGCAGTTGCTGGCCAAAGGCTGTAATGCAGCAGTGTTGCAGCTTCCACTTCACATTGACAGAATGTTATCCAGACATCATGAGGACTTCCTAGAATTCATGACAGAGATAGAAAAGCTGTGGAGTTCTATACATTTTGTTTTGTGCTATGTATCTACAATGCATGTATGAAAGTGAATTACCTTGAAAATCAAATACTTTCATTGGACGTATGTAGGATGTGTCACATCTATGGCCATCCTTCCTCAACCAATGCCATCTGAACCCTACTGGAAGTGTCTGATGGAATTCACCTGCCTTAAAGATACAACAACCTTTTTAGAACTCACAACATGACAGAAGAGAAGCAACATTTACATAGAGGTCATACTTACTTACAGAGCTAATATTAACACAAAGCTCAACCTTTATGTGTGAGAGAGTAAAAAATGTCATCATACTGATTATTGGCTACAGCTACTGAGGGCCAGCTGCTTAGGAACTGTAGCGGTGTGTGCTTTCAATCAAAATGTCCAGTTTGTCTATGATCAGAGTTCATTTTATATTATATAGACAGATTCAGATCATAACTTACTGATTTTCAAAACTCTTCAATGTTCACAAATTATTTTAAAAAATATATATTTTAAGAGCAATAACAAATGTGGAACTCCTCTCAAATTAGCAACACCTGATGCTGATCAACCTCGATTTTGAGTACCGGCAGTCCCCTACAGTCACATTATATCAAAATAGAACATAAACATCACAAAGGGAAAGTTCATATTATCCATACATTGGAGACACCACCCAATGATGATCCATACCAACATCATGAGATGGGTTGACAGCTATCATCATGACCACCACAGTAAAGTGTAAAGTGCAGTATATGCTGCACGTTATTATCTGTGCTTAATGTAGAATGGAATACATTTCTTAGTGTGTACTAAGTATTGAGTGACACAAACCTCCCATTTTTCTAGAGCATGCACCACAGCAGCATTCTGATGGACACTCTGGACACAGGTGGAGCAGAAGTAGCTCTCACTTCCACAGTCGTTACATCTCCAGATGTCATTAGTAAGGGCAACACTGCATACTGTGCAGGCCGTGTCATCTGGAGGACTGAGGAGCTCACTCTTTACATCAAGGAGTATTTTCCTTACACCTTGCCATGCCTCCACAGTCTCATTCTTTTGTGCCTGGTCTTAAGACAGCTTTCCTCTTGATTGAAAACCAGCAGCAGCTCGCTGTCGGCTTCGTTGGCAAGGGGATCCCACCTCTTAAATAACTCCGGGACACTGCTGTTCTTCCTCTCAATGGAATATGCTTAATAGCAATATACGGTCTAACCTTTTTTGTTTTTGCCATATTCACCTTTATAAATAAGAAAAAAAGAGAAAATTAATTTGAACTTCAGTCACATGGTATCATCATTGCATTGAGCTAGTGCATTATTCTGCAGAGTGCAAAATCAGAAATGTATATCTATCTATCTATCTATCTATCTATCTATCTATCTATCTATCTATCTATCTATCTATCTATCTATCTATCTAACTGTCCATCCATCCATCTATCTAGGGAGAGGATAATGTGTCTTAAAATTCAGAGAACTTAGCATGCAACATGACATGCAAGTGAAATGTATTTTATTGTTTTTCACTTTCACATACAAACTTAGGACGTGATTACTGAACTACAAAAATATACCTGACATTTGGAGTAGGACACACAGAAGGAATTGGACTATATGACTGTATATGCAACCTTTCACTTTCTGAAGAATATTTTAGACATATCTATGTCTCTCGACCATCTCTCTCTCTCTCTCTCTCTCTCTCTCTCTCTCTCTCTCTCTGTACAGAAGCTGCGTACAGCAATAACCAAAGGCAGATTACAACAGGCAGAGTATCATGGGAAAAGTTTCACGTTATAACGTGATCAGCTGGAGGGACGCCCAGCGCTCCACGGGCCAGGCGTCAAGCTGCGGCCTCCAATCAGACAAATATAAATATGTCAATGAAACAAATACTATCCAGGTGGATTCATGGACTAAACTCTGATACTCTACCAGTTGTGATCTGGCTTTGGTTATTTCATGTACACAGCTTCAAACGAGAAGAGAGAGGTTTGTTCGAGAGACATAGATAGTGAGTGAGCGCCGGCCTCGATAAAGCCAGTTAATCAGATGAATAAAAAGTATTCTGATGGTTACGTTCAGCACATATAGACACAGCCCCAGCAATCCACCTCAGAACCCCTCATCCCCCCACCACAGCGCCTGATCCAGTCTGAATCAAAGGTCTTAATACACACAATGGTCTTAATTCCGCCCCCTCCAACCGAGACAAACTTATCAAGTTATAACGTGAAACTTTTTTCCCCATATATTATAAATGAAAGAACGGAAATCATATTTATATCATGTTTGCAAATGTTGCTTTTATTTTTGTTATCATTTCATTCATTAAGCAACAGTAGGAGTTACTTACCTGCTGTCATCTACATGTTCCCGCCCACACTCCAAAAGGTTCCCGCCCACACGCCAATATATATAAGTATCACGGCGCACAGGTTTATACGTCACGCACCATTTGCTGAGCAACGAAAGTAAACGTGTCAGTCAAGTCGAAATACAGTCTGTGGTCGAATAGAATAATATGAAAGCCTTTTAGTCCAAGACAAAGTAATCATTCAAAACATTAACATCAGAGGTTGTATTTGTTTAATCTGGGATTAATACAGAGTGGGCGTGAGATCCCATGGTCAATGCCCAGTTCTATATTTGTATACGCACGAAATATATACGTAGGCATATAATCTGTAAACACGTTTTACTCAAATACGATTCAGTACCTACGACATGATCAAATAACATATTTTTGATGAATATAGTATGAGAGATACACTTTTAATAAAGTTGAAAAACAAACAAACAACATCAAGAAAAAGCACTTCTTTTCTCCCCCTACTGGCTCACTGAAATAATGGCCCACTGATAGAAATGGTTGATAACAGCCTCCTGAACCTGCCAGTAGGTTTAGTAGGCCCCTACTAGCCCATATAAATGGGAATGATGTGTGCTGATAACATCTATTGAATAGACTGATAACAGTCAAATCGGGTGGTGCGTCAGTGGGGCCCACGCCCTGGGCCGACAAAAGCTTGGATCAAGGGCTGACTTTCAATAGATTGCAGCGAGGGAGCTGCTCTGCTACGTACGAAACCTCGACCCAGAATCCGTTCGTCTGCAAGCGTCTGACGTTTGCCTGCCTGCCTGGGTGTATGGAGGCATGTCTGCACGTCCTCTCTTCGCGGCTAACCCTAGAGACCTAAAAGCAGATACTGGCCCGGTGAATAAAGACATTTATGATACTTTATCACCCATGGAAAAACAAATGAGCCACAGACTGACACAAATTGTGACATGTGGGAAGAGCGGTCGAAAAGTTCCCATTGTGATACTAGCACACAAAGAGCCTCTCTTGATTTCTTGATCAAAAAACGGAGTGATGTTGGAATACTTGATGACAACCCGTATCTGTTTGCTAGGATCAGGACAACAACAAACATCCGTGGGTGTGATTGTCTCAGGAAATATGCTGTAGAGATTAGCAACACAACAAAACTCAGAAAGCATGTTGCTACCTTATGCCAGATTCTCAACCTTGATCATCAAGAACTGGAACAAGTCGCTCGTTTTATGGGACATGACATACGAGTCCACTGTGAATATTATCGCCAAACAGACAAAACCTTTCAGGTGGCCCAGATTGGAAAACTTCTGCTCGCAATGGAGCAAGGAGCAAAATCTCTGAAAGGGAAGAGCTTGAAGACACTGGACTCTGTAGTCTCTGGTATGTTGAAGTTTTACTTATTTTTCAAGTCATTTTTGGTATTTGAGTATATGTAGTAATTAAAACAAACCACACTGCATTTTTCCAAGAAAAATTCCTATCAGGGATAAACAAAGTGGTGTATTGAAGCGTCTGTCAACCTCTTAATTCTAACTTTTAATGCAGTATCAAAAGCCTCCTAATTTCCCCTGTGAACATTTTCATAGATGAAAGTCACGACCGCCCCCCAACCACAGGCTCAAAAAGAGGCGAAGAGGGACAGACATCAGATGACAGACCACTGGAAGTTAATGATGGTAAGTAAGGAGATATGAGTGTTTTCACTTTACCAAAACAGGATTTTTCATAGATGAAGATGAGCCACAACAACAGACCCCCAAAAGGTCCCCTGTTGATTGGAGTCATGATGAGAAGGGTAAGTGTAGACATTGAGAAAACTGCACTGTTAACAGGTGTTCAGCCATTCACGTTGAAAAGGTGTGAAAAGCTTCAGATAACTGACATTCTGGCCTTGGTAACAGTTACATTACACTGATTCAGTTGTATCTGCTAGTAGCTTTAAAAATGAGAATATTTTCAAGTGCAGGTGTTATGAGGGTTTAATAATAGAATGTTTTCAACAAAACTTCAATTTCATTTAATTATCATTATATTCAAACTGACAGGTACTGTGACGCGTACTGTGGGTTCATCATTCATGTGCAATAACATGGATTCAAATTATTAAAAAGGTCTAGTTTTGTCAAAAGGAACATTTTTATCATACTTAATATCAGATCAGAGTTTTTTTTTTTTAAATAACACATGCATGTTTTGCAGTGTTTACCAGCTGTGTCTTAAGTGAAAAGTCAGTGATGGCAAGGCAAAAAGCACATGATGATCTGGAAAAGTTGGTCATTTGTATCAGAGTATAGCTTGGTAGCCTAGTACATGGTAGATGCATATGTAGCCAGGTGTTTAAAAAGAAGAAAGAAGAAGAAAAGATCATACAATTAACTGTATATATTAAAAGAAAAGAGACTGTTCATTTTCTGTTTATTTTCTGTTCACATCGGCAAATTGTTCGCTGTCATATTGCAATTGAATGCACCACGCAGTTCTAGCCTTAGCAGCCAACCGGACGTTACGCAGGCCACGTTCAGCCTGGCGGCGCGAAAACGGCCTCATTCTTCCGGTTCTTCCGATCTCAGCTAGAGAGCGAAGTGGCTGTATGCTAGTCGAGAGAAAAAAAAGAAAGAAAAGTTGGAGGTTACGTGTAAAAAAGGAAGAAAAGAGAGTCGTAACACGTCCACGGGAGGTCCGGAGCTGTGTGACTGAACAAAGAAGGAGAGGCTAACCGCTTACCTTTCGTCTGGGAAGTGTTACAAGGTTCGACGGCGACGTGCTCCACCTTGGCAGAACAGCGGTCAGGTTTTTGTAGGACTGATGTGGTCTCGGACAAGCTTCTTGATGAAATTGATGGCGAGCCAAGCACCCTGAAGAAAGTCCAGGAGATATTCACATAAACACACCCATTTACAAGCACACTACACACTTACCTTACAATACAAGGATCCTTGAAATCAGGTGAACTGCAGTAATTCTATGACAAATAGACCTGAAACAACGCATACTTTTTTTATTAAGGGCCCCAACGGACAATTTTTCTTTCCAAGTGCGCACAATTTATTTTGTTTTCTAATTATATGGGTTATTTTTGTATTCTGTACAAATTAGGCAAAATACTTTGTCCATTGCAAAAATTATAAGAGTGGCTACTCAACTGTTACTGTTGTGTTTGACTCATTATTGTTGCTCAGTGTGGTGGCTCCTGTCGAATTTAGTACCTTCCGATTCTGGTCCAAGATTCATTATTAGTCTAAGTTCTCATTATACTGTAATCCAATTTGTCCATCTTTAAAACTTGGTTACACATACATGGAGTTTTATTTTGCTTAGCATACAGTTTTGCTTTCTCTAAATAATAACCTGTTTTGTCCCACTTCTCAAGAATCAGTGACTTACGTTTGCCTAAGTCATTGCATTACATTACTGTATTTGTGTCCCACACAAGTAGGGTGGATTAGTGTAATATGGGACATTTTTTGCAATTCTCACGTATGTACCAACACTTTATATATTTTTGAAATCCCCAAAATGTTCTTTTATTAAATCACAAGAAAATTTTACACATTGGCACATTATTAATCTTCCTTGTATCATCTTATTCCCGATGTATGGATTGTCTAATCTGGGACACTTGTTTTTAATTTAAAATAATTTATTACAAATGTAAAAATTCAGGCAGTAACCATTTCAAAACATGCAATGAGGTCGTTAATATAACACTGTATTTAAGAAAAGATCATTCAATATTTTTATCAAAGATTTAATAGAATAAGCATTGCATTGCATCTACTGTAGTACTGTGGTCCCACATTCCACAGGCCACCCGGCACATCTGCTGGGTTTGACAATAAAAATGACAGAAGTATTCATCAAATCTTAAGAGGTGAACTAAAATGAAGAATAATATGATCTGAATGAGAGCCTACTGTTTCACTGCATTGATGTTTTGTTGTCAGATGGAGAGGAGCAGCCCATGATGAACACTCCACCCCCTATCAAGAGGCCAAAAAAGTGAAGAACAAGTGAAGTGTCCTAAATCTGAGTCATCAGTACTTTAACTGTATTAATGTGACTTTTCAGATGAAGAGGAACAAAGTATCACTGCCACAGACTGCTCTGCAAAGAAGCTGAAAGAGGGAAAACAGGTCCATTTTCTGAAGACTGTACAGCAGCCAGCCACTTGCTGACAAGGCGGAAGTCACTAGGACTGGATGGCTGCATTAGAGGCACTGTGTTGTGGTACAGGTTCATTTCATAAGTGTTGCTACCTGATTGTTAGGCTGCTTGTTGTGTTTTACAGTGTTTTTTAATGTTTGTGGTAATTGCAGGAGTTACTGAACAGTGATCAGTGCTGGTCCTTTAACTCAAGTCAAAGTATTAATAACATGCTATAGAAGTGCTGTTACAAGTCCTTTATTGAAAATATTGAATTCATAATCAGGAAAAGGAGTAAAGACTGACCATGCAGAAAAACAAAATCCTCACATTTGTTTTTGATCCAGAAGATGTATTAACAGTGACTTCATGATTTACTAGAGTGGGTGCCAATTTTCTGTCAACAGGATAGTTAACCGTTATTATTACTTATAACAAAAAGCGATTCATGAAGTCTAACTTCATTACTGCAGTGACAGTCTGCTAAGAAGAAGAAGAAGAAGAAGAAGAAGAAGAAGAGAAATCTGCAGATGATGACTAGGAAAAAAAATTGAGAAAATGTCCAACTGATGATGAGTTACAGACACAGACACACGGATAAGACTGGTTGAGATGAGGACCGGGGCTGAAGAAATGATAATGATGAGGAGGTGGCAGCATAGGCAGCAGCGGTTTGCCCGGAGACCACATGAACGTCTCTGGCAGTGTAAAAATAAAAGACATGACCCTCTGCTCTGCAAGTGCCTAGTAGCCATGGGAATGTACCACTTTGTCCACCACTTTGACAACTTTAACCAGTTCATCCGCATGTCTTCGGATCAGTGTCGACTCTACGGCCCAGAGTTTGTCGTCAAGTACGACAAATTACACGCCAGTGTTGAGAAATCAGAGAAATCAGTCAACAGAGTCGACTTTGTGTTAAGAAAGTGGCAGTGCATGCTGGGAGTCCGCTGGCCTCACAGTGTAAACTAACTAAACTCAGTTTATTGTCTGATATGTAGTTTAACATGAATTCAAAGTGTCAGACTGCAGAAGAAAATCTGATTTTAGTCTCTTTACAGTGACAAAATGTCCATTTAAGAAAAGGACTGTTTGACTTTGTTTGATACAGCCAGATAATAACTGGATGACACAGTGTTACCATGGTAACTGACACAAAGTGGCTGACTTCAGATGAAATGTGGTCACCTTCTCCTCCAGGTCAGTGTGTGTGTTATCTTTATATGCAGCCATTAAACAGCCTCTTTATCACGACTTCTCTCAGGTAACAGATCTGGTTAATGATTCACACTCTGAGTCTCTCTGGCTGTTTCCTGTTCAAAGCTTCATTCACTCTGAACGCTGAGTCACAGTTAGTTTTCTCCGTGTGAACCTCCAGCTGAAGGTAACGAACAAGTTTTTACTGTGTGACTGGTTAACACGAGCTGTCGTCAGCTAGCGGTGGAATCAGAGGAGAAGCAGAGTCAGCTGATGCTCAGGAGCTGATGTGCTTAAAGGTTTGATTCTTGAATTCAGTCCATAAATATGTAAGTGTGTCACTGAATGAGGCGTCAGAGCTCCTAACAGTCCTCCAACAGGAACTAGTGTCGCTTCTTTCTGTCAGTTTGTTCTTAGATGTGATCAATAATCAAATCAAAGAGATTTCCTCTCAGTTCATCTTTTCATATTCTCTCAAAGGGCTTTATTGAGACTGTCAGTCTTTGATTTTTAATCATCTGTCTGAATGCTGAAAAGTAACTAAGTACTTGTACTCTCTTGCTTTGTACTTGTACTGCGCTCCATCTCAGAGGGAGATGTTTGACTTTGGACTTCAGCACATTTTGTTACTTTTCAGATGAAGATTTGAAATGAAAAACTAAAGATCAGTTTCTAAAATCGGATTCACTGTTGGACATTAAAGAAGCTGAAAGTGTGTCAAACAGTTCAAAGTGGCTCCATCATTAAAGTCCCAGTTACACATCAGTGATCCAAGAACAGAAGAACAGTGACAGGAGACGTTCTCATGAACTTTGTTCTCACAGATGAAATGTAATATTTGTTTGTCTGAAGGTAAAATTCATTTGTTACTGGACACTTTAACAGCTGAGCTGCTTCTGTGGACTTTGGACTCCTGATCAAGGTTCAGCTTTATTGTCTTTATTGTATCATCTTTATACAGCACAGGATTTCACAGTGACACACACACACTGAGTGATCTGAACAAGGTGCATGTACTGTGTGTGTGTGTGTGTGATAATAAGTTTGAAGTCTGAATCTGAGACCGGATGGATGCGATGTGAAGGACGGGTTCAGGGGCTGCCTGGGCTCATGTGCTGCACCGTGTGCTCTTGGCTTTGCTGTGGAGGTCTGAGAGGTTGGAGGTGGAGAGAGCGATAATGTTGGAGGCGTTGTGCGTGATGAGTTGAACACGTTGAAGAAACGGGGAACAATAGAGGACGACGTGTTGGATTCTACTTTTACAGAGCAGCAACAGAAGCTGCTCTGAGTTTGTGGATGGCAGAGAGTCTTTGTTGGCAGCGTTTGTGGATGTCAGTGCTGTGTTGGTCAAAGTACGTGGAGCGCTCCACCACCTCTACAGTTTATGATGGAGGTGGGGCTGTGGGTGGAGTCGTGAGCTGTGCTGAGTGTCGAAGTGTTGATTATCAGTTAGCGTACAAACACTTTGAGGTAGTCAGAATGAAGGCTGAGCTTCAGAAACCAACAGAACAGAATCATCTCAGATTCACTGATGATCAGCTCATTTGTTCACATGAAGGATCACTGAGGAAAAACTGAAGCTGAATTTACTGAATATTAAAGAAACTGAAGCTTCCTGTCAAATTCAATCAGTGTGAATGGAAACGGTCCATCTGCAGCTTCATGGCGCCACCTAGTGGATGATAGTAGAAGTACAGCAGCTGATGGCATGATGACAGGATGATCTGAGTCCATGTGCACATGAATGATTTGTGTTTCCTCTCCAGATCAAAGTGTGTGTGAGCTGATGTGGATGTGAGTTGAGCAGCATGAATCAGTGTGAGGACAGAGAGGAGGGAGTCCCTCCCTCTAAAAGCTCTCTGTGTGGGGAACATGACAGCCAGACCAAAGCTCAGAGGTGAGAGGAGGATCTCTAACTGTCCACGACTCTTCTCCATGTCACAGCTCAGCACTCACATCACTCCACCATCATTATTCACACTCAAAGCTCTGTGTGTGTTCTGTTGAAGCCCACAGCAGACTCTGAGATCAGACTCTGCTGGACCTGGACCTGGACCTGGACCCAGCTGTGTGTCCTTCAAGAGTGACCAGTCAAATGGTCGTCTCATTGATTTTAAAGATGTCCGCCCATCTGCTGCACAGAGGTCAGCTGTTAATAACATTAAAATCTGACTGATTCATGTTTGAACTGTTATTTATCCAGAGAAGTTTTTTAAACCTGAATCTTTATTTTCAGCTTCGTTCTTCACAAACATTTAGATTCTCACATCTGAACACTGACCAGTAGAAGCAGTAGAAGCAGTAGAAGCAGTCTTCATCTCTTGACTTCAGTTCAACATTTTCTCCACACACACGTTCTGACTGTTGTCTGATGACTGCATGAGTATAAAACATTGATTTTATTGAGGCTAACAGATGCTAGCTGCTAACGAAGGCTAACCCTGATTCCACTGAGTTCCTCCATCAAATCAACATTTTCTAGTTTTCAGTCAGTGACAACAGAATAGAAACATGTCAGTGACAACAGCTGGACTGAGTTCAGCTGCTCTACTCATCTTGTCTGAGTGTTGTCAATCATACGTCGTATGTTTCTGTGTGCACAGACATAATGTGAGCTCATTCTTCATGATTCCTCCACAGAGTGGACCAGGAGAGCTCAGAGGTTCCCAGTGGTCAGTCTGCCCAGCAGCATCAAACACACCTGGACTCCATATTTATGGTCTGTACATGGACAACAACTACTTTACATCTATCCTGTTCACAGTCATCTCCATGCTGCACTCTTTAGACCAGTGGATTGTCAGTCTGTCCAACATGGATCTGATGTTTGCTTCCATGATGTGACTTTGATTGTGTCATTCATATAATGTGCTGTTCCAGCTGCTGGAGGAGAACATTGTCACTTTTGTGAAGAACGAGCTGAAGAGGATCCAGAAGGGTCTGAGTCCAGATGACCCAGAGTGCTTAGAGAGTCAGAGGGAGGATGAGGAGGTGTTGGACGGTGAGGATGAAGAGCAGAGGACGAGCAGCAGAGAGTCATTTCTGAAGATCACACTGCACTTCCTGAGGAGAATGAAGCAGGAGGAGCTGGCTGACTGTCTGCAGAGCAGTAAGAGGATTTCTCTAAAGATTTAACATGATGGATGAATGAGACATTTACTGATGTCTCAACAGACGGACACTAATATGTTTACATGGATTCTTTAGGGGAATTACATTCTCATATTTTCTTCATCAATCACTGAATGATCTTATTTGTTGTGTCTTCATTCAGGAAGTCGTTCTGGAGTTTGTCAGCGTAAACTTAAATCTAACCTGCAGAAGAAGTTCCAGTGTGTGTTTGAGGGGATTGCTAAAACAGGAAACCCAACCCTTCTGAAGCAGATCTACACAGAGCTCTACATCACAGAGGGAGGGACTGCAGAGGTCAATGATGAACATGAGGTCAGACAGATTGAAACAGCATCCAGGAAAGCAGACAGACAAGAAACAACCATCAGACAAGAAGACATCTTTAAAGCCTCACCTGGAAGAGATGAACCAATCAGAACAGTGATGACAAAGGGAGTGGCTGGCATTGGGAAAACAGTCTTAACACAGAAGTTCACTCTGGACTGGGCTGAAGACAAAGCCAACCAGGACATACAGTTCACATTTCCATTCACTTTCAGAGAGCTGAATGTGCTGAGAGAGAAAAAGTTCAGCTTGGTGGAACTTGTTCATCACTTCTTCACTGAAACCAAAGAAGCAGGAATCTGCAGGTTTGAAGACTTCCAGGTTGTGTTCATCTTTGACGGTCTGGATGAGTGCCGACTTCCTCTGGACTTCCACAACACTGAGACCCTGACTGATGTTAGAGAGTCCACCTCAGTGGATGTGCTGCTGACAAACCTCATCAGGGGGAAACTGCTTCCCTCTGCTCGCCTCTGGATAACCACAAGACCTGCAGCAGCCAATCAGATCCCTCCTGACTGTGTTGACATGGTGACAGAGGTCAGAGGGTTCACTGACCCACAGAAGGACGAGTACTTCAAGAAGAGATTCAGAGATGAGGAGCAGGCCAGAAGAATCATCTCCCACATCAAGACCTCACGAAGCCTCCACATCATGTGTCACATCCCAGTCTTCTGCTGGATCTCTGCTACAGTTCTGGAGGATCTGTTGAAGACCAGAGAGGGAGGAGGGCTGCCCAAGACCCTGACTGAGATGTACATCCACTTCCTGGTGGTTCAGTCCAAAGTGAAGAACATCAAGTATGATGGAGGAGCTGAGACAGATCCACACTGGAGTCCAGAGAGCAGGAAGATGATTGAGTCTCTGGGAAAACTGGCTTTTGAGCAGCTGCAGAAAGGAAACCTGATCTTCTATGAATCAGACCTGACAGAGTGTGGCATCGATATCAGAGCAGCCTCAGTGTACTCAGGAGTGTTCACACAGATCTTTAAAGAGGAGAGAGGACTGTACCAGGACAAGGTGTTCTGCTTCATCCATCTGAGTGTTCAGGAGTTTCTGGCTGCTCTTCATGTCCATCTGACCTTCATCAACTCTGGAGTCAATCTGCTGGCAGAAGAACAACAGAAATCTGCAGAGACACATTTCTACCAGAGTGCTGTGGACGAGGCCTTACAGAGTCCAAATGGACACCTGGACTTGTTCCTCCGCTTCCTCCTGGGACTTTCACTGCAGACCAATCAGACTCTCCTACGAGGTCTGCTGACACAGACAGGAAGTGACTCAAAAACCAATCAGGAAACAGTCGAGTACATCAAGAAGAAGATCAAAGAGACTCCCTCTGCAGAGAGAAGCATCAATCTGTTCCACTGTCTGAATGAACTGAATGATCATTCTCTAGTGGAGCAGATCCAACAGTACCTGAGATCAGGAAGTCTCTCCACAGAGGAACTCTCTCCTGCTCAGTGGTCAGCTCTGGTCTTCATCTTACTGTCATCAGAAGAAGATCTGGACGTGTTTGACCTGAAGAAATTCTCTGCTTCAGAGGAGGCTCTTCTGAGGCTGCTGCCAGTGATCAAAGCCTCCAACAAAGCTCTGTAAGTCTGATTTATTCATCAATAAATACTCTGATTTCTTTCAACTGGAAGAAAAAAAAACTTATAACTTGTTTCCTTTCTGTTGTTTCTCCAGACTGAGTGACTGTAACCTCTCAGAGAGAAGCTGTGAAGCTCTGTCCTCAGTTCTCAGCTCCCAGTCCTCTAGTCTGAAAGATCTGGACCTGAGTAACAACAACCTGCAGGATTCAGGAGTGAAGCTGCTGTCTGCTGGACTGGAGAGTCCACACTGTACACTGGAAAGTCTCAGGTCAGATGAAGCAAAGTTTGTGTTCACCTTTATCTGGCTGCCGCACCAGGACCCTCAGATGATCTTCCATGTGTGTTGTTTTGTGTGTTTTCAGGCTGTCAGGCTGTCTGATCACAGAGGAAGGCTGTACTTCTCTGGCCTCAGCTCTCAGCTCCAACCCCTCCCATCTGAGAGAGCTGGACCTGAGCTACAATCATCCAGGAGACTCAGGAGTCAAGCTGCTGTCTGCTGGGCTGGAGGATCCACACTGGAGACTGGACACTCTCAGGTATGAAGAGGCCTGCTGCAGCCACAGACAATCAGTCTGATAGAGGAGGAAGAGCTGGAAACATTTTCTCTGTCAAAGCTGGTGACAGATCTCAACTCAGTCTTTGTCTGCGGTCCAATAGTCAAAAAAATGACCTCCTCTGTCCTTTCCTAAACACTTTTCCTCGACCTGGATGGAAAACGTCCTGAGGTCAAGGAAAGATGTGAAGGATGATTTATAAGGACTTAGGAAAAGATAACCACAGTGCTCAGAGAGTCTGACTGCACTTTCACTAGGCTACGTAATTATGTGACGTGGATGTTGTTGACGTGGTCTGTGTGAAAACTACAAAGTTCAGAAGATGGACTACAAAAAGCTCCATCTTAGATACTTCTCCCTGTGTGTTCTTACCATGTTGTTTCATGCAGGATATAAACGTGGACGAGCTGGTGAAAAATCTGACTTCATTATCAACGTCAGAAGTGAAATAAAATGGAATATTGTGGAGGAGCTAGCAAACAGCACATGGAGTAGACGTGCTTCCTGAGGCTCCTCCATGTCAGTCATTATATTTCATATTTTTAGTGTCACATTTGATTTCACCTGCCTCGGAAACTTCTCTGATCACACTTATCGGGACTCTTACCCCAACGTTATCGTGAGAAGGCGCTCATACTGCGACTGGTTGAAGTTGAATATTATTATTATTTTCCTGGACTACACACCAGATGTGGTGCAGCAGGTTTAGGTGGTGCTGAGCAGATTGCAGGAGCTGAAGGTGGAGCATAGTCTCCTCTTTCCAGTGAAGCTCCACATCAAACACAAGGGCCGCTCCAGGTTTTCACTACTTGTTTTGTTCGTGTGTTTAAGAAACCAAACCTGGATCACTGTGATGAAATCTTTATTGGTCATCTTGCTGCTCATACACCTGTGCCTGTGCATCCCTGTCCATCACCTTTATAGCCCCGCCCAGCTGAAACTATATCCCCAACAAACCTCCTGACACCTTGTGGTCAGCAACAATCTTACTGAATCATCACAGTACTGATGGCCCTGGGTTTGATACTCTGTGTGAGAGCTAGACAACAATGGTTCAGGTGAAAGGCCAGGCTCTGTTTGGTGAGGAGGTGTAGATGGCCTCGGTGCTGTGGGCTGGACTCATCCATGTTGAGCTGCTTCAGTCTATCACACCTTGGGATCATCCATATACTCAGTAGAAGGAGCCTGACCTTCATTAGTGCGCTCATCAATAGGATGAATGGCATCAGTCACTCAGTCAGCCATGTTAGCTCACTGTGTGGAGTGTGGCTCAATCTCTGGCTCCAGGGACCATTTGTTGTGGATATAAAGGTTCAGACAAACAGTCAGACAGTCAGACAGACAAACAGGCAGACTGACAGACAGCTTTGGTTGACAGACATAGACAGTGAATGAGAGTGAGCGAGCGTCGGCCTCGATAAAGTTGTTAATCAGAGAAATAAAAAGCTCTCTCCTGATTGGTCCACAGAGATTACATTTAACACTTCCCTGCAGCGCCTCCTCCTGTCTGAATGCTGCGTTACTTTTCCTTCCTTTGCCACAAGGAATTGTGGGCCGGCATTATCTCCTTTCCTTTGGTAAAGGATGGTCCAGTGTCTCCTCTGCTAAAGGAGACAGGAAAGGAAGCAGTGAAGCTCTTTTCCTTCTTCAGAGAATTCAAACAGCTCTTATCATGGCTGACACTTAAATCCTTCTGGGTCATTTCACTCAGTGAGGAACCTTCCTGAACAAAAAGACTATTGGACCGGAGCCTTTGACTTTGCTTGGTTCTAAATTGAGTTACCTGCAAATGTTGAAAGTGAAACCTGATTAGATTGAATAAAGGATTCAAAGGAATCCGATGGTGGATTTGGACTGAATCAGATGGATCAAATCCCAACCCTCCATGTGAACAGAAAAACCAAACTGTGTATGAGAGTGATGTAATGTCCATGTTTGCATGCTGAAAGAGGATGTGCTGCTCTGACCCCCCTCCTCCTTTCAGGGTGGAGCCTGCTGGAGTCCGATGGTTGAGACCAGGTGTGAGGAAGTGTAAGTGTGTTTTTAATTTGATTCATGAAAACAAACCATCTTCAAACTGTGACATCACTCCTTCAAATCTCTGATGTCATCATCAATAAATGAAGAGATGATAGATTAATAACTGTCTTCTTCTCTCCATCAGATTCCTGTGAACTCACAGTCGACACAAACACAGTAAACAGATACATCAAACTGTCTGACAACAACAGGAAGATGACATGTGTGAAGAAGGTTCAGTCATATCCTGATCATCCAGACAGATTTGACTGGCCTCAGCTGCTGTGTAGAACTGGTCTGACTGGTCGCTGTTACTGGGAGGTCGAGTGGAGAGGTGATGTTAATATATCAGTGAGTTACAGACGAATCAGAAGGAAAGGAAACAGAGACTGTGAGTTTGGATGGAATGATCAGTCCTGGAGTCTGATCTGCTCTGATGGTGGTTACTCTGTCTGGCACAATAACAGATTTACACCCATCTCCTCCTCCTCCTCCTCCTCCTCCTCCTCCTCCTCCTCCTCCTCGGTCTCTGACAGAGTAGCAGTGTATGTGGACTGTCCTGCTGGCTCTCTGTCCTTCTACAGAGTCTGCTCTGACAGACTGATCCACCTCCACACCTTCAACACCACATTCACTGAACCTCTTTATCCTGGGTTTGGACTCTGGTGGTCTGGTTCTGGTTCCTCGGTGTCTCTGTGTGGTCTGTAGGACGGAGAGTCTCCTCCTGTTAGACAAACATTGTCTCTGCTGAACAGATCAGTTGAGTGTGTCCAGGATCACACAGCTGATGTTATTTCTGTCCCACACCATGTGTCCCTGCTTAGATTCTGGTGGGACCTTTGCTGCATGTCATCCCCTCTCTCTACCCCCATGTTTCCTGTCTGCGTCTCCTACGTGTCCGTAAAGACAAAATGTCCAAAACAAAGACAGAAAAGCTGAAATAAAATGAGTCATGAGCAGAGAGCATGATGGGATACAGAGTCAGCCATTACGTGGCTGCTGGTCTTCACTCAACTGCAAGAAAGGGTGCTGAGAGGAGAATTTATGCAACTGCTGTCCATCATTTCTGCCTGGATGCTTATTTAGAAAACAGAAAGACCAAAAGAAAAGAAAAGAAACTTTCCTCGATATGAAATGTAAAGACAAAATGTTGCCAGATGAAGCCACAAAGTCATTTATCTTTTAGTACTTTGATATATATTCTTATTTTGGTGAAGATGGAGATCGAAAGTTTGTTGAGCTTGTTTTATTTTGATGATTACTATTCAAAATCTAAATCATCATTGTAATTGATCAAAGATTTCTTAATGCTTTCTTTCTATACATATTCTGACTCAGTTATTATTAGTATTTAGTCTGGATCAGTTCATCCTTTAATTGCTTATACAGCATATCATTTTTATGATTGATTTGTTATCTATCATTTTTTTAACACTGATAATGTTTTAAAGTTTGAAGTTCTCTTCATGGTTGAGACGGGCTCTGTTCAGACAGGTTCATTATTCCAGAACTTCTTGTAGAAACAATAGTTCATCATCAGCCGGATTAAAAGTGATGATGACTAAATGAAGACAGACTTTGATTTACTGACCAAAAGGAAACAAGTGATTCGTTCCTCCAGTTGCTGCCATCGCGTCGGTTTTGAATGTAATGACAGGAAATGACATATTTGATGTAAGTCTGTGATGTAAATGAAACCTTCTGTTAGATGCTGTGTTTCCATCACAGAGGGAAAATCCACTAATATCTCAGATACTGCTGGGATACTTGATCTGATGTACTTCATCTCCCTCAGAGCTTTTCACTCTTCTCTGAGATGTCCGACTTCAGAATCCACAGACTTGAGTGAGGACTGACCCCACTGCCTCAAAATATTCAGAAAAACCTTCACCATCCTGAGACATTTCCTCAGACAGTCTGTACTGGTTCTTCCAGGTTTTGAACCTTCCTCTTTGTGTTGAATGTCAAAATCCAAAGTAAGCCGAGGATTGAACCTGTGACCTTAAAAACCTCTGAGCACTGCCCGATCAGCCTGTGCTGTCAGATTTCTGACAGTCTCATTCTGCATGATGAATACTTTTGAAAGCACCGTGTTTTTATGAGTTGTCTTATAAGTTCATGTTCTTGAAGTGACCTGACATTGTAATTAATGAAACAGAGATAATTAAGAAATGAATTCTAATGTACAGAAGGAATATTTCAGAGAAATAAAAACAGTGACTCTGATGTTGAATCAGTGTTTTTCTCACCTGTTGGACTGCTGCTGATGTTTCTGTAGACGACCGTTTCTTTAAGATGTGTTGTTGGAAGGTGGATCCAAGTGAGTGCAGGTGGAGTTATGAAGGTTTAGGAAGGTGTTGGGGAATGGAGGTGAAGTGGAGGTGAGATGATGGATGGCTGAAAGTGTGCAGAGATAGAGGGCAGCAGGTCCAGCAGGCAGATGTGAGGAGATCCACAGTAAGTAATAAAATGATCTGGCACTGAAGGAGTCGAAAGCTGTCGTCCAGTATTTCTGTTCCTTCTCTTATTCTTGTCAGCATGTGGCCATGAATGAAGCCGCGTTCCATTTAGTTTGGGATTTAGAAACATGTTGGACTGAAGTTACAGTTCAGACTAGAGACGGAGAAATGAAGCTTCGTCGGTCGCAGACTCCTCTGATAAATTGTGTGACCTGGCAGTACAGTCTGCTGCTGCCTCCATCAGGTGGTTTGTTGTGACCTTGATGATTTCAAGTGTTAATACATCTTAACAGAGCAGACTGAGGCTCAAGATCTGACCCTGGAGACCTGGCAGAGATCTACAAGCTTCATCCTGCTCGCTGTGCAGTTCATATATGTGGATTTAATAAGTGGTAAATTTGTATCAGTGTTGGTATGAATAGTTTCTGAATGCAGAAAAAATGTCAGAAAGTGGATCTGAATCCACAGAAACAGCCAGCTGGTCCATCAGGAGCTCCATCAGAATAATTACACCTGGAGTTGAAGTAAGAACATCAGTCCAGTTTACTTCTGAAGACAAAAATCACACATTCAGTCTGGATGAGACCAAACGGGTCTCAACATCAGCCGTGAACTGTCAATGTTAGCAACAGTTAACTGTGTGACGTGCGGATCCAAAGAGACGATACGGTCCAAAGAACATGAAGAACTTTGAACCAAAAGACGTCACATAGAGAAGTTTATACAACATGACTGAGCTGTCTATGTTTGATGATACGTTAGGACAGAAATCTGGATCAGAGGAATCAGGAGAACTGTCAGCAAACTTCTTGAGGAAAAGTTCAACAGTGCGTTGTAACATTGAAGCTGTTTGTCAAACGTGTGAATAAAGTTCCATTAAAGACCATCCTGAACAGGGATTTACTGTAACTGTCAGCAAAGCTCCAAGAGAAGGACGACTTTGTACAGCAGAAAGACTTTAAAGCAACACTGTGTTTCCTTTCTACCATCAAATCACAGACTTTAAATCACTCATGTGTCATCAGATGAATGGAGTTACACTGAAAGCTCAATCACAAAATGAATATGTTGCTTTAAATGCTTTGTGTTTTCAGTGCAGTACATGATGTCCTCACACACACTGTCTTCAGCTGAATATGATAGAGCACAACTTATTTTTGAGTCTGTGTCACAGGTTTAAACTCATCAATGTTGAGTCAAGTCTTCCTCTCAGAAACTGGCTCAACAAGCATCTCTGCAGCTTCATTTCCTTCCACTGCTCTCACCAACACATCTGTGTTGTTTCAGTGCTGCCATGTCTGCACATCTTTGACCACAAACCCAACACTTCAGTGGTTTCCTCCGTGTGTGGACTCTCATGTGTCGGGTCAAATTTGAGTTTACTGCAAATGTTCTACCACAGACAGAACAACTGAAGGGCTTCTCTCCTGTGTGGACTCTCATGGGCCTCACAAGATCTTTGTTCTGTTGAAAAGTTTTTTTACAAACTGAGCAGCTGAGCCGACGTTCTGAATGAAGTCTTGTGTGAGCCGTTAAGGACTTCTTCCAGTGGTATATTCTCCCACAAACTGAGCAGCTGAACCGTTTTCTTCTTGAATGAAGTCTCACGTGAGCCTTGAAATATTTCTTCCAGAGGTATGTTTTACCACAAACTGAGCATTTCAATGTTTTCCCTCCTGTTTGGACCTTGTTGTGTTTCTGCAGTTGTCCCTCATGTTCAAATCTTGCAGCACATTCAGAGGAGCTAACTGAAGTTTTTACAGTGTTACAGTCCAGATCACCGACAGGTTCTTCATTGTTCTGAGTAGAATTTAAACCCGACTGAGGTTCTCTGGTGTCCCGATAACAACTGTCACCAGCCTCAGGTTTGGAGGAGTGTGAGGTCTTGTTGTTGTGAGGACCTGGTTGTAAATGTCTTTTTGGATCCAGATTCTTGGCTGGTTCTGTTTCTCCACAGTCCTCTCCATCAGCTGGTGTTTGCTGTGAGGACTGACGCTCACCACACTGATGGGTTTGGAGTAGATAAGGTTGAGTGAATCTTTTGCCACAAACTCTCAGATCAATCACAGAATGTTCCAGAAAGTCTCAGAACCTTCTAGTTTGTTACTTTCTGTTGAGAAAAAAAAAAGAAAGAAACGGTGGAGGAGGAGGAGAAGTAGAAGAAAGAGCTCCAACAAAGCCGGCGTGGACAACCTGGACAAAGTCGGCGGCACCAACAGCTGCAGGAGGATGACAGCTCGCTGGCCCCTCGCCGTCTTCCACAATATTCTTGACATGTCCTCGTACAACGCCTTCATGATATGGAAAGAGCTCAATCCCGAGTGGATGCCCGGCAAGCGTAATAAGAGAACGTGTTTCTAGAGCAGCTAGGCAAGGCGATCACCACTCGTTGAACGGAGGACTCGTCTGCCGAGAGCCTAAGCAGCTGCGACAGTCGTGAAAACCCACCAAGTGACGGTGGGCGGCAGTGGAGGAGCTTCTTCTTCTCCTTCTTCTTCTCCTTCTTCTTCTGCGTCTGCCCCTTCTTTGGGGGGTGAGCCTCCCGACTCGACCCTGGTCCAGACCACCACCTCCACGGCCTCTGTCAACCCACCCACCTGCGAGTAAGAGGAGGAGGTGTCAGATCTGTCCCTCTAAGAAAGACTGTAAAACGTATAACGTCTGCCGTGGCTGTGAGAAATACATATGCAGAGGCTGTGCGCTCCTCTACTGCCCCGATTGTGCCAACTCCTCCTGCTCATGTTTGGGGCACGGGTCAGTTTGACCCAGTGCGAGAGGACACTGGATGTATACGGAATGCCAAGGGAGGATTAGACTGATTTTAAAAAGTTAACTTAGTTGATGAGTTATTATTATTATTATTAGCAGTAGTAGTGGTAGTAGTAGTAGCACTAGTAGTAGTAATAGTAGTAGTAGTAGTAGAAATCATCATTAAAAACAGAGCTCCTCGTGCCCTTGGTACACCACGCCGTTCTACCAGGGGAACAGACATCCAGACATATCCAGACAGTCAGAGCTCCAGGACGGGGCATCTCTGAAGCTGACCATTGCCCAGGCAGGAGTGCACAATCATCATCGTCGTCGTCATCAATACTATCACTATTATTTCACCATATGTAAATCCTGTGCTCATCTTCTGTATGACTTGTTTACTTGTTTTGAGACCTTTTGGAATTAAGAACCACAATCATAGTTCCGTTGCTTTCATCTTGGTTCTGGCCCCGCCTCCAGGGTTCTGGCCCCGCCCCCAACCTGTGAGTGAGTGACTGACTGATTTAAAAAAGTTAACTTAGTTGGTGAGTTATTATTATTATTATTATTATTATTATTATTATTATTATTATTATTACTATTATTATTACTATGCTTATGATGATGATTGTTGCTGAAGTTCAATGGTGAGGTCAGGAAGAAAGAAAGTGTTCAGGAGCCTCTGATGTCTTATGCTGTATTATTTATTAACACTTGATCAAGGAGAATTAGAGACATTCTCATAAAGCATCAGAAGTGCCTGAGTCGGTCTCACATTCTGCCCAACTCATGCTGGTGGACAGACTTTAAACCCCAAGATAACATCACAAACACTATACGCCCCGAATTAGGTAAAAGAGAATGCTTTTACCAAGGATGGTGTCTTCGTCAACATGACGTCAACATTAAGTCTGGAGACACAGATGTCTGTTTACGCAGATTGGAATGTCAGTGGCAAGCTGTCTATTATGTCTAAGCATGCAGCACCAGAGTCCTTCGACCCTGGCCACAAGATAGGGTAACACCTGCTACTGCCAGCCAAAGACAAACAGCTAATACTGCTGAGGACCTCAAGGCCCACATGTGACTTCATGTAATAATAATAAACGTGAATCCACTGTGTACTCATATGGAACTTTACTAGCACATTGCCCCAACAATATACCCCTATTATAACATCACAAACTGTCCGTAACGCTAAATCAATGGGAGCCCTGAGCTTGTTTCTTTGCACCGAGATGGTCCCATCTGGGGGTAATGGCAGACAAAGACACCCTAAGTGTGTTGCTTACGTCCAGTCTACTCATTTGCCTTGTTTTGGTGGCTGTCACTGCAGAAAACCCCGCTTCACACAGATAGGATGTTGGAAATGGCAACAGGGTTTTCAGTGCTGTGTTAGCGATCTCTGGGTATTCTGCAATGACTTTAATCCAGAACACCGGCAGAGTTGTTGTCTCGAACACTGTTTCAAGGTTTCTTTCTTACACAAAATCCCTGCTAATGTTTGAAACATGTCCAATATGCCTCTGTTCACGTGCCGTCCCCACAAATCCAGTTTGGCTTTGAATGCAGCTACTTTATCTGCCAACTTGAACATAGTTGTCATTTTTCCCTGGAGTGACAGGTTGAGTTCATTGAGCAAGCTGAATATGTCGCACAAATAAGCTAGTTTTGCGACCCATTCCTCGTCACTGAAATGTGCTGCCAGCAGTGACTTCTTTTCTGAGAGAAATCTTTGCAGCTGCTCTCATAGTTCAAACACTCTGGCCAGTGATTTCCCACGAGATAACTTCTTATCTCTGTATATAAGAGAAGGCGTCTGTGCTCCGCGTCCATCTCCTCACAAAGCTGCTCAAACAGACGCGAGTTAAGTGCATGTGCTTTGATATAGTTAATAACTTTAACAACATCATTCATTACGCTGTTTAATTCCGGTGGCATTTTTCGGCTTGCAAGCATTTCCCTGTGAATGATACAATGCGTGGATTCACACTCAGGTGCAACCTCCTTAATCCGAACAGTTAATCCAGACAGCCGTCCGGTCATGGCAGCAGCGCCGTCGGTACATATGCTGACACAACAGGACCATTTCAGTTTTCCTGTTATGGAACCATCCAGCGATTTGAACAGTTCTGCGGCTGTGGTTTTGGTTTGCAATGATAGTGCACATAACAAATCCTCATGCACATTCTCCTGATAAATATATCGCACATAAACAAGTAGTAGCGCCTTGTTGTCAACATCTGTGGATTCATCCACCTGGAGTGCGTACCACGGTGATTTATCAATCCTCTCCAACAACTGTGTCTCAATGTCTTCCACTATTTCCTGAATGCGCCGAGTCACTGTGTTAGCCGACAGGGGCACCTGTGATATCGTTTTAACAGCATCCTCTCCTCGAAGTTCACGGCAAATGTCTTTAGTGGCGGGCAAGATCAGTTCTTCACCAATAGTAAATGGCTTTTTAGCCTTAGCAATGCGATTCGCCACTAAGTATGATGCTCTCAGTGCATTTTCATTTACTGATGTGGTGGCCCTCAGTAATTTCTTCTGTCCTTCGTGTTCATGTTTTTTTCTTTCAAAATACTCCGGGGGCTTGTCTTTTAATCTTAATCTCGGGTGCTTGGTCTCTAAGTGGCAAAGCAGTTTTGAAGGCTTCATTGCCTCATTTGAGAGCTGGTCGCCGCATATTATGCAGAGCGGGCTTGGTGTGTGGGAATCACCTGTCGCGATAAATCCATACTTCAAGTAGGACTCCTGGTACTGTCTGCTAAAAACTTTCTTTTTCTTGAAAGTCGTAGGCTGCTCTTCTCTCTCTTCATTGTGCCTTTTCCCTTTCGCAAAGAAACTTTCCAAAGACACCTGTTTCTTACTCATTTTGCTAGCTGGATTAAATTTTGGCGCACAAGTGAGGAGAATACGGTCATTTCAAAATAAAAGACCGCTCGACCTAGACTGGACTATAATAGATCCTGTAAAATCCGATGAGACAATTAACAATTATCAACCCAAAAATAATTAACAACTACGTCGCACAATTAATTATCTTTTGTAATTTGCATTTATACTTAATATTTTCTTCTTCTCCTACCAACTGTAGATGAAGTAGTAAGTCCCCCTTTATTATCGTCCCAGACTTTGGATTTGCTTTCCTAGGTTTTCATATGGTTTGAATTGCTTGTGACATTTTGTTTATTATCTTTGTCAGCTGAAGCAAACCGTGTTGCCTTCAGTGTTTGTGTTTGAGACCAGCGGCCTTTTTTACACGCCCACAAAAGGGCTAACAGCGCCCCCTGCTGTAAAAATGAACGAAATGAATGAAATGACTAAAAAAAAAACATTTGTTCAATTTACTCTCCGAGAGTTAAAGATATGAGTCAGTAAAAAGAGTCGAACTTCCCAACACTCAAAGCAATTGAACTGCGGCGCTCAGACACCTGGTTATAAAGAGCGACTAAGAACCCGCTTCGTTCAAATGAATCAGTCATGAGCAACTAGCATGCTGATAGGACAGACCAAGCAAGGACGCGGAATAACTGTAACAGATTCAAATTTTTTACTTGAATCAGCACTTCAACACTCTGACTTCTCCTCAGCTGAACTTCTTACTGATTACGGCAATCAACATGGACCCCTCAGGTAAATAAGTATTTATCGTTTTATGGATACTTGCACTGTTATTCAGTCTCACCAGGGTTTCATGATTTTTTTGTGATTTTTGCAATCAAAAGGAATGAAAATCTTTTGCGAAGAATTTTGCGAGCCTTTTTTGTTTTCTTTACTTTTAAAACACATTAAAAAGTCTTAACAAGACACAAACAAGGCAGACAAACGCATTTACCGGTGGTTAGCAGTCACCCATATGCACAATGCACCTCTTTCGACAGCTTTGACTTGGGCTGGTCCCCGTCCTGGCGACGTGGTTGGCGTACACTGAGGACAGTCCGCCCGGTCGACAGTCGAGCCGGGGGCAAGCACTAGTTCCATGGCCATCGAGGGGAGCGTCGGAGGGGCGCTGTAAAGCTCACGGCTCCGCGTTCGCACCCAAGCCTTTACAAGCCAACCGGAGCTGGTCACAGGGCACCTCCGCGAAGGACATGCACTCGGTGGTGGTCGGCCAGCGACTGGGAGAGGTCCAGCGAGGGGAGCCTCCCGCACCGTGTGGCCGTCCCGTTGGATCCCCTGAGCAGATTGCGTGGTGTGTGAAAATGACTGCGTGTGCCACCAGGTGGTGTAAGACACTAAGACATCTATGGCAGAGCTGTTTATCTATGGTGGAAAACATACGTGTCGCGGGGAAGGGGCGGGGATGTTTGGTTATTTTGCAATAATTATGTGATGTAGTAGGAAATATGCAGCCTCGCAAAAATATGCGTCATATTGCTGATTACGTGGTAATCCACGCTATCACAAAATCGTGAAAAACTGGAGGGACTGGTTATTTATTATTTTGGCAAACTGTCTTCTGTCCTTGACAATTGGAAATAAAGTTTCGTCAATCTTTTTCTCTCTCTAGCTCGTTCAGCTGTCCGCTGTTTGTTGTCTCTCAAGGTAATTTCTCTCTTTCATTGCTCGCGCACACACATTTCCAGTATACTTAAAATATATGATCGCATGATTAATCATCTGTTTGTCTCTGCAGGTCTGACGGTGTGTTTCCTCACAGACTCCATGTGCAGAGGCATCTCTGACCACATACAAAATGTCCACGTGTTTGTACATCGGACTGCATCTTAGTGTGGAGGGCAAAGACAAACTCTTCTCCTTCTTGATTCAAGTGGTAGTATTATTACTCAGGCCCAGAGAGAGAGAGAGAGAGAGAAAGAGATAGATAGATAGATAGATAGATAGATAGATAGATAGATAGATAGATAGATGCCCCTTTTTGGAGGATGTACTGGATGAGGAGACTCTAATCCTCAGACAGACAACTTGAATTAAGATTTCACAGAACATACCAAGCCTGTGATTTCAATACAATATACTGACTGGATCTTCTGGTGGCTCCAAAATTGCAAGCGTGTTCCCAGACACTGCAAGGAAATCCAGTTGACAGTGTAATATATTTATTTGATTGTGTTCCACGTGCAGTAGAACTGCAATATGTACCTTGTATGAGGACGCTGTCCCTTCTGTCCCTCCCTGGAGCCCCTCCATCACTGGCTTCCCTTTATTTAAAGGGAGTGCCAGCGCCTCCACTTGGTGGGCCACCCTGTGTGCCAGTTCTATGGCTTTTTTTTTTTTTTAACTGCTACAATCATACAGACATTGAACATGTCAGCAGACACCTAATCTATTCACCTCATTTGTTCACTGTTATCTACTTTAAAGTCACTTACCAGCCTGCAAAATGTTCTTATATGTAATTTTAACTTGCTGCCAGGTCCTTTTATGGTCAGACAGGTTTGTTCTTTATGAAGGATAGAAAGATAAAATAGATAAAAACGTAACATGAGAAAAATAGATTAAATGACACATTGTGGATAATTGTTTGCACCTAATCATACTCTACATTTCCTGAGTAACATGCACCTGCTTGCCACTTTTAAAGTAAAGTGTTCAACAGTTGGTGGATTTGAAAAGAAACTCCTTTAATTGTAGCCTAGTGATAATGGTTCCAGTAGAGCACTGTTTATTAATTGTACAGTTTTGGACTACTTCCACATTAAGCCGGTTGACTATTCTCTGCCAGGTTTTCTAGAATTTTTAATGATGGCATTGGGATTGTCTTTTTTCCTCATAATATCTTTCACCTCTTGACACAACTTCATCAGGAGCTGTTGTTCAGCGGCCGTGAAGTATGAAGAGCAACTTTTATCCATGTTTCAAACTGTGATTCTGTGAGCGATCGCGAGGTCTGTTTAAGTAAGCCGTGAACACGTACTTATCCCAGCTATCTTCACCTGGCCGCACCACACATAGCCGCACCTTTTCATCCTGGCTCATCATACGTGCAACCAATTAAGTCAGGATGTGCGGAGCAGGCTACGTCAAGCTGGGCTTGTTTAATTATCTTGGATTTCTTTATTCTAGTTTCGTGCAATACCCCTCTAGATAACTTTGGGCATCCTCACTAGTGTTGGGAAGTTCCACTCTTTTTACTGACGCAGATCTTTTACTCTCAGACAGTAAATTGAACAAATCTTTTTTTGAGTCATTTTGAGTCTCAAACACTTAACACTGAAGTCAACACGGTTTGCTTCAGCTGACAAAGATAATGAACAAAATGTCACAAGCAATTCAAACCATATGAAAACCTAGCAAAGTAAATACACACCACAAACCAGAACTTGGTCACCTGGACTAAATTGTCGTTGTTCTACCTTGCGGTCAAAGAGTTTTTTTCATTTTTTTCTGAGAAACCTTGTGTTTGCTTAGTTCCCCAACCTCATAAAGTCTCTGCCTAAACCCATTAACATAGGTAATCAAGCAGGTTTTATTGTTTGGTCATGTTTACCTATAACTTGACAAGTATGGCATGTCTTTACAGATGCAGAAACATCAGTTTCAAAAAATGCTGAAGCAAACAATCAATATGTTTTCTTGACACCCATATGTCCTGCAACATTACCATGAGCTGTCTGAATTGTGGCTGTCCTAAATTTTACAGGCAACACGATTTACACAATAGGATCACCACTGAATGTGACACCATAAGGAGCCCACCTCCTAACCAAGATGTCATTCAAAAGGAAATATACTTGCTTCACCTTTCCTACCTGCATTGTAGGCAAAACCAGATCACATACACCCTTCAGAGACTGATCCGCTTTTGGTTCTTTCACCAGCTCTAAACGAGAAACACAAAGATCAGGCAGCAGGGACAATGCAAATCTCTTTACATCACAAAGGTTTTCTCTCATATCAGTTAGTGCAACAGTCTTTGAACGAGTCACAGCACAGACTGTAACTGCTGGTTCTGATTCACTAATCCCTTCTGTTTCCACAGTACAAGCTGCTAAAACTGCCTGCTCCGTTTCAGGGACTTCTTGAGATGACAAGGAAGCAACAACTGTCTCACTTTGTTGGTTTGACACCTCAGAAAACTGTAGGCTATCAAATTCTACATTGTCTGGCCAGATCCGATGTCCTGCCAGGTCATTTCCCAGAATGATGTCAACTCCTTCCACTGGCAGTTGAGGACGAACACCAACTTTGAACTCCCTCTGTACTAAATCACATGACAAGAACATTTTATGTATAGACACAAAAAGAGTTGTCAAACCCATCCCTCTGATCGGAATACAGCCCCCTGTGTCTGAATGTGGCGAAAAGGGCAAAATTGCTTCACAAATGTGCGTAAAGCTCCTGAGTCCCTCAGCATTTTGACTGGAACCTTTTCATCATCAGTTTTAGCAGCTCCTGGACGAGCTGCCATTTTGTCATAACCTGGCTCAGAGGTATGACAAAAGATGGAGACCACACATGCCTTTAAACTATGAAACAATTTTATTAACATTGCCCATGTCTGTAGATCGTACGGTCCAAATTTGACAACGATCAAAACAAAGCTCTAGGAGGAGTTCGTCTTAGTACGAGGTGTGGAAATGTCCAAAATCGGGGCAAAATATGATCTTTGATTCAAAATGGCGGACTTCCTGTTGGAGTTAGACCATGGCTGCAAGAGGCTTTTTTGTGTGTCTCTGTATGTCACATACTACCACAAAATTTCATACACATGGATGAAACCATGTCGAGGGGCTCCTCCGAAAACGAACACGTAGGTGGCGCCGTAGAGCCATTTTTGTATGTCCATGTGCGAGACCCCCAAAATACGTAATTTTACGCCCGACTTTGGGGGGGGCACGCAAATTTTTGTGAGTTTTCGAGTACATTTAGGCCGTCTAAAAGGCGGCCTGTCTGTTTAGGAAGAAAAAGGAAAATAAAAATAAAAATAATAAGTCGTGTAGTCTGTTTTGGCGCAAGGGATACGTCACTTTGGATCGCATAGTTGATTTCATTCATGAACAATTACAAACATCTGGCCAACTCTGTGGGTATAGGTGGATATACACAAAATGCAAGGATAATAGATTACATGTCAAGAAAGAAGTGGTACACTTAATTCTAAAAGAACTTGACCCAAGGGGTGTTGAACTCAGAGGAAGAAGACGGCTCTATCGCCGAAGCTATTTTGCAAAACGGCCCAATTATATTTGGACTCTTATGACAAACTAAAGCCATTTGGTATCTGTATCAATGGCTGCATTGATGGCTTTTCCCGGAAAATTATCTGGATGAATGCATTTACCACCAGCAGTGACCCAAAAATCATCGGAGGCTACTACATGGAGGCAGTCCAGAGATTCGGTGGTTGTCCAAGGATTGTCAGAGGCGACCAGGGCACAGAGAATGTTAAAGTCAGAGACTTTCAGCGTTTTCTCCGTCACAACATTCACAACGGCTCCGGCATTGACAGCTACATTGAAGGGGCAAGCGCAGCAAATCAGCGAATAGAGAGTTGGTGGGGCTTCCTCAGAAGGGAATGAATGGAATTCTACATCTCTCTGTTTAATGATCTGGAAGGACCGTGGCTTGTTTGATGGTGCATATTTGGACAGAAGTCTTATCCAGTTCTGCTTCATGGGAATCATTCAGGTAAAAATATATCATATCATATTGTTATTTAAAACCTACTTTCATTTTAAATTGTGTCCCACACATGATTTTGTGTTGTTACATTCTCAATTACAAGTTCAATTACAATTACAAATAACACAATTACTTCAATTACAAATTGCATATCCATTAACCCTGTTTTCTTACTTTCTAATATAGTGTTATTCTAGGATGAATTAGATGAGACCATCCATGTGTGGGATTCACATGTCATCAGACCATCGAAGAATGACAGGGTACCCAGTGGTCGACCTCGAGTCATGTGCATGTTCCCAGAACTCTACACAAGTGATGACCACATTTCCCCAGTGGACAGAGCTGATGTACAGTTGTGTCAGAGTAACAGCACATTTCGACCAGCAGTGCCATGTGACACAGACATCTACAACATCTGCAACATTCTGATGGTGGAGTCACAACTGCATCTTTCAGCTGATGCTTATCAAGCACTGGATTTGTACCTGCATTTGAGGAGTGAGATAAGATCTGCCCTCTAATTTGAGATGAAACTACATTTGTATCCATCTAAACTGAACACGTGATCAGACAATTCTTCTGCAGTCCGCCATGCTTCATTCACCAAACATTGTCAGTTGGCATGTTTTCCCAGGAACTACGTAGAAGCTTTATTTTGTATTTTGTATTATGTATTATTTCTCCTTGGAAAAAGGTTTGATCTGTCACTATGTGCACACTGACTGTTTAAGACATTAAGAACATGTGCAGTGATATTATGCACACAGTTTTTTAGGGTATGTGGCAGGTTTTGACTTTCATAGATAACTTCTTTCTTCGTTCTTGTGTGGATTTAGGTTGTCTCAGTTGCTTCTGTCTCTTCAGGTAATGAAGCACAGGCTTTATTGAATCAGTCTGGGATTACCTGGGATTTTTCAAATGACAATATTATCTTATCTCAGTACTTTTTGCTGGAATTACAGACTTAAATTTGTTGTACAGCATATAAGAGTATTGTCATAGATGTTTTACTTTGCCTTCACATCAGTCATAAACAGGAAGCAAACAAAACCACAACAAATAAAACCAACATGGCAAGACATGAAAGAGGAATGCCATTTTTATTTAACAATGTGCTCTTGACAGTTACTGTCTGTATGTTTACTATATGAGGCTTCAACAAAAACAGCCGTGAGTAGCCATTTGAAATGGTACTGATCAAACAGGTATTATTTTGTTGAATGATGAACTTTTTTCTGAATAACAATTGCATAAGACATGCACATGAAGAAAGAAAAGAAAAGGGATGTTCACCTATGAGAGCAGACTTTTCTGACATATCATAATGATTAAACTTAAACAGTCTTCTGGACAGAACGTCGTTTGGAAACAAAATTTAAAACTCAGTGTGCTGACAAATATTACAGCAAAATCATTAACAATAATAAAATAACAAAACCAAAGCAAAAGAATGACGATGAAAGATGAACGATTTTTTTTTTCAGTTTAAAGTGTAATAAAGCAATCAGTCATCAGATTATGCATCTGATTTTATCTCCTCTCCTTGTGGAACATTTTTTTCTTAGTTGTAATACATGAATGAAGAAATAAATAATTATACAAATCTGTAGAGTACAAATACACTCCTCCTGACTTTTCGTTTATCACAGTTCTTTGATGACAAAATGCTCTGAGTGCAAGTCTGTCCCCATATTGTTTGATATATTGTCCTAAGTCCTCATCTGTCATAACATCTATGACGCCGATGTGTAGACGTACTACGACTACTACTACTACTACTTCTACTGTTACTACTACTACTACTGCTACTACTGCTGCTGCTGCTACTACTACTGCTGCTGCTACTACTACTGCTGCTGCTACTACAACTACTACTACTGCTGCTACTACTGCTACTGCTGCTGCTACTACTACTACTACTACTACGACTACAACTACTACTGCTACTACTACTGCTACTGCTGCTACTACTACTACGACTGCTGCTACTACTACTGCTGCTGCTACTACTACTACTATGACTACTACTCCTACTGCTACTACTACTGCTGCTGCTAGTGCTGCTACTACTACTCCTACTGCTGCTACTACTACTGCTGCTATTACTACTGCTGCTGCTACTACAACTACTACTACTATTATTGCTCCTACTGCTGCTGCTGCTACTAGTCAGTCACTCACTCAGTCACTCACTCACGCACAGGTAGGCAGGCCTTGGAGGCGGGGCCAGAACCAAGATTAAAGCAACGGAAAATATGATGGTGATTCTAAATTCCAAAACATCTCAAAACAAGTACTTCATCCGCAATCATTCATTTTGTCAAATAACTTTTAACGTATGTTGTTGATGGTGTGGTCCATGCTAGTGAAAATAATAAGAAAAAGAATCATAATAATCTAAAACAGAGAGAGACAGACAGACAGACAGACAGACACACAGAAGTGGCTGCACACATCGCTAGGGACCAGGCCTTCCATCTTCCTTCCATCCTTCATCTCACACCCAGAAGCGTGCACTACTGCCTGGGCAAACATTGGCTCCAGGGACCCCCTAACCCCTACCGGAGCTCGACCACCCAGCCTGGGTACACCACACATCATGGTCACCCCAGAGCCAAAACTTGTTGTTTTCCTTTGATCTTTTAGAATGTAGAATTTGGAATGCAGAATGTAGAATTTGGAATTTAGAATTTGGCTTTAGAAGTCAGAATTTAGAATTCGGAATCCAGAACTTAGAACGGGAATCTGATGACATCATGGTTCTTCTTGTTTGTGTCCCTGCCTTGGGTACACCACACATCGTGGTCACCCCAGAGCCTAAACTTGTTGTTTTCCTTTGACCTTTTAGAATGTAGAATTTGAAATGTGGAATGTAGAATGTAGAATTTAGAAATCGGAATGTAGAACCGGAATCTGATGACATCATGGTTCTTTCCCTTTGGTCTTGGCTGTGGCACCGCCTTGGGCACACCACACATTGTGGTGAGCCCGCAGACAAAATGTGTTATTTTGCTCTGATCTTTTAGAATGTAGAATTTGGAATGTGGAATGTAGAATTTGGAATTTAGAACTGGAATTCGGAATTTAGAACCGGAATCTGATGACATCATGGTTCTTTTGCTCTGGTCTTGGCTGTGGTCCTGTCTCTGGTACACCACACATTGTGGTGAGCCCGCACACAAAATGTGTTATTTTGCTCTGATCTTTTAGAATGTAGAATTTGGAATGTGGAATGTGGAATGTAGAATTTGGAATTTGGAATTTAGAACTTAGAACTGGAATTCGGAATTTAGAACCGGAATCTGATGACATTATGGTTCTTTTCATCTGGTCTTGGCTGTGGCACCACCTTGGGTACACCACACATTGTGGTGAGCCCGCACACAAAATGTGTTATTTTGCTCTGATCTTTTAGAATGTAGAATTTGGAATGTGGAATGTAGAATTTGGAATTTAGAACTGGAATTTGGAATTTAAAACCGGAATCTGATGACATCATGGTTCTTTTGTTCTGGTCTTGGCTGTGGTCCTGTCTCTGGTACACCACACATTGTGGTGAGCCCGCAGACAAAATGTGTTATTTTGCTCTTATCTTTTAAAATGTAGAATTTGGAATGTGGAATGTAGAATTTAGAATTCAGAAATTAGAACTTAGAACCGGAATTCAGAATTTAGAACCGGAATCTGATGACATCATGGTTCTTTTGCTGTGGTCTTGGCTGTGGTCCTGTCTCTGGTACACCACACATTGTGGTGAGCCCGCACACAAAATGTGTTATTTTGCTCTGATCTTTTAGAATGTAGAATTTGGAATGTGGAATTCAGAACTTAGAACTGGAATTCGGAATTTAGAACCGGAATCTGATGACATTATGGTTCTTTTCCTCTGGTCTTGGCTGTGGCACCGCCTTGGGTACACCACACATTGTGGTGAGCCCGCAGACAAAATGTGTTATTTTGCTCTGATCTTTTAGAATGTAGAATTTGGAATGTGGAATGTAGAATTTGGAATTTAGAACTGGAATTCGGAATTTAGAACCGTAATCTGATGACATCATGGTTCTTTTGTTCTGGTCTTGGCTGTGGTCCTGTCTCTGGTACACCACACATTGTGGTGACGCCACAGGCAAAATGTGTTATTTTGCTGAAATCTTTTACAATGTAGAATTTGGAATGTGGAATGTAGAATTTGGAATTTAGAACTGGAAATCGGAATTCAGAACCGGAATCTGATGACATCATGGTTCTTTTGTTCTGGTCTTGGCTGTGGCACCGCCTTGGGTACACCACACATTGTGGTGAGCCCGCAGACAAAATGTGTTATTTTGCTCTGATCTTTTAGAATGTAGAATTTGGAATGTGGAATGTGGAATGTAGAATTTGGAATTCGGAACTTAGAACTGGAATTCGGAATTTAGAACCGGAATCTGATGACATTATGGTTCTTTTCGTCTGGTCTTGGCTGTGGCACCGCCTTGGGTACACCACACATTGTGGTGAGCCCGCAGACAAAATGTGTTATTTTGCTCTGATCTTTTACAATGTAGAATTTGGAATGTGGAATGTAGAATTTGGAATTTAGAACTGGAATTCGGAATTTAGAACCGGAATCTGATGACATCATGGTTCTTTTGTTCTGGTCTTGGCTGTGGTCCTGTCTCTGGTACACCACACATTGTGGTGAGCCCACAGGCAAAATGTATTATTTTGCTCAAAACTTTTAGAATGTACAATTTGGAATGTGGAATGTAGAATTTGGAATTTGGAATTTAGAACTTAGAACTGGAATTCGGAATTTAGAACCGGAATCTGATGACATCATGGTTCTTTTCCTCTGGTCTTGGCTGTGGCACCGCCTTGGGTACACCACACATTGTGGTGAGCCGCAGACAAAATGTGTTATTTTGCTCTGATCTTTTAGAATGTAGAATTTGGAATGTGGAATGTAGAATTTGGAATTTAGAACTGGAATTCGGAATTTAGAACCGGAATCTGATGACATCATGGTTCTTTTGTTCTGGTCTTGGCTGTGGTCCTGTCTCTGGTACACCACACATTGTGGTGAGCCCGCACACAAAATGTGTTATTTTGCTCTCATCTTTTAGAATGTAGAATTTGGAATGTGGAATGTAGAATTTGGAATTCAGAAATTAGAACTTAGAACCGGAATTCAGAATTTAGAACCGGAATCTGATGACATCATGGTGCTTTTGCTGTGGTCTTGGCTGTGGTCCTGTCTCTGGTACACCACACATTGTGGTGAGCCCGCAGACAAAATGTGTTATTTTGCTCTGATCTTTTAGAATGTAGAATTTGGAATGTGGAATGTAGAATGTAGAATTTGGAATTTAGAACTGGAATTCGGAATTTAGAACCGGAATCTGATGACATCATGGTTCTTTTGTTCTGGTCTTGGCTGTGGTCCTGTCTCTGGTACACCACACATTGTGGTGAGCCCGCACACAAAATGTGTTATTTTACTCTGATCTTTTAGAATGTAGAATTTGGAATGTGGAATTCAGAACTTAGAACTGGAATTCAGAATTTAGAACCGGAATCTGATGACATTATGGTTCTTTTCCTCTGGTCTTGGCTGTGGCACCGCCTTGGGTACACCACACATTGTGGTGAGCCCGCAGACAAAATGTGTTATTTTGCTCTGATCTTTTAGAATGTAGAATTTGGAATGTGGAATGTGGAATGTAGAATTTGGAATTTAGAACTTAGAACTGGAATTCGGAATTTAGAACCGGAATCTGATGACATTATGGTTCTTTTCGTCTGGTCTTGAGTGTGGCACCGCCTTGGGTACACCACACATTGTGGTGACCCCGCAGGCAAAATGTGTTATTTTGCTCTGATCTTTTACAATGTAGAATTTGGAATGTGGAATGTAGAATTTGGAATTTAGAACTGGAATTCGGAATTTAGAACCGGAATCTGATGACATCATGTTTCTTTTGTTCTGCTCTTGGCTGTGGTCCTGTCTCTGGTACACCACACATTGTGGTGAGCCCGCACACAAAATGTGTTATTTTGCTCTGATCTTTTAGAATGTAGAATTTGGAATGTGGAATGAAGAATTTGGAATTTGGAATTTAGAACTTAGAACTGGAATTCAGAATTTAGAACCGGAATCTGATGACATTATGGTTCTTTTCGTCTGGTCTTGGCTGTGGCACCGCCTTGGGTACACCACACATTGTGGTGAGACCGCACACGAAATGTGTTATTTTGCTCTGATCTTTTAGAATGTAGAATTTGGAATGTGGAATGTAGAATTTGGAATTTAGAACTGGAATTCGGAATTTAGAACCGGAATCTGATGACATCATGGTTCTTTTGCTGTGGTCTTGGCTGTGGCACCGCCTTGGGTACACCACACATTGTGGTGAGCCCGCAGACAAAATGTGTTGTTTTGCTCTGATCTTTTAGAATGTAGAATTTGGAATGTGGAGTGTAGAATTTGGAATTTCGAATTCAGAACTTAGAACTGGAATTCGGAATTTAGAACCGGAATCTGATGACATTATGGTTCTTTTCCTCTGGTCTTGGCTGTGGCACCGCCTTGGGTACACCACACATTGTGGTGAGCCCGCACACAAAATGTGTTATTTTGCTCTGATCTTTTAGAATGTAGAATTTGGAATGTGGAATTTGGAATTTGGAATTTAGAACTTAGAACTGGAATTCGGAATTTAGAACCGGAATCTGATGACATTATGGTTCTTTTCATCTGGTCTTGGCTGTGGCACCGCCTTGGGTACACCACACATTGTGGTGAGCCCGCAGACAAAATGTGTTATTTTGCTCTGATCTTTTAGAATGTAGAATTTGGAATGTGGAATGTAGAATTTGGAATTCGGAATTTAGAACCGGAATCTGATGACATCATGGTTCTTTTGTTCTGGTCTTGGGTGTGGCACCGACTTGGGTACACCACACATTGTGGTGAGCCCGCAGACAAAATGTGTTATTTTGCTCTGATCTTTTAGAATGTAGAATTTGGAATGTGGAATGTGGAATGTAGAATGTAGAATTTGGAATTTAGAACTGGAATTCGGAATCTAGAACCAGAATCTGATGACATCATGGTTCTTTTGTTCTGGTCTTGGCTGTGGTCCTGTCTCTGGTACACCACACATTGTGGTGAGCCCGCACACAAAATGTGTTATTTTGCTCTGATCTTTTAGAATGTAGAATTTGGAATGTGGAATTCAGAACTTAGAACTGGAATTCGGAATTTAGAACCGGAATCTGATGACATCATGGTTCTTTTCCTCTGGTCTTGGCTGTGGCACTGCCTTGGGTACACCACACATTGTGGTGAGCCCGCAGACAAAATGTGTTATTTTGCTCTGATCTTTTAGAATGTAGAATTTGGAATGTGGAATGTAGAATTTGGAATTTAGAACTGGAATTCGGAATTTAGAACCGGAATCTGATGACATCATGGTTCTTTTGTTCTGGTCTTGGCTGTGGTCCTGTCTCTGGTACACCACACATTGTGGTGAGCCCGCACACAAAATGTGTTATTTTGCTCTGATCTTTTAGAATGTAGAATTTGGAATGTGGAATGTAGAATTTAGAAATTGGAATTTAGAACTTAGACCTGGAATTCGGAATTTAAAACCGGAATCTGATGACATTATGGTTCTTTTCATTTGGTCTTGGCTGTGGCACCGCCTTGGGTACACCACACATTGTGGTGAGCCCGCACACGAAATGTGTTATTTTGCTCTGATCTTTTAGAATGTAGAATTTGGAATGTGGAATGTAGAATTTGGAATTTAGAACTGGAATTCGGAATTTAGAACCGGAATCTGATGACATCATGGTTCTTTTGCTGTGGTCTTGGCTGTGGCACCGCCATGGGTACACCACACATTGTGGTGAGCCCGCACACGAAATGTGTTATTTTGCTCTGATCTTTTAGAATGTAGAATTTGGAATGTGGAATTCAGAACTTAGAACTGGAATTCGGAATTTAGAACTGGAATCTGATGACATTATAGTTCTTTTCCTCTGGTCTTGGCTGTGGCACCGCCTTGGGTACACCACACATTGTGGTGAGCCCGCAGACAAAATGTGTTATTTTGCTCTGATCTTTTAGAATGTAGAATTTGGAATGTGGAATGTAGAATTTGGAATTTAGAACTGGAATTCGGAATTTAGAACCGGAATCTGATGACATCATGGTTCTTTTGTTCTGGTCTTGGCTGTGGTCCTGTTTCTGGTACACCACACATTGTGGTGACGCCACAGGCAAAATGTGTTATTTTCCTGAAATCTTTTAGAATGTAGAATTTGGAATGTGGAATGTAGAATTTGGAATTTAGAACTGGAATTCGGAATTTAGAACCGGAATCTGATGACATCATGGTTCTTTTGTTCTGGTCTTGGCTGTGGTCCTGTCTCTGGTACACCACACATTGTGGTGAGCCCACAGGCAAAATGTATTATTTTGCTCAAAACTTTTAGAATGTACAATTTGGAATGTGGAATGTAGAATTTGGAATTCGGAATTTAGAACTTAGAACTGGAATTCGGAATTTAGAACCGGAATCTGATGACATCATGGTTCTTTTCCTCTGGTCTTGGCTGTGGCACCGCCTTGGGTACACCACACATTGTGGTGAGCCCGCAGACAAAATGTGTTATTTTGCTCTGATCTTTTAGAATGTAGAATTTGGAATGTGGAATGTAGAATTTGGAATTTAGAACTGGAATTCGGAATTTAGAACCGGAATCTGATGACATCATGGTTCTTTTGTTCTGGTCTTGGCTGTGGTCCTGTCTCTGGTACACCACACATTGTGGTGAGCCCGCACACAAAATGTGTTATTTTGCTCTCATCTTTTAGAATGTAGAATTTGGAATGTGGAATGTAGAATTTGGAATTCAGAAATTAGAACTTAGAACAGGAATTCAGAATTCAGAACCGGAATCTGATGACGTCATGGTTCTTTTGCTGTGGTCTTGGCTGTGGTCCTGTCTCTGGTACACCACACCTTGTGGTGAGCCCGCAGACAAAAATGTGTTATTTTGCTCTGATCTTTTAGAATGTAGAATTTGGAATGTGGAATGTAGAATTTGGAATTTGGAATTTAGAACTTAGAACTGGAATTCAGAATTTAGAACCGGAATCTGATGACATTATGGTTCTTTTCATCTGGTCTTGGCTGTGGCACCGCCTTGGGTACACCACACATTGTGGTGAGCCCGCACACGAAATGTGTTATTTTGCTCTGATCTTTTAGAATGTAGAATTTGGAATGTGGAATGTAGAATTTGGAATTTAGAACTGGAATTCGGAATTTAGAACCGGAATCTGATGACATCATGGTTCTTTTGCTGTGGTCTTGGCTGTGGCACCGCCTTGGGTACACCACACATTGTGGTGAGCCCGCACACGAAATGTGTTATTTTGCTCTGATCTTTTAGAATGTAGAATGTAGAATTTGGAATTTAGAACTGGAATTCGGAATTTAGAACCGGAATCTGATGACATCATGGTTCTTTTGCTGTGGTCTTGGCTGTGGCACCGCCTTGGGTACACCACACATTGTGGTGAGCCCGCACACAAAATGTGTTATTTTGCTCTGATCTTTTAGAATGTAGAATTTGGAATGTGGAGTGTAGAATTTGGAATTTCGAATTCAGAACTTAGAACTGGAATTCGGAATTTAGAACCGGAATCTGATGACATTATGGTTCTTTTCCTCTGGTCTTGGCTGTGGCACCACCTTGGGTACACCACACATTGTGGTGAGCCCGCACACACAATGTGTTAATTTGCTCTGATCTTTTAGAATGTAGAATTTCGAATGTGGAATGTAGAATTTGGAATTTGGAATTTAGAACTTAGAACTGGAATTCGGAATTTAGAACCGGAATCTGATGACATTATGGTTCTTTTCATTTGGTCTTGGCTGTGGCACCGCCTTGGGTACACCACACATTGTGGTGAGCCCGCACACGAAATGTGTTATTTTGCTCTGATCTTTTAGAATGTAGAATTTGGAATGTGGAATGTAGAATTCAGAACTTAGAACTGGAATTCGGAATTTAGAACCGGAATCTGATGACATTATGGTTCTTTTCATCTGGTCTTGGCTGTGGCACCGCCTTGGGTACACCACACATTGTGGTGAGCCCGCACACAAAATGTGTTATTTTGCTCTGATCTTTTAGAATGTAGAATTTGGAATGTGGAATGTAGAATTTGGAATTCGGAATTTAGAACCGGAATCTGATGACATCATGGTTCTTTTGTTCTGGTCTTGGCTGTGGTCCTGTCTCTGGTACACCACACATTGTGGTGAGCCCGCACACAAAATGTGTTATTTTGCTCTGATCTTTTAGAATGTAGAATTTGGAATGTGGAATTCAGAACTTAGAACTGGAATTCGGAATTTAGAACCGGAATCTGATGACATTATGGTTCTTTTCCTCTGGTCTTGGCTGTGGCACTGCCTTGGGTACACCACACATTGTGGTGAGCCCGCAGACAAAATGTGTTATTTTGCTCTGATCTTTTAGAATGTAGAATTTGGAATGTGGAATGTAGAATTTGGAATTTAGAACTGGAATTCGGAATTTAGAACCGGAATCTGATGACATCATGGTTCTTTTGTTCTGGTCTTGGCTGTGGTCCTGTCTCTGGTACACCACACATTGTGGTGAGCCCGCACACAAAATGTGTTATTTTGCTCTGATCTTTTAGAATGTAGAATTTGGAATGTGGAATGTGGAATGTAGAATTTGGAATTTGGAATTTAGAACTTAGAACTGGAATTCGGAATTTAGAACCGGAATCTGATGACATTATGGTTCTTTTCATCTGGTCTTGGCTGTGGCACCGCCTTGGGTACACCACACATTGTGGTGAGCCCGCAGACAAAATGTGTTATTTTGCTCTGATCTTTTAGAATGTAGAATTTGGAATGTGGAATGTAGAATTTGGAATTCGGAACTTAGAACTGGAATTCGGAATTTAGAACCGGAATCTGATGACATTATGGTTCTTTTCGTCTGGTCTTGGGTGTGGCACCGCCTTGGGTACACCACACATTGTGGTGAGCCCGCAGACAAAATGTGTTATTTTGCTCTGATCTTTTACAATGTAGAATTTGGAATGTGGAATGTAGAATTTGGAATTTAGAACTGGAATTCGGAATTTAGAACCGGAATCTGATGACATCATGGTTCTTTTGTTCTGGTCTTGGCTGTGGTCCTGTCTCTGGTACACCACACATTGTGGTGAGCCCACAGGCAAAATGTATTATTTTGCTCAAAACTTTTAGAATGTACAATTTGGAATGTGGAATGTAGAATTTGGAATTCAGAACTTAGAACTGGAATTCGGAATTTAGAACCGGAATCTGATGACATCATGGTTCTTTTGCTGTGGTCTTGGCTGTGGCACCGCCTTGGATACACCACACATTGTGGTGAGCCGGCAGACAAAATGTGTTATTTTGCTCTGATCTTTTAGAATGTAGAATTTGGAATGTGGAATGTAGAATGTAGAATTTGGAATTTAGAACTGGAATTCGGAATTTAGAACCGGAATCTGATGACATCATGGTTCTTTTGTTCTGGTCTTGGCTGTGGTCCTGTCTCTGGTACACCACACATTGTGGTGAGCCCGCACACAAAATGTGTTATTTTACTCTGATCTTTTAGAATCTAGAATTTGGAATGTGGAATTCAGAACTTAGAACTGGAATTCAGAATTTAGAACCGGAATCTGATGACATCATGGTTCTTTTGTTCTGGTCTTGGCTGTGGTCCTGTCTCTGGTACACCACACATTGTGGTGAGCCCACAGGCAAAATGTGTTATTTTGCTTTGATCTTTTAGAATGTAGAATTTGGAATGTGGAATGTAGAATTTGGAATTTGGAATTTAGAACTTAGAACTGGAATTCGGAATTTAGAACTGGAATCTGATGACATCATGGTTCTTTTGTTCTGGTCTTGGCTGTGGTCCTGTCTCTGGTACACCACACATTGTGGTGACCCCACAGGCAAAATGTGTTATTTTGCTCAAATCTTTTAGAATGTAGAATTTGGAATGTGGAATGTAGAATTTGGAATTTGGAATTTAGAACTTAGAACTGGAATTCGGAATTTAGAACCGGAATCTGATGACATTATGGTTCTTTTCCTCTGGTCTTGGCTGTGGCACCGCCTTGGGTACACCACACATTGTGGTGAGCCCGCAGACAAAATGTGTTATTTTGCTCTGATCTTTTAGAATGTAGAATTTGGAATGTGGAATTCAGGACTTAGAACTGGAATTCGGAATTTAGAACCAGAATCTGATGACATTATGGTTCTTTTCCTCTGGTCTTGGCTGTGGCACCGCCTTGGGTACACCACACATTGTGGTGACCCCGCAGACAAAATGTGTTATTTTGCTCTGATCTTTTAGAATGTAGAATTTGGAATGTGGAATGTAGAATTTGGAATTTAGAACTGGAATTTGGAATTTAGAACCGTAATCTGATGACATCATGGTTCTTTTGTTCTGGTCTTGGCTGTGGTCCTGTCTCTGGTACACCACACATTGTGGTGACCCCACAGGCAAAATGTGTTATTTTGCTCAAATCTTTTAGAATGTAGAATTTGGAATGTGGAATGTAGAATTTGGTATTTGGAATTCAGAACTTAGAACTGGAATTCGGAATTTAGAACCGGAATCTGATGACATTATGGTTCTTTTCCTCTGGTCTTGGCTGTGGCACCGCCTTGGGTACACCACATATTGTGGTGAGCCCGCAGACAAAATGTGTTATTTTGCTCTGATCTTTTAGAATGTAGAATTTGGAATGTGGAATGTAGAATTTGGAATGTGGAATGTAGAATTTGGAATTCAGAAATTAGAACTTAGAACCGGAATTCAGAATTTAGAACCGGAATCTGATGACATCATGGTTCTTTTGCTGTGGTCTTGGCTGTGGTCCTGTCTCTGGTACACCACGCATTGTGGTGAGCCCGCACACAAAATGTGTTATTTTGCTCTGATCTTTTAGAATGTAGAATTTGGAATGTGGAATTCAGAACTTAGAACTGGAACTCGGAATTTAGAACCGGAATCTGATGACATCATGGTTCTTTTCCTCTGGTCTTGGCTGTGGCACCGCCTTGGGTACACCACACATTGTGGTGAGCCCGCAGACAAAATGTGTTATTTTGCTCTGATCTTTTAGAATGTAGAATTTGGAATGTGGAATGTAGAATTTGGAATGTGGAATGTAGAATTTGGAATTTAGAACTGGAATTCGGAATTTAGAACCGGAATCTGATGACATCATGGTTCTTTTGTTCTGGTCTTGGCTGTGGTCCTGTCTCTGGTACACCACACATTGTGGTGAGCCCGCAGACAAAATGTGTTATTTTGCTCTGATCTTTTAGAATGTAGAATTTGGAATGTGGAATGTGGAATGTAGAATTTGGAATTTGGAATTTAGAACTTAAAACTGGAATTCGGAATTTAGAACCGGAATCTGATGACATTATGGTTCTTTTCATTTGGTCTTGGCTGTGGCACCGCCTTGGGTACACCACACATTGTGGTGAGCCCGCACACGAAATGTGTTATTTTGCTCTGATCTTTTAGAATGTAGAATTTGGAATGTGGAATGTAGAATTTGGAATTTAGAACTGGAATTCGGAATTTAGAACCGGTATCTGATGACATCATGGTTCTTTTGTTCTGGTCTTGGCTGTGGTCCTGTCTCTGGTACACCACACATTGTGGTGAGCCCACAGGCAAAATGTATTATTTTGCTCAAAACTTTTAGAATGTACAATTTGGAATGTGGAATGTAGAATTTGGAATTTGGAATTTAGAACTTAGAACTGGAATTCGGAATTTAGAACCGGAATCTGATGACATCATGGTTCTTTTCCTCTGGTCTTGGCTGTGGCACCGCCTTGGGTACACCACACATTGTGGTGAGCCCGCACACGAAATGTGTTATTTTGCTCTGATCTTTTAGAATGTAGAATTTGGAATGTGGAATGTAGAATTTGGAATTCAGAAATTAGAACTTAGAACCGGAATTCAGAATTTAGAACCGGAATCTGATGACATCATGATTCTTTTGCTGTGGTCTTGGCTGTGGTCCTGTCTCTGGTACACCACACATTGTGGTGAGCCCGCAGACAAAATGTGTTATTTTACTCTGATCTTTTAGAATGTAGAATTTGGAATGTGGAATGTAGAATGTAGAATTTGGAATTTAGAACTGGAATTCGGAATTTAGAACCGGAATCTGATGACATCATGGTTCTTTTGTTCTGGTCTTGGCTGTGGTCCTGTCTCTGGTACACCACACATTGTGGTGAGCCCGCACACAAAATGTGTTATTTTACTCTGATCTTTTAGAATGTAGAATTTGGAATGTGGAATTCAGAACTTAGAACTGGAATTCAGAATTTAGAACCGGAATCTGATGACATTATGGTTCTTTTCCTCTGGTCTTGGCTGTGGCACCGCCTTGGGTACACCACACATTGTGGTGAGCCCGCAGACAAAATGTGTTATTTTGCTCTGATCTTTTAGAATGTAGAATTTGGAATGTGGAATGTGGAATGTAGAATTTGGAATTTAGAACTTAGAACTGGAATTCGGAATTTAGAACCGGAATCTGATGACATTATGGTTCTTTTCGTCTGGTCTTGAGTGTGGCACCGCCTTGGGTACACCACACATTGTGGTGAGCCCGCACACAAAATGTGTTATTTTGCTCTGATCTTTTAGAATGTAGAATTTGGAATATGGAATGTAGAATTTGGAATTTAGAACTGGAATTCGGAATTTAAAAGTGAAATCTGATGACATCATGGTTCTTTTGCTGTGGTCTTGGCTGTGGCACTGCCCTGGGTACACCACACATTGTGGTGAGCCCGCAGACAAAATGTGTTATTTTGCTCTGATCTTTTAGAATGTAGAATTTGGAATGTGGAATGTAGAATTTAGAATTTGGAATTTAGAACTGGAATTCGGAATTTAGAACCGGAATCTGATGACATCATTGTTCTTTTGCTGAGGTATTGGCTGTGGCACCGCCTTGGGTACACCACACATTGTAGTGAGCCCGCACACAAAATGTGTTATTTTGCTCTGATCTTTTAGAATGTAGAATTTGGAATGTGAAATGTAGAATTTGGAATTTAGAACCGGAATTCGGAATTTAGAACCGGAATCTGATGACATCATGGTTATTTTCCTTTGGCCTTGGCTGTGGTACCGCTTTGGGTACAACACACATTATGGTCACCCCACAGAAAAAATGTGTTATTTTACTGCAGCATTTTAGAATGCAGTATTCAGAACCGGAATCTAATGACATCATGGTTCTTTTGCTCTGGTTTTGGCTGTGGCACCGCCTTGGGTACACCACACCTTGTGGTGAGCCCGCAGACAAAATGTGTTATTTTGCTCAAATCTTTTAGAATGTCGGACTTGGAATGTGAAATGTAGAATTTGGAATTTAGAACTGGAATTCGGAATTTAGAATCGGAATCTGATGACATCATGGTTCTTTTGCTGTGGTCTTGGCTGTGGCACCGCCTTGGGTACACCACACATTGTGGTGACCCCACAGGCAAAATGTGTTATTTTGCTCTGATCTTTTAGAATGTAGAGTTTGGAATGTGGAATGTAGAATTTGGAATGTGGAATTCAGAACTTAGAACTGGAATTCGGAATTTAGAACTGGAATCTGATGACATTATGGTTCTTTTCCTCTGGTCTTGGCTGTGGCACCGCCTTGGGTACACCACACATTGTGGTGAGCCCGCACACAAAATGTGTTATTTTGCTCTGATCTTTTAGAATGTAGAATCTGGAATGTGGAATGTAGAATTTGGAATTTAGAACTGGGATTCGGAATTTAGAACCGGAATCTGATGACATCATGGTTCTTTTGTTCTGGTCTTGGCTGTGGTCCTGTCTCTGGTACACCACACATTGTGGTGAGCCCGCAGACAAAATGTGTTATTTTGCTCTGATCTTTTAGAATGTAGAATTTGGAATGTGGAATGTAGAATTTGGAATTCAGAAATTAGAACTTAGAACCGGAATTCAGAATTTAGAACCGGAATCTGATGACATCATGGTTCTTTTGCTGTGGTCTTGGCTGTGGTCCTGTCTCTGGTACACCACACATTGTGGTGAGCCCGCAGACAAAATGTGTTATTTTGCTCTGATCTTTTAGAATGTAGAATTTGGAATGTAGAATTTGGAATTTAGAACTGGAATTTGGAATTTAGAACCGGAATCTGATGACATCATGGTTCTTTTGTTCTGGTCTTGGCTGTGGTCCTGTCTCTGGTACACCACACATTGTGGTGAGCCCGCAGACAAAATGTGTTATTTTGCTCTGATCTTTTAGAATGTAGAATTTGGAATGTGGAATTCAGAACTTAGAACTGGAATTCGGAATTTAGAACCGGAATCTGATGACATCATGGTTCTTTTGTTCTGGTCTTGGCTGTGGTCTTGTCTCTGGTACACCACACATTGTGGTGACCCCACAGGCAAAATGTGTTATTTTGCTCAAATCTTTTAGAATGTAGAATTTGGAATGTGGAATGTAGAATTTGGAATTTGGAATTCAGAACTTAGAACTGGAATTCTGAATTTAGAACCGGAATATGATGACATTATGGTTCTTTTCCTCTGGTCTTGGCTGTGGCACCGCCTTGGGTACACCACACATTATGGTGACCCCACAGGCAAAATGTGTTATTTTGCTCTGATCTTTTAGAATGTAGAATTTGGAATGTAGAATGTAGAATTTGGAATTCGGAAATTAGAACTTAGAACCGGAATTTGGAATTTAGAACCGGAATCTGATGACATCATGGTTCTTTTGCTGTGGTCTTGGCTGTGGCACCGCCATGGGTACACCACACATGTAGTGAATGTAGAATTTGGAATTTGGAATTTAGAACCGGAACCTGATGACATCATAGTTGTTTTGCTCTGGTCTTGGCTGTAGAATTTGGAATTCGGAATTTAGAACTGAGATCCGGAATTCGTAATTTAGAACCGGAATCTGATGACATCATGGTTCTTTTGCTGTGGTCTTGGCTGTGGCACTGCCTTGGGTACACCAGACATTGTGGTGAGCCCGCAGACAAAATGTGTTATTTTGCTCTGATCTTTTAGAATGTAGAATTTGGAATGTGGAATGTAGAATTTAGAATTTGGAATTTAGAACTGGAATTCGGAATTTAGAACCGGAATCTGATGACATCATTGTTCTTTTGCTGAGGTATTGGCTGTGGCACCGCCTTGGGTACACCACACATTGTAGTGAGCCCGCACACAAAATGTGTTATTTTGCTCTGATCTTTTAGAATGTAGAATTTGGAATGTGAAATGTAGAATTTGGAATTTAGAACCGGAATTCGGAATTTAGAACCGGAATCTGATGACATCATGGTTATTTTCCTTTGGCCTTGGCTGTGGTACCGCTTTGGGTACAACACACATTATGGTCACCCCACAGAAAAAATGTGTTATTTTACTGCAGCATTTTAGAATGCAGTATTCAGAACCGGAATCTAATGACATCATGGTTCTTTTGCTCTGGTTTTGGCTGTGGCACCGCCTTGGGTACACCACACCTTGTGGTGAGCCCGCAGACAAAATGTGTTATTTTGCTCAAATCTTTTAGAATGTCGGACTTGGAATGTGAAATGTAGAATTTGGAATTTGGAACTGGAATTCGGAATTTAGAATCGGAATCTGATGACATCATGGTTCTTTTGCTGTGGTCTTGGCTGTGGCACCGCCTTGGGTACACCACACATTGTGGTGACCCCACAGGCAAAATGTGTTATTTTGCTCTGATCTTTTAGAATGTAGAATTTGGAATGTGGAATGTAGAATTTGGAATTTAGAACTGGAATTCGGAATTTAGAACCGGAATCTGATGACATCATGGTTCTTTTGTTCTGGTCTTGGCTGTGGTCCTGTCTCTGGTACACCACACATTGTGGTGAGCCCGCACACAAAATGTGTTATTTTGCTCTGATCTTTTAGAATGTAGAATTTGGAATATGGAATATATAATTTGGAATTTAGAACTGGAATTCGGAATTTAGAACCGGAATCTGATGACATCATGGTTCTTTTGTTCTGGTCTTGGCTGTGGTCCTGTCTCTGGTACACCACACATTGTGGTGACCCCGCAGACAAAATGTTTTGTTTTGCTCTGATCTTTTAGAATGTAGAATTTGGAATGTGGAATGTAGAATTTGGAATTCAGAAATTAGAACTTAGAACCGGAATTCAGAATTTAGAACCGGAATCTGATGACATTATGGCTCTTTTCCTCTGGTCTTGGCTGTGGCACCGCCTTGGGTACACCACACATTGTGGTGAGCCCGCACACAAAATGTGTTCTTTTGCTCTGATCTTTTGGAATGTAGGATTTGGAATGTGGAATGTAGACTTTAGTATTCGGAATTTAGAACCGGAATCTGATGACATCTTGGTTCTTTTGTTCTGGTTTTGGCTATGGTTCTGTCTTTGGTACACCACACATTGTGGTGAGCCCGCACACAAAATGTGTTCTTTTGCTCTGATCTTTTAGAATGTTGAATTTGGAATTTAGAACTGGAATTCGGAATTTAGGACCAGAATCTGATGACATCATGGTTCTTTTGCTGTGGTCTTGGCTGTTGCACTGCCTTGGGTACACCACACATTGTGGTGAGCCTGCACATAAAATGTGTTATTTTGCTCTGATCTTTTAGAATGTTGAATTTGGAATTTAGAACTGGAATTCGGAATTTAGGACCAGAATCTGATGACATCATGGTTCTTTTGCTGTGGTCTTGGCTGTTGCACTGCCTTCGGTACACCACACATTGTGGTGAGCCCGCACACAAAATGTGTTCTTTTGCTCAAAACTTTTAGAATGTGGAATTTGGAATGTGGAATGTAGAATTTGGAATTCGGAAATTAGAACTTAGAACCGGAATTCGGAATTTAGGACCAGAATCTGATGACATCATGGTTCTTTTGCTGTGGTCTTGGCTGTGGCACTGCTTTGGGTACACCACACATTGTGGTGAGCCCACAGACAAAATGTGTTATTTTGCTCTGATCTTTTAGAATGTAATATTTGGAATGTGGAATGTAGAATTTGGAATTCGGAAATTTGAACTTAGAACCGGAATTCAGAATTTAGAACCGGAATCTGATGACATCATTGTTCTTTTCCTGTGGTCTTGGCTGTGGCACTGCCTTGGGTACACCACACATTGTGGTGAGCCCACAGACAAAATGTGTTATTTTGCTCTGATCTTTTAGAATGTAGAATTTGGAATGTGGAATGTAGAATTTGGAATTTAGAACTGGAATTCGGAATTTAGAACCAGAATCTGATGACATCATGGTTCTTTTGTTCTGCTCTTGGCTGTGGTCCTGTCTCTGGTACACCACACATTGTGGTGAGCCTGCAGACAAAATGTGTTATTTCGCTCAAAACTTTTAGAATGTAGAATTTGGAATGTGGAATGTAGAATTTGGAATTCGGAAATTAGAACGTAGAACCGGAATTCGGAATTTAGAACCAGAATCTGATGACATCATGGTTCTTTTGCTGTGGTCTTGGCTGTGGCACTGCCTTGGGTACACCACACATTGTGGTGAGCCCGCAGACAAAATGTATTTTGCTCTGATCTTTTAGAATGTAGAATTTGGAATATGGAATGTAGAATTTGGAATTCGGAATTTAGAACCGGAATCCGATGACATCATAGTTCTTTTGCTGTGGTCTTGGCTGTGGCTCCGCCTTGGGTACACCACACATCATGGTCACCCCAGAGCCAAAACAAGTACTTTTGCTCTGCTCTTTTAGAATGCAGAATTTGGAATGTAGAATTTGGAATTCGGAATTTAGAACTTAGAACCGGAATCTGATGACATTATGGTTCTTTTCCTCTGGTCTTGGCTGTGGCCCTGTGTCTGGTACACCACACATCAGGTTCCCCAGAGCCAAAAGAAGCACTTTTGCTCTGATCTTTTAGAATGTATAATTTGTAATGTGGAATGTAGATTGTAGAATTTGGAAATCGGAAATTAGAACTTGGAACTGGAATTCGGAATTTAGAACCGGAATCTGATGACGTCATGGTTCTTTTGCTGTGGTCTTGGCTGTGGCAAGACAAAATGTGTTATTTTGCTCAAAACTTTTAGAATGTAGAATTTGGAATGTGGAATGTAGAATTTGGAATTTAGAACTTAGAACCGGAATTCGGACTTTAGAACCAGAATCTGATGACATCATGGTTCTTTTGCTGTGGTCTTGGCTGTGGCACCGCCTTGGGTACACCACACATTGTGGTGAGCCCGCAGACAAAATGTGTTATTTTGCTCAAATCTTTTAGAATGTAGAATTTGGAATGTAGAACTTAGAACTGGAATTCGGAATTTAGAACCGGAACCTGATGACATCATGGTTCTTCCTGTCTGTGTCCCTGTCCTGGGTACACCAAACATCATGGTGCCAAAACTTGTTGTTTTTCTTCAGTCCTTTAGGATGCAGAATTTGGAATGTAGAATTTAGAATTTGGAATTCACAACTTAGAACCGGAATTCAGAATTTAGAACCGGAATCTGATGGCATCATGGTTCTCTTGCTCTGGTCGTGGCTGTGGCATCTCCTTGGGTACACCACACATTGTGGTGAGCCCGCAGACAAAATGTGTTATTTTGCTCAAATCTTTTAGAATGTAGAATTTGGAATGTGAAATGTAGAATTTGGAATTTAGAACCGGAATTCGGAATTTAGAACCGGAATCGGATGACATCATGGTTATTTTCCTTTGGCCTTGGCTGTGGTACCGCTTTGGGTACAACACACATTATGGTCACCCCACAGAAAAAATATGTTATTTTACTGCAGCATTTTAGAATGCAGAATTCAGAACCGGAATCTAATGACATCATGGTTCTTTTGCTCTGGTCTTGGCTGTGGCACCGCCTTGGGTGCACTACACATTGTGGTGACCCTGCAGACAAAATGTGTTATTTTGCTCAAATCTTTTTAGAATGTAGAATTTGGAATGTGGAATGTAGAATTTGGAAATCGGAATTTAGAACTTAGAACCGGAATTTGGAATTTAGAACCGGAATCTGATGACATCATGGTTCTTTTGCTCTGGTCTTGGCTGTGGCACCGCCTTGGGTACACCACACATTATGGTCATCCCACAGGCAAAATGTGTTATTTTGCTTCAATCTTTTCGAATGTAGAATGTAGAATTTGGAATTCAGAATTTAGAACTTAGAACCAGAAACAGCCCTTGGTACACATTATGGTTTGATTTGGAATTCAGAATTTAGAACAGGAATCTGGTGACATTATTTATAATTCCTAATTTAGAATTCCGAATTTGTAACTGGAATCTGATCACATTATGCTACTTTGGCTCTGGTCTTGGCTGTGACCCTCCCATGTGACACGAGGGAAACAAAAGAAGCGGACTCGAGTGCAGAGTTATGGATGAAGCAGTTGATCTTTATTCGGTGTCCCGACACACCGAGGGAAACAAAAGGCGCCTCACGACGAGGGATGGTCAGAAACTCAAACTAAACTCTAACTAACAAAAACCTAGACTACGAAATATACTACTGAATGCAGAGCCAAAAAAAAAAAAAAAAAAATCACTCTTTCGGTGAATAACAGAAAAACAAAAACCTAGACTACGAAATAAACTAAAGCCAGAGCCAAAAAAAAAACAAAAAAAAAACACTCTTTCAAGGAATTACAGAAAAACAAAAACCTAGACTACAATACTAGACTGTGAGCTTGACAATGACGAGAGCTGGTGATCAGTACACAGGACATGACACACTGGCACAGGACAAAGGGAGACGCAGGCTATAAGAACACATGGAGGTAATGGGGAACAGGTGGACACAATCAGGAATCAGGGAAGACAATCAGACTGGTGACACATGAGGAAGGGCAAGTGACCTGAAACGAGAGGAGAGTTAATTTCCAAAATAAAACAGGAAGTCACAAAACAAACATGGAGACAGGACAAAAACTCAAACTTGACATACCGGTGTGACAACATGGGTACAACACACATCATGGTCAGCCCAGAGCCAAAACTTGTTTTGCTTTGATCGTTTAGAATTCACAATTTAGAATTCAGAATCTGATGACATTATGGTTCTTTTGCTCTTGTCTTTACTGTGGCCCTGCCTCTGGCATATTGGTCTGCTCAGTTGGTAGTCGGCTTGTAATTTAAACCTGTTCTTTCTATTCAGATTCTGTCCTGATTACCTGCCTGCCCGCCCTCCCTCCTGCCAACCCTGCCATCTCTTCAAGCCCCCCTACAGCTTCTTCCCCCCTGAACCCACTCTCCAGCCCATCACCCCCTTGGACCAGTACCTCTCCTTCCCCACACCTCCCTTATGAAATAAACTTTACCATACTACCAACGGTTGGTGTCTTATTTTGGGTGTCTTACTAAGTTGTGACATTTTCCTCGTTGAACTATCGTGAAATACTTCAGTGATTCGTCTCCTCTTTGGAGCCACCGTAGTTTACTTAATACAGATAATAGAGTAATCCCTTATGTTATCAAAGTGTTCTGTACAATTGAATTAATAAAGTAATAATTAATGATAAGGCATGTCAGAAAGTGCTTTGGTTTAACAAGTGAGAGATACGGCTGTGTCAGTAGCAGCCTCCTCAATCGATACCAATTATCCATGAATTCCTAGATGAATCGCGATATCATGAGATTTGGAAACGGTTGGCAACTTCACACACTTTTAGGAAAATCCCCTGGGCCCGTTTGCAGCGTGTTGCGTGAGCGTGGCATATTTGTTCCGTCCTGGACATGACTTCAAACCCCACCAGGAGCATTTCAGAAATGAGTGTTTAGCCTTGCAGACTTTGTGTACTTGCTCTGATTTGGCCATTTTCCCAGTGTATGTTCTTCTAAACATGCTTTTACGTGTGTAAATGTGCTACGCACTCAATTAGTTTTGCTTTTGTGTGTTTTTACGACCAGCAGTTTGCACAGGGATATTATTCTTTTGAAAATCCACCAGATTCTCCAACAAATGATGTTGATTAAGCCAGACTTTTTACAGTGCATGTCTAAAATAAATACATTGACACAAGCATGCACACACGTTGACATCTATTTTAAAAACAACAATTTAAAAACAACATTTCAGTTTGAAATGGCTGCTTTTTCAGTTGTTTGCTTTTTTTAAGAAGTGAAAAAGGAAAATTTTGCTGCTGTGAAAACATTCTAAACAGTTAAAAATGGCAGATTTTTCAGTTGTTTTCTTTTTTAAATTAGAAAGAAAAAGGGCTGCTGTCAAGAAAAAAAACAGCCATTTTGAATCTACTGTGAAAAAAAGATCCTAAACAGTTCAAAATGGCCGCTGTGAAAACATTCTAAAAGGTTCAAAATGGCTACTTGTTCCAGCAGCCCTGGCTGCCATTTTGAATCTCAAAATTTGGAATCTCGAAATGGCTGCTGTGAAAACATTCTAAGCAGCTCAAAATGGCTGATTTTTCAGTTGTTTGCTTTTTTTAAGAAGTGAAAAAGGAAAATTTTGCTGCTGTGAAAACATTCTAAACAGTTAAAAATGGCAGATTTTTCAGTTGTTTTCTTTTTTAAATTAGAAAGAAAAAGGGCTGCTGTCAAGAAAAAAAACAGCCATTTTGAATCTACTGTGAAAAAAAGATCCTAAACAGTTCAAAATGGCCGCTGTGAAAACATTCTAAAAGGTTCAAAATGGCTACTTGTTCCAGCAGCCCTGGCTGCCATTTTGAATCTCAAAATTTGGAATCTCGAAATGGCTGCTGTGAAAACATTCTAAGCAGCTCAAAATGGCTGATTTTTCAGTTGTTTGCTTTTTTTAAAGTTAGAAAGAAAAATGCTGCTGTCAAGAAAAAAACAGCCACTTTGAATCTGCTGTGAAAAAAAAAGATTCTAAACAGTTCAAAATGGCTGCTGTGAAAACATTCTAAAAGGTTCAAAATGGCTACTTGGTCCAGCAGCCATTTCTTGTGACTCCTAGAAATGTTGCTGTTGGGGTGATCTGGAGTTTTACCATACAGTAGAAGACAGAGGTTTGTTTCATCTTTTTATGTGGGTGTCTGGTAAAAAGTAAACATTGTGTTTTGGCTGGGTTTAGTTTTATTCTCCACATACTGTATTTGCCCATTCTTCCATCTCAGTGATGCACACCTGGAGCTTTTTGGCAGCATGTTTTATGTTCTTAGAGGAAGTCCAGTAGCAGAGGTCATCTGCAAACTGGGAGACTTGGCACTTGCCTCTGGGTGGGTAATATATGTCACTGATATGAAGAAGGAACAGTAAAGGACTGAGGGCTGAACCTTGGGACACACCGGCTTCTGGGCAAAATCTGTTAGAGATTGATGTTCCAACTTTTCATACTATTTCTCTGTTATTCAAAAAACTGTTCAAAAGCACTATGATTTGATGTGGAAGTTTGAGATTCTGGTCCAGTAACCTGTATATTAGACCTTCATGCCACATTTTATCGAATGCTTTCTCAATATCAAAGAAGACACGATTGTTATTTCTTTTTTATTGAATCCTCGCTGTACATCTTCTGCCAGTCTTATGATGTGGTCAGTTGTACTTCTTTCCTCCCTGAAGCCGGTCTGGTGGACTCCCAGGATTCCAAGGTCATCAAAATGTTTTTGAAGCCTGTCTGCCAGCACTCTCTCCAATAATTTACCCAGGTTGCTCGAGAGGCTGATTGGTCTGTAGTTAACTGCTAAATGAGGGTCCTTATTTGGTTTTGGAATCATTGTGACTAGAGCTGATTTCCAAGGCTTAGGGAAATATCCAATATGGAGACAGATGGTAAAGCGGTTTGCGAGTTGAGCCAGGTATTCTGTAGCTGCTCATTTGATGAGTCTGTTGTCGACTCCATCTTCTGCAGGTGCCTTAGTCTTAAGTTTTTGAAAATGTTGTCGAAGTTCGGCTATAGTGACCACTTTGATTAGAGGATTGTTTGTATCTATTTTAGTTCATGTGGGAATTTGAGTAGGCAGACTAACTTGTCGCACTACAATCTCTTTCCATTCAGGGTCAAATAGAAGATCATCTGGGCAAGAATGAGCGTTTTTCAGGTGTTCTTTGAAGACGTTGGCCTTTTCTTTGTCTTCTTCAATTATTTGCCATTATGTTTTAGTACTGTAACTTTAGAGTAGATTTTCTTTCCATTTAATCTATGAACTTTTTGCCAGAAAGTTGTCGTTGTTTAGGTCTGTATAAAATTTGTCCCATGATCTTTCTCTCTCTCTCGTGATTTCCCTCTGGATTTGAGTTTGTATTTGATTTTTTTCTTTAATCTCTGTAGATCTTGTTTTCATAAACTCTCTTCTTAGCTTCCCTTTATATTTTATAAGGGACATCAAAGAGGGTGGAGGATTTTTTTGTACCTTCTGTGTCCCTTTTATGGTTTATTGAGTTTAAACTCGCTGTGAGGAGAATCTGACCGAGTAAGAGAGCTCATTGGTCAACAGCAGCCAGCTCAGAATCACAGGGGGGAAGGTTGACACTATGGCTGATCGTTGAAAGTTTGAAGACCTCCCAGTTTGCCTTTTTGTAATCAAACTGAGGTTTCTTTGGGGCAGTAAAAGCCTCCAAATTAAAGGAGGAGAGTATTGGGAGGTGGTCACTGCCAATGTCTAGGCAGACAGTAAACTGTATCACTTTGCCTGTGAGGTCACAGAGCTCCCAGAGACTGTGATGTCACAGAGGTGTGATGTCACAGAGTTGTGATGTCACTGAACTGTGATGTCACTGAGGTGTGATGTCAGAGAGGTGTGATGTCACAGGCTGTGATGTCACTGATGTGTGATGTCACAGAAGTGTGACGTCACAGAGATGTGATGTCAGAGAGCTGTGATGTTACAGGTTGTGATGTCACTGAGGTGTGATGTCACAGAGGTGTGATGTCACATAGGTGTGATGTCACAGAGCTGTGATGTCAGAGAGGTGTGATGTCACAGAGTTGTGATGTCACACAGCTGTGATGTCACTGAACTGTGATGTCACTGAGGTGTGATGTCAGAGAGGTGTGATGTCACAGGCTGTGATGTCACTGAGGTGTGATGTCACAGAAGTGTGACGTCACAGAGATGTGATGTCAGAGAGCTGTGATGTTACAGGTTGTGATGTCACTGAGGTGTGATGTCACATAGGTGTGATGTCACAGAGCTGTGATGTCAGAGAGGTGTGATGTCACAGAGCTCTGATGTCACTGAGCTGTGATGTCACAGAGGTGTGATGTCACTTAGCTGTGATATCACATAGGTGTGATTTCAGTCATGAAATCTGATTCTGCTGCTTTATTTGTCTGAATGCTAATTTCATTTCATTCAAGTGTTTTCTTGAAACTCTAAAAGACTGCCAAACCATGGTGGCGTGGCGTAGATGGTAGAAGTGCCTGTCCAGTAAACAGGAGATCCTGGGCTCAAATCCCAGCAGTCCCTGTTTCTATTCTGCACGCTATTTCCTACGATGGAACGTGCCCTCACGCCAAGTGCAACAAGATCGACTGAAAAATGTCAAGCCAGTTCAATGGTAACCAATTGTGATTCCCCTAAAGCTGCAATGTCCTTGACCTGTTTTGTTGACCCTGACAATTCACTTTTTAAGTTCAATGGAAGCGACTGGAGAAAGAGCTGACTTGGTAGGAAAACAACACAGAAAATGTCTCTGTGGCGCAGTCACAAGAGGTTTGTGGGTCAAGCCCACCTAGGGATGATGAAAGTGTGGTCTACCTTGAGATGTTTCTTGAGAAACAAATGTTCATCTGAGCCCCTGTTGGACTATACCCAGAACAAGCTGACCTCCAAGTGACTCACAGACTCTACAGTTACAGCCATCACATGGCATCCAGGAGTGAAACGTGATTCTGCTGCTTCTTTTGTCTGAATGCTAATTTCATAATTTACCCAGAACGAGCTGAACTTCAGGGCCCAGTATTCCAAAACTTTTAATCTGCATCAGGATAATCCGAATAATGGATCACTTTGATCCCAATCTGGGCGAATACAGATCTTGTGTCTTATGTCTCCGCCTCCCGATCGAGCACGACTTCACCTCAAAAGTGTAAGTTTACTGTTGTCTAATGTGCGGCGTTTTTTTGGACCATACGAACACCAACCAACATATCATGCAAACCAATTTCTTGAATTGTCACCTAATTCAAACCAGGCCGTAGCGATCTCTAATTGAGCCATGGCCATGCTAACGGTAGCTAACTTAGCTCCATTGACTTGTGTGTTAAGTAGATAGCGGGCTAGCGAGGTAGCTTTTAATGAATTTAGCTGTCTATGGTTTAACTTAAAAGGGAACTAATCTGACATACATCATAACTTAACCTGTCAGGATGCTACAGTAATGCTGCTGATGATATCATGCTTTTGTGACAAAGATATACTTATATGGGGCGGCCCATGGCGTAGTGGGTTAAGCAGCTGCCCCATGTGTGGAGGCTACAGTCCTCGCTGCAGCTGGCTCCGATTCGACTCCCGCATCGGACGCCTATTTATTGCGTGTCACTCCCCCTCTCTCTGTCCCCTGCTTCCTGTCTATCTTCAGCTGTACTATCATTAAAGGCATAAAAAAAATCTTAAAAAAAAAAAGATATACTTCAGTATTTCAGCATTCATATGCCCCCTGTTCAATTGTAGTTCTCCCATAGTACTAACATGATCCCTTTCCCTCACTGCCTTTTCCCCTCTCCCAAAATCAGAATATCCCACCACAAACGATGAACACAGGAATCATGTGTAATTATATTTTAATCAATTCATTTTTATTTATATAGTGACAAATCATTGCAACTCACAAATTTCATCATGACACTTTCCATACAGATAAGGTCTAGACCGGGCATCACGGATTAGCGGACTCCGGTCCGGATCCGGACCGGGAAATGGCTCTGTCCGGGCCACGACCACTGGCGAAATAAGTAGTGTTTTCCCCATAGAGCGGTTTTGAGCGCACATAGAAATTTACCGCAGGCGCTGCTACTATAGTCAATCCGGTAAACTCGTGCCGGTAGCCAAGGACACCCTGCCACGCCTACAAAATTCCCACAGACAAAGCAGGGAGAGCAAGGCTGAACGGAGACATGGCTTGTTCTAAAAAGAGGAAAGTAGATACTGAAAATCGTTGTTTTAATGATGAATGGACAACTAAATATCTGTTCATTCTCCCTGCTGGCAGCTCCAAGCCTGTTTGCTTAATTTGTTCCGAGACCGTGGCATTGATTAAAAGTGGAAACGTGAAGCGCCACTACGAAACAAAGCATGGCTCATTTGAGCAAACGTATGGTGCAGGTACCCAGGTGAGGGCACAGAAAATAAGCGAATTGCAAGCTCAATATGCAAGATCGACTCGACTCATCACACACACATTCACAGCCCAACAACGTGCAAATGAGTGCGCTTTAAAAATATCATGGATTTTAGGGCAGCATAAAAAAGCATTCAGTGACGCTCCTATTGCGAAGGAGATTATGACCGCTGCAGCAGAGACACTGTTAGACGGAAAGCAAAAGGATGAAATGTGTGAGAAAGTAAAACAAGTCCCGTTGTCCGCTACAACAGCAACCAAAAAGTCCGAAATGTTAGCAGAGGATGTTCTGGCACAGCTTGATGCAGCGGTTCAGTCTGCACCATGCCTATCTTTAGCCATTGATGAATCAACAGATGTTGCCGACAATGCCCAGCTTTTGGTGTACGTGAGATTTTTCCACAACGATACAAAGCAGATATGTGAGGACCTGCTTGGTGTAACACCACTTGAGACACACACAAGGGGAGAGGACATATATGCAGCAATTAAAGAGATGCTGGGAAAGAGAGGCATCGACATGAAGCAAGTCGTGTCTGTCACCACAGACGGTGCCCCCTCCATGGTGGGAAAAGAAAAGGGGGCAGTGCCCCGAATGAAAAAAGACAACCCAGATCTTATTGCTTACCACTGTCTCATCCACCAAACTGTTTTTGTGCCACACTGTCAGAGCAATTTGCTGAAATAATGAACACAGCGATGAAACTGATCAACTTTCTTAGGGCCTCCTCATCCCTTCAGCATCGCCTCCTGAGAGAATTCCTGGTAGATGTTGAGGCAAAGGCAAATGACCTGCTGCTGCACAACAATGTAAGGTGGCTGAGTAAAGGGAATGCATTGGGGCGTTTCTGGTCAGTTCGAAAGGAAATATCTGCTTTTTTAGAGCAGCTAAGCAGTCAGAGAGCAGCTCAGTTTTCACTTTTTCTGAAAGATGACCACAAGATGGAGATGGTTGCATTTTTAGTTGACATCACATCACATCTTAATGACCTCAATTTGAAACTACAGGGCCAAAAAAATTTGGTTGCAGATATGATGTCAGCAGTTCGATGTTTCCAGAGAAAGCTGGACCTTTTCAAACAGGATCTTGATGGAGAGTTGGAGCATTTTCCAACACTGCATGAACAGTGTCAGGCTGAGAGAGATCTGTCTTCCTATGTTGCCTTCACTGACAAGCTGGTCAGAAATTTCAGTGACAGATTCAACAACTTTCACCTTGGGCAGCAGCTCCTCCTGCTTATTCAAAATCCCTTCCTCATCAGCGATGTCAGATTATTTTCAAAGGAGGCGAGTCAGGCATTCAAGTGGGCACAAGGAGGATCTCTGCAGCTTGAACTCATTGATCTGCAAAGGAAATGCTGCATTAAAAGAGCATTTTCAGATAAATGATCCATCTACTTTCTGGTTGCAGACTGTCCCTAAGGGTGTGTTCCCTGGTCTTACCAGAGTTGCACTGCACACACTGACAATGTTTGGATCAACTTACAGCTGTGAATCAGCATTTTCAACTATGAACATCATCAGAAACAAGCACCGATCCAGGCTCAGCAATGAACACCTACATGTCAGCATGAGAATGGCATTAACTCCGTTTCAACCCAGATTTAAACTCCTGGCAGGTCAGCCACATGCCCATTTCTCCCATTGAAGCAAAAAAAGAAGAAAAAGATGAAAGATGAAAAAGTTCAAGAATAAGAAGGAGAGTTCCATGAAAAATGTTTTGCACTTGTTTGTTCATTTTTCCTGAGATTACTTTTTCTTTACTTGAAGAAGGCTTCAATTAAGAAAGAAAGGACAGTTCAAAGAAAAATGTTTGATGAAAAATGAAGTTCAGTTTTTTTCACTTGAAGAGGCCTTCAGTTATTCAAGCATGGGACTGTTGCCTTATAGAAAAAATGAAGTCCACTCAGCTCGCTCTATTATTTATTTTATTCTGAGGATTCCCTTTTGGTTGACTTGAAATAAAAACCTTAAACGTATTTGATTGCCTGGGACTACTTTTATTTATGATAAGAGATTGAATATGTGTCTAATATCTCGCATTTTA